>VWZY01002633.1:38575-55711 GCA_013399075.1 Chloroceryle aenea | reverse complement strand
CGCATCGGTAGCTCGCTTTCCGCGGAGAGCTGTCACGCCACAAGTTAAAAGCTACCTCGCGGCTTTTATCTTCTCCGGTACCTCGGGTAGGATTTTTTTTTTATCATTGTTTTTAGCTTGTTGCTTATTTTTTCCCTCCGGAGGATGCTCGGCCGGTCAAAAATGACCCTTGGCGGGATGTTCCTCCCGCTTGCTCGGATAGGAAACACCGAAGCGTGCTGAGAATGCGGAGATTAGCGGGTTGGGTTGATGGTTGGATGGTTGGTTGTTTGGTTTTTTTTTGTGGGGGGTGGTTTTATTTTTTTTCGTTGTTTCATTTTGCTTCTTGTTCTTCTGTCACGAGCAAAGCGGGCTCAGCACAGCAAGTTCCGCGGCTCTCCCAGGTTTTTTTTTTACTTTACACTCCTGCTCTTCCCAAAGCACAAAGGGATGCAGGGGCCGGTTTAGGTAACTAAGAGAAAACAACTGATTAAAGTTGACGGTGTCACCGACGCATTCTGTCAATCGCTTGTCATGTGGGTTGCGATGGTTCTCATTTTTATTTAAGCGAATCTTGGGTGTCGCTTAGTTTGGAGTTTTGTGCGTGTTTTACAGACGACTTTTTTGTTAGTACGGCTTTTGCTTTCTGATTTGATAGGAAGCGTAGTCGAGGAATCCTAATTACCTCAAACGAAAGGTCCATATGGATTGAAATACGGTTAAGAGGCTTTATCATATGCCCGGTCCTCTTAACGTTCTACGGCGCTAACTCTGCAGGCAGCCCCTTCATTCATCTGTGTTTAAAATGCTTCATAGTTGTAACTACTGAATTGTACACTTCTGGCTTGCTTTGATTTGGTTTTATTTTTTTATTTTTACTTTTTTTGCCCGGCTTTTAACAAGGTACTTCCAGCCGTGAGGTGTATTCCCCTTAAGAGCCATTGTTCTAATGAGAGGATGCTGTTTGAAGACAGAACAGCCGGTCTGCAGCAGCCTTCTGACGGTCAAATAAATGTCACCGTCCTCCTTCAATGGCTAAAAACAGACTGCAACTCTTCAGCGGTTGTGGAGAGCTGCTCTTCCTTTGACTGACAGGCGGCTGTGTGAGTGCGGCGGTGTATTTGAGTTGGTTCTCCTTGGGTAACATCATGCATCAGGCTGGTAGCTCCTGCTCCTCTGCTTCTAACGAGCTTTCCTCCTCGCACCCCCATTCTCCTGTGTCAGAGCCCTTTTCAAGACGGCTTCTTTCAAATTCATACTGAATTTCTTAAAATCCCGTTGGCTTTTCTGTAAGTAGATACTACGCGGTCTCTCGAATCCCATGGGGTGAGGTTGAGTCTACTTTCTTGATTCTCTGGAAGAGCTTTAGGCGTTCAGTGCCTTGCAGTTGGAAACTGCTGCTTTTGAGTTTATGCTGGTTTCTTGTTTTAATTTCTGCTGGGTGTTTCAGGAACAAGCGCCTTTGTGCCGAGTGACACAATCTCTACTTGCCAGGATTGTTACATCTCGACATTAATTGTAATTTTAATTCGCAGGAAGTTACCCCTCAAAACCTTCTACTTTTTTTCTCCCTTTAACAAGGTCACTCTGGAAATCAACTTGTAGTGTCCTTGATTTTGCTATGACAGGTAGTCCTCTAGCTGAGACTTCCTCATCTATTTCCAGAAGATCTGACTTAACTTTCGAGTATTTTTAGATTTCTTTTGAATAACTTTGCTTATCTTTTAAAGTTACCCTGCCTTGGGAAGCATTGTTTGCTAAATTCAGCAGATTCTTTGGCACCTGCTCTTTGAAGAAAATGCTGCTAAAGTGCAATCTAGGCTTGGATCTAAAGCTTACAGCAGCAATTAAGTGCCATTGTTCCTCTGCTTTCCCTATCGGCACAAGGAAGAAAGAGCTGAAATGACACATCCAGGACCACCCAACAGATTGATGGGAATGGTCAGGAGTGGAATGCGCTTGGATCCATGCCAGCCCCATTAGTCATTGCTCCTTTAATTAAACTACTTGCATCTTCGACTATGAGCTACATTTATTCCCCTGAACCGTTCCTTTATCTTGGACTATTTTTCTGTAACTGCAGCCATGTTGCAGACTTTATTCCCCGAAGATTGGTTGCTCCTACCCTGGTTAAACCATGCGTGCCAAAGCCAAGGTGCTGCCCAGGTCAGTGATCTGGAGTATGAACTGCTCAGGCAGGTTTCAGACACTCAAGTGTGGAGAAGTTTGATTAAAAACATGATTTGCAGTTAGTTTTGTCGCAGAGCTACACACCTCACAGTTTGCCACTGCGTGTTGGCTTCAGAACCAGTTGGTCTGGGGATTGCAAGCTCCCTGGAGTAAACCCGAGTGTTGGCTTTGAGCAGGTTTCCATGGGTGCTGCTGTACATCTAAGAGGAAATCTATGAAGCTTATAATCTTGCATTTAGGATGCTTCCAGTTTACAAGGCCAGAAAGTATTATCAATCCCTTAAACTGTTAAAGAAATTGTAGATTGTAGGGTATGTGTAGTTTGTGGAAGAACAGAGGGTTCCTTGCATATGCTGGTGGAGGCATCGAATATTTCTCACTTGTGTGTTATATCCCAGATCTTGATATATGACTTTATTTTTTCCCCTCCATGCAGGGTGCTGGCAGGTGGTTTGTGTTGAATTAAGCTGCCTTGTGTGCATCATTTTGTCACCGTGGATGCATCGCACGCTACTGCGACAATGTCGTGATACCAGAGACACAAATCATAGGAGAGTTGTTAGACCCCAACAGCCATCAAAACAGAAAACCATTGCCTCACTCCATCAATTAGGAGCTTTGTGAAAATACCCAAGCTTAAATTAGGGGTCTGAATTACACACCATGGTTGGCTTCATTAGACTTAGTATTTGGAGGCCGTTATTTACCTGATAGCACTGTGTCCTTTCAAATATCTCCAGTGATTCAAGCTGGCTAGACTGCTGTCTAAATGGCAGTATATATACTTCAAATATTGAAATGTCCTCAAAGAACTGTCAACTCCTGCCTTGGAAATACAGCCAGTATGGTCTCCTGAAGGCAGATTCAGTCATGTTTTGTAGCAGACTGTCTGCACTGATAAATATTGATGAAGCTGATTTCCATAAGAACAAGTTGATCTGGAAGTGAAGCTTTGTTAAGAGTTCAGCCCCTCTGCTGTCAGCAGCAATTCTGATTCTTGGGACAGCATAGTCCTTGTTTAGTAAAGTGTACTCTGTGTTTGTAAATGCTAAACCACTCACTTTATAGAAGCTGTTTTGTCTGGTAGAACAACATGAAACAGCAGCATTTTGTAACCTGCAGGAAAACATTACAGGCCCAGGTTCGTGGCTTCTGCAGCCACTTATCTTTTATATCATTGTCATATGCAGAGGTTAGAATGTGCACTGAACAATCTTCAGGCTCCTTATAGAGGGTTTCTTCTGTTCTAGTCATGAAAGCAACGTTTTGTTGCCTCTGAGCATCCCTGTCTCAAGGTTACAGCCAAGCAGGGCAGCCACTGTGGAGCACTTGGGGTTCTTGTCATTCTCTGTCTTGCAGCAGCTGCAAGTGGCTGGCTGTGGCCACTGTAGATCGGAGGCTGTAAATGTGATGTAGAGCTGCTGGTTTCCTTCCTGCTGTGCTATCTAATCTGACCTTGTACTTATCAGATAGATTTACTCCAGGTAACACTGTGTAGAGCTACTCCCTCCTCAAGATGCAGTTACTCCGGTTATATGGGTATTGCCTTTTTATGTTTACTAGCACAATAAAATGTATTCATATCCTGGTGTTAGTTTTAGGAAATATTGATGTGTTTTTCCATTCTGAAACATAATCATCTACCGAGTCAAGATTCTAGGCTAATGGATAAATGGTGCTTACATTCTTTTCTGTATAAAACCAATGATAAGATCATTATTTTGATTTATCTTTTTTAATTTCCGGCAACTGGTTCTGGCTCATACAAAATCTTTCTATGAGTTGTTTATAACTCCTCATGAATAGTTCAGACACTCCGTGAGAGCCTGGCTCTGAGCCTCTGTCTCTGGGAGTAAATAGTACTGCCAGGAAGAGAGAGACCAACTGACTCAGGAGCTGCGGAGCCTGGCAGAGGAGTGCTGATCTCCGGTGAAGCTGTGACCCTCCTCTCATCCTTGGCTTTCCTCTGTGTTCCCACACGTAGATGAGCAATGGGGTGGGAGCTGGAATTTGTTATTAAAATAACCTGGTGATGTGGACTCGGAGAAACCACTTTTTACGTGCGTGGAGTTTTTTCCTGTTAAGAGTAGTGTGTGCTAGAGAGAGTCACTTGCGTGTGTAACTGCGTGGCTGACTGGATGTAGCCAGACTAGTCCTAGCTGCACTGAGTGAAGGTAAGGAAATATTTCTGCAGACAGGTGCTGAAGTATTTCAGTGATCACATGGTGCCATTTCACCTTGGTGTGTATTGGTCCAGTGGGCAAAGGTGCTGTAGCATGAGTGTGTTTCTCCAGGTAAGATTCTCATCCTGCTCTTGCTGTGTGGATGAACCTTTCCAAGATACAGCCATGATGTCTGATCCACACAGATCACCTTCGAGCCATTCCTTACACGCTAGACTGTGTAAATATAGTTTTGTCCTCTTTATCAATTTCCTATGTAAAAGTGGTAGCTCTGGCCAGGGAAATGAGACCAATCTTGCAAGGGAATACAGAGAATTCTAGACTTGTGTTCATAAAGAGGTGGTTGGTGTCTTTAGTGAGACTGATGTTTGAAGCTGATGGTGTCATTTCCAAAGGGATTTTGCTTGTTGCTGTCAGTGAGGCAGGTAACTGCAGACTGAGTGTGAATGTGAAGATCCTGAGAGCCAGCCTTTCCCAATGTGTTCCATTAAATGGGTCGTATGAAATTCTCTATATTTAAACTTGGTGACTTTTAGTAAGATTGGTTTCTTGCTCTGTGATTCTCATCTGGATGTGTTGGATACAAAGGAGAGGAGAGCACTTGAGGTTGGAAATTTAGTCTGGTCAGATGTGGGATACAGGAGACAAGCCTACAGCCATCCCACTGTGGGGCTGTCAGTAGGTGCTGACTGCAGCACCCTGGTTACAGAATGTATTTAGCTAAAATTAAGTGGCCACATGTTCTTCAGAACTATGATCATCAGCGAGGAGTCTGGATTAGGTGAGGCTCTGGCTGGCTGGAAGCTGTCTATCCATGGCATCCTGAACTCAATCTGACTCAGAGCTGTATGGCAATGCTAGCATTTGACACCGTGAGAGATAATACGGCAGTTACCGTGCGTGCTCCCTGCCCGTGTTGTATTCCAGTCGATCAGAGCTCAGAGTCATCCTTGTGAGGAAGGGGAAGAGAGGAAGTCATCTATAAATAGCTCATGGATAATATGGATTTACTTGAGATAAGGCATTTTATTTCATTTCAGAGTGGTGGCTCCTGATTCTGAAAGAGATGTAAGCCTGTGATGAAGTCAGAACGCCCAGATGCTCTGCTCGCTGCTGTTGCTACTACACATTAACAAAGAGCAGTAACCTTTCTTCCTGTGTTGAAAGTCTTGAGTGTCAGTATGACCTACTCCATGTGTGGCACTTGTTAGAGTTCTTCCTTTTGTTTTGCTTCGATCGCAGTCTGTCATATTTTATTTCCCTCATTCTATCTTATTTCAGAACCCCTAATTGCATTATGCTGGAGTTAAAACCAATCTTAAGTAAAACCAACATGTCATCTAGTAGCTTACAAACTGGGGAATAATGCTGCAATTTAAAGCAAGTTGTTAATTTCTGTCCTGCTGTTACGGTAAAAATGAGCAAGTGTCAACCCAGGACAGTTGCATTGCAGTAGTGGTATGAGCTTCATTTGCAGCTATTTATGTGACTGATTTTTTTATATTAGTAGTTGTTGCTGTTGAGAATTGTTTTATTAGTGCATCACAGCTCACTTCTTGTGAAGTGCTGGAGTCAATATTTGCCAGAGGCAACATGTAAGTGCTCTTTGTATGGGTAGGAACCCTCGGAGTGTGCAGGATTTTGATTTTCAGTTAAAGCAGGAGCTTCTTTTAAGCTGCTCCAGTCTAAGACGACACGGAAACATTGGACACAAAGTGAAATTATTTCAGGATATTAAAACCTTAATAAAATTGAAATGAGGGGCCTGTCTTCTGAGCCAGTGTAGAAACCTGATAGAGGACACAGGAAGACATCCTCTGCTGTGGAACATCAGCATGTGCTCTGGGTTCAGTCTTTCATGGATTTGGATCACCAGGTGAGCTCAGCAGGGCCCCGTTTTTGCAGGTGCTACCTTACAAGAGCAGTTGAGATCTGAGATTGCAGAGTGAGCAAAGGAGAGAAGAACTTATGGTACTTGTTTGAAAACAGGAGCAGGGGCCTTGTAATGAAAAATTTAAGCTTTTTCTTTTAGGTGCCTGGCTCAGGCTTGGCCCAAGAAGTAAAGAACAGAGACTTAACAAGTGGAAGGGCAAGAGCAAGCATTGTGTGCGCATTAATACAATTTCATGTTGAGTTTCTTGTAACACTTGGAAACTGTTTGCTACTGTTTGGCTGGGTGTTTCGGCTTATGACGATAAAAGCTTTCAATAAAGGAATTAAAATATTGGCAAATGGCCTCGAATGCCTGTTGAAACACGTCTGAGCAAAACCCTCAGCTGGCTTAATATTTGGTGTGTTAGCAGCTAAGGGGTTGAGTGTCCTGGAACATGCTGCTTTTGAGAGGATAAGAAGGTGGGATCCCAGACTAGGTGTAGCTTGGCTCGGCTCTTGCACGATTGGGAGCTTTCGATATTGTTACTGGTCCTTGTTTCTGTGTCTCCTAGCATTTATACTTTATGAATTTTTCTTCATATCAGCCTGATGAGAATTGGGGTGTTTGAAATGTATGTCATAGACCACGTACTGTGCAAACCATGAATAATGGCACACGGTAATGGGCTAAACCCGTATTGGTTTAGAGCCTTAAGAGCTGATTTGTTTCAGACACTGTGGTGTATGAAGTGGTTTCATGGCATTTTGGAGGTAAACTGGTATGTAAGAGAAGAGCTGGGCTCACAGCCGAGTGCTGCCAAGAGTCTGAGCTCCTGGTACAGCTGCTTCCTCCTCAGTTACATGGACTCGTGCCAGCTTTGTTGTTCATCAGAGGCATTGCAGACACAGCTCAGCTCGCTAAGTAGCAGATCACCGCTTCTTAACCAGGTAGCTTTCCTGGGTGAGCACACTGAGTCAGTTCAACAAAGGATCAAGAGTAGGCAGCCAAGGGGCAGGAAGGGCTGGTGTGGATCAGTCTGAAGTGTGCTGAGTGGCAGCCTCTACATCTTCCTTATGGTGTACGTGTGTTTAGATTTAATATTGCTGCTATTTATTTATTTTATCTGCATTTTAAACATGTTTTTCTATTTATTGAGATGCTTTGAGAGAGAGCACTAGAGACAGTTGCATTATCTCCTCTTTGGAACTGTGCTTTATCTGAAAGGCAGCATTTTCAGGAAAGATTGTTTTTTCAAGAGTTGCAGGGATTAATGTCACTCAAGAGCACGTGCATCAAACCACCATGTTAAAAAACATTCGAGTTACTTTGCTTTATCAAAAATAGTTGAGCTGCATTTATGAATTTCCTAGTGCTGTTATTTAATGCTCGTTTCTGCTCCTTAAGCACAGGCATGCTTGGAGATCTAAGTTTAAGGGCATGGCTGCATATGGTGGGGGGCTGGACCTTGGAGCATGTTCATGAGCTATCACTGCTCATCGCCCAGGGATGAGGCTGAACGCAGCTTCCAGAGGAGGAGTGGCTAGTGATGTCTGGGAGCACTCTGTGGTCTCCTTTCTGAGAGACTGTTGTTCCTCCAGCCTCTACTGTTGGGCTGCCATGGACACTGGGGAGGCTTTTAGGTTTTGGATCTGCATTCTAGAGTCTGCTTAAATATGAGTGAAAGAATATGTTGAGTGCCCCGTGGAAAGGTGATCTTTGTAATGAAAGCCTCCTGCTTTTCAGTACTTCAAAATAAATTCCAAGGAGAAAGGACCACCAAGATTGTGATGGGCAGTCATTGATAATCTGTAGTGGAATATCAAAAGCTGCCTCTGCAGTATAACATGGGACAGAGAAATGTTTCAGTTCGAGTCCAAATATGTTGATCACAAAGCTCCACTGTTGAGTTGGGATGAGCTGGAGGTGGCCAGGAGGTTGTGCTGTTAAGAGCTTTTGTGTGTACTGATGGTTGGGTCTCAGAACAGCAAGTATGGAAACAGTGGCCTTTGCTTGATAGCTCAGACCTAGACCTGGACCTAATGAGAAGGGTGCAGATTGACATGAAGGGAAATTTAACTGCAGACTATTATTTTTTTTTGGAGTGGGTGATCTGGAAATATAATTTAAACTCCTATAACCTCTAGGCAGCCAATTGGTAACCTAGGTAATTGCATCTCTCTTCTCTCCTTTTCAGGTGGCTATGGTGGAAGTGCAGCTAGATGCAGAACACGACTACCCTCAAGGTCTCTTGATAGCCTTCAGTGCCTGTACTACCGTTCTTGTTGCAGTTCACCTTTTTGCCCTCATGATAAGTACCTGCATTCTGCCAAACATAGAGGCTGTTAGCAATGTGCACAACCTCAACTCTGTAAAGGAATCTCCTCACGAGCGTATGCATCGGCACATTGAGCTCGCGTGGGCCTTCTCTACCGTCATCGGGACCCTGCTTTTTCTTGCAGAGGTGGTGCTACTGTGTTGGGTGAAGTTTCTTCCTTTAAAGAAGAAAACTGATAGTCAACTTCAGAGCAACAGTTCTACCATCACATCAGGACAGGCAGCAGCCATCGCATCAACATCTATTATGGTTCCCTTTGGACTGATTTTCATAGTGTTTGCAGTCCACTTCTACAGGTCGCTGGTGAGCCATAAAACAGACAGGCAATTTCAGGAGCTGAATGAACTTGCGGAATTTGCACGGCTCCAGGACCAGCTGGATCACAGAGGTGATGCCATCTCCTCAGCTGTTACCCATTTTGCATAAAGCTGTACTTAAAGAAAATAACCCTGCTGTTCTGCTTCTGCCTTGGTATGTTGACTCCCCTGTGGAAGAACTGGTCGAAGTGTTGATTGCTGTTTAAAGAGAGATTATAAATGTTGTTCTAACCCTTTTGAAGGAAAAACCAATGTTGTTCCTTTCATAAAACGTTGGCTATTTGACATCTGAAGGAGTGGATGTGGGATATGCTGGTGCTGCACTGCATCCCTCTTGTGAGCACTGTCTAGATCGCTGAGTGGTGGCTGTAGAATACATGGAAAATAACACTGTACATTTGGGTATTCGTTAGGGATGGATAGAGAAGCTTTTTTCTTTTTTCTTCCTTCCCTCTCTTTATTCGATGTTGGCATTTACTAGAAGATAACTGTTTGTCTGATCCATATTGCATGGCATGATACAAATTACTTGGGATACGCAGCAATTAGCACTGGCTCTCTGCTAGTGCTGTTCTCTAGAAAGCCTGACAGATGGTAGCGGCGAAAGCTTTCCCACCACTTTCCCCAGCACGTTTGCTGCCAAGTAATTATTACTTTACTGATTTCTCCAGCGCCTTTTTCCCGTGGCAGTTACACATTTTATAACTCACTAAACACCCGTGACTAGTCTTACTGTGATGTGGTACGGCCACTCCAGTGGGAATGAGACTCTACTCTTCCTTGGAAGAAAATAAAAGCAATAACTGTTTTAAAGTTCTCGCGAGCCGGCACATATTATCTGGAGAGATAGATTTGCCTGTTTCCCATTTAGGAATCTTTTTTTTTTTAAAAAGTAGGAGCTAGATGGAAATTATCACTGGATATTTTTCCTTGAAAATCAGAACCACTGCTGTTGTTTTTTTCCAAGCCAAAGTAGTGATAATTTTATACTTTTATAGTAAAAATCTATTTTTAATAAATCCTCAGATACAAGCAGCAAAAGGTGCTTTCTTTGCATTGGATTCCCAAGTAATTAGCTATGCCTTGGTCTTCCCTGTTTAGAAGAAGTCTTCTTGCCGAAGTGTTGTATTTAATAACTTGTTATACATTTTTATTGCTTCCAAAGGATCTGGAAGACTACTTTTCTCTATGTATATTTATTTATGAAAGTAGGTTATTTGTAATTAATATTGCTGCTTACTTTGAGACACATCAGTGACAGCAAGGCTACAGTGTCAATTTTTTATTTCCTCTTTAAGCAAAAACCTTCCATTTGGTCCCTTAGATAAGAGAACGGAGAACAATTGCAGAGTTGTCCTGGGCTGCTGCAGTCATTCTAGCTGCGTCTAGGAGTGGATGTTTTTGGAGTGCAGTTCTTCAGTGGAGCAGCTTTGGGCTTTAATGCCTTTAATTTTTGAATACAGAGATGAGTTTCAGGTGTAATGGAGCAAAGCTTCACCTCCCTACCTTAGCTAACACTGTGGCACAGAAACCTGGGGTTTTGAAGCGAGATGGGAGCAAATGTGCCAGCGCAGTGGAGCTGTGCCTGGGCTGAACGTGGCCTCTCACACCCTACCTCCATCTCGGGTTATCCTGATTTATTTCCAGACTAGGATGTGTCTCCAGTCAGGGTGGCAGAGCATCTTTACTACTGAAGCAGCCTCAGGAAGCAAATGGGACTGATTTCTAACGTCAGCACCACCACAGTCGAAAGTGTTGACGAGGTTACCCGTGGTGCGTTTGCGTTCTGAAAAATAACTGTAAAAAAATGCTGGGCTTCTGGGCTTCTTTCTTTTTTCTTTTTTCCCCCAGCAGTGTTCTTGGCTCACAAGCAGAAAACAGCTTTTTCACTCGCTGTTTTCACAAGTCCTTCTGGCATACAGAGGCCAAACTGGATTTTCTTTAGCTCTGTGCTTCAAATATGTTCTATTACGAATGCAAATCTGCTGATGGTGAGACTTGTGACTACAGTCCCACAGCTGTTCCTTTACAGAGCACTGGGAGGATGATGATAGTAAAGGAATCAATGAAGCAGCATTCCAAAACACAGAATCTTGGGAGTAGGCACGAAATGTGTTTTCCCATCCTTTACTGGAATACTAGTGCTGTCTCGGGGGTGAAAAATGACTCTCAAGAACTCTCAGCAAAGGAAGCAAACCTGTCTCAGTATTCACACTAGAGCAAATGGTTGAAAGGGTACTGTCAGGCTTAAAGATGACACTTGGGTGTTTGTGATGTTATTTTGAACTCCAGAAAATGTATTTTCCAAATTTATTGTGTAAAACTGCTTGCTGTCCTGGATAGTAGCTGAATTTCTCTTTAGTTTGTGGCTTTTGTGCAAAGTGACAGAAGTGTGGGTTTGGGGTTTTTTGTTCTGTTTAAGAAATGCAGAATTAGAAGCTAGTGGGACAATCTTATTTTTAACTTCCTCGGGCCGGCAGGGTCTCAGCTGATGGCACTGTTACTACAGCTGCTTTTCTGACTGTTTGCTGCACTTTAAGCCATGATATCGAATACGTTTCTCTCATTTCTCTACCTGTGGAAATGGTCATGAAAGTTGCACCTTGGCACAGCCTGGTAACTGTGTGCCAGAGGCAGTAACCAGACCCAAACACGTGGATCTAAACATCGAGTGCACTTAGAAAAAATTTTTTAGCCCTTTTTTATACTAATGGTATTATGCATTTTACCTCAAGCATTTTAAACGTTGGTTATTGTATATTACTTATTTAGATATAAAATCTTCAATGAAATAAAATATAAACTGTTGCTGATTATTTGTTATTGAGAGGCCTAAAATGTGCTTTTTTTTCCCTCCCTATGTCTTCTATCTCCAGCTGTGATGTGCTAGTCCCAACTGGGTGTTTCTGAAGATCTCTTCAGTGTGTCACATGTCATTTCAGTCACACGAAGATAAAATTTTCTGTTCACACAGACAGGTATAAGGAATGTCACGTAGTGGACACGTGTTTCCTCCTGTCAGTGCTACTTAGATCTCAGGACTAAGCATGCTGGATTATTCTTTCTACTTGAATAGAAATGCCATTTATCTCTCAGCATCAGAAACATGAAGAGTTAAGGGACTACATGAACCATAAGCAAGAGGTGATGCTTGAGAGTGTGGTATTGAGTGAACCAATGACCCACTGGTGCCCAGTTTGTTTTCCTCTAGTGCTGCTGGGTGCTGGGGCTGGCCAGGGAGCAGAGCCAAGGTGAGAACTGCTGCTCTGTGCTCCTGGGGGTTAGGGAGGAGAACCACCTTATGGAAAATGCACAGAGAGCTCAAGTGTTAATATTATTATAATATTATTCCATGAAACATGTTGTTATAATTTCAAAAGCCATCTTGGGTCATTGTGCTGATTTTGGGGACACACAGACAATTATTTGACTACTTTTCTAGGGCTTTGCCTTTACAGCACGTAATAGAAACCCTGTTGCTCTGAGGCAGTGGGAGAGACCCTGAAAGCAACAGGAGTGTGGTTTCCTTATGGGAAGAGTAAGTCAGAGCAGCTGAGCAGAGTATCTGCCTGTCACAGCATTGTTCCTGCTTGTGGGTTTTTTGTTTTTTTTTTTTTCTTTCATCTTCCCCAAAAGAATGGGGGCCCCTCAGCAAAACCCCCTGCAGAGTGAATCACACACGAGCAGCCTTGAGGGAGCAGTGAGGCAGACCACAGTGCAATACACCACAGCGTGGATTTGAGACTCCAGTGAATAACTAACCCAAGATCGTGTTCTTATCTCGCATCGTGTTTTTCCCCTTCAGCATCCGGTTATTACTTTTGGCTGTCATCAAACATTGCCTGGGTCTCTGCTAAAACACCATCTGGATCAGCCAGTTCGATCTAAATAAAAAAAGAATACAAATCACTTATGGAGTGTAATGGGAGAAGCTTAAGGTTTTATAGATCTTGATTACTCGAGCACTAACTGAGCATCTCCCCAGTATCAGGACTCTAGTTTCTACTGCAGCCTTTGAATGACTGTTTTAGAAACATTGCTACACGTTTCTAATTTGATTAGCCTGCTGAACACCATCTTGACATAGCTCTGGGGGGAGTGGACTGATTCTCCTTTAACAATACCTGTTCTTGGACAAAACTGGCTTTGATTTGCAGCGTGATGGGTCTCACTGAGCTTTAGAAGGTGAGTTATTGCAGCCATCCAGGTGAGCACCAAAGGTCACGTGAAAGCAGGAGGCTGGAGCTGAGCAACTGGATGAGGATTCTTGAGGGAAGCAACAAGCCCCTGACAGGAACTTGTCCTCTCACTCTGATCTGCTTTATATCCTGATGCTTTCAGGGAGTTCAAAACCCCCCTGGATGTGTATCTGTGTGACCTGCTCTAGGTGATCCTGCTTTGGCAGGGGAGTTGGACTGGATGATCCTTTGCTTTTCAGCCGTTTTCCATCCTTTGCACCCCCACAGTTTGTTCCTTCTACCTGTCAGCGAAGACACCCAGTGATGCTTCTCCCACAGAGAAGCTCGATCTCACTGTTGGCTTCCTGCCAGGCAAAAGCTGACTATTTAGTGGCAGTTTCTAACACTCACCTGTCATGTACTTTCCTCTAACAGCTGCTTGTGACAGCCATTTGACAAAAGGTTTATGAAAATCTGAAGTCAATTTCTCTCCTTTTATCTACTTCCTTCATATTCTAAGATCAATAAATCTCTTCAGATGCCAAGCACAGTAACAGCAGTGGAAGTTGGTGTTTGCTTTTAGCTTGTAGAGTAGAAGAAAATTAGGTCATAACTTGGGTCTTCAGGGAGTTAAACAGCCAGGCGTGAACATCCTGCCTCAGTGAAATGACAATTCATCCCAGGCTGCTGTGCTGGGTTATTGAGGAGGCTGTTCTCAGATGACCTTTGACAAATCTTATGAAGTAAGTGTTTTTAGCTCCAGAAGTACTGCTCCTTTCACTCTTTGCAAAAGAGAGGTTTTTCCCTGGTGACTGTTTGGTGGTTGTTTTTCTGTGCTGCTGTGGGTGTGCCGAGTACTTAACAGGATTAACCAGCTCGGCAAAAAAGTCTGTGCTCAAAGGGCCCTTGCTACAGAAATCAGATTGGAAATAATAAGGGAAGATGTAGGAGCTGTGAGCTTTGGTAGGCTGAGCATGTCCACTACTGTTTGCAACAGCCTTGTGCGTGGAGCAGAGGAGGGTAGGTGGGTAGCTAGGGAGGTAGGAGCCCTGCTGTTCCCTGGATTACTGGAGCTCAGCAGTGAGCTGTGGCTGTCCAGTGTGGTTCTGCTCGGCTCTGAGCAGAGGAACTTCCCTTCCTGTATCCCTTGGAAGGGCAGTGCCTTTGTGTTTCGTGTGTGTGGGCCATGGGGATTTCAGCTGAGACTCTTGGTCCACTCGGAGCTGCATCTGTTCCCTCCTGCTCCCCATTCCCTGTCCTCTGAGGGCATAGAGCAAGGGACAGGCTCTCCTCTGGCTTCTGTGCCAAAGTGATGTGCAAGGACCTGTTGGCTGCCAGGCTGATAGCCTGGCAGGTCCACATGGCTCATGGTGCATCTCAGTGAGCCTTTGGGAAGAGGACAAGGAGTGGCTGTTCCTCCACAGCCTGTGTCAACCTTAAGGGAAAAGGGGGGCAGAGGATGTCAGCTTTCTGATGTCCACCTTGGGGCACCCATCTACCCATGGGGCTGCTAGACATGGATGATCCCCTGACCCAGGGTGAAGGAAACAGCTGATAGTGCTGCAGCTGCTGGGGTTTCAGAAAGGTCTGGTCAGCTTTAGCAGTTTGGCTTGGTGAAATCGTTCGGTTTTGACGGAAATCCCACTATTGTCTCCACTTCTATTGTCCCTGTTTCCTTTGTGCTGCTTCAGGTCTCTGAGCGGTTTTGGTGCATGAGAACTGCACTTTCTCAGATGGAAGCAGTTAGTGGGCTCCAGCAGTGGCTGGATGGGCCCTTTGTCCCTCCAGGACCATTTAGGACACTGCTGGCCAAGAGACTGAGCGCACACCCTGTCAGCTGGGAACCCCATGGGGGTAATCACTCGAAGAGTCAAATGCTACCTGGAGAGCTGCCCTGAGCACTGAGGAATGCAAACATTGCTCACAGACCCGAAGTCTCCAGACAATTACCTTTGGGATTGGATATTGAGTAGGGGCAGGAGCTTCATCTCTGCCAAAGTCAATCAGAATTCCACATTTTGGTATGTCTCTGGCCCAGATACCTTCAAACAACTGTCCCTTATCCAAGTAGAAGAATTTTCCCGGGCCATGCTTCTTTCCATCTTTCCAGCCTCCTTCGTAGCGATTTTCATTTGCTGCAATTAAATACATGAACAGACCATGAAATTTGCACCGTTCTTAAGGAGCTACAAACAAAAGCAATCAGCACAATAAAGCAACAGAAGTGGAAATCATCTCTTTGGCTCCCCTTGGTAATTTCGAGGGGGCTGGGGCATGGTGTGTCATTTTTGCTTTCACGGTGCTCTGTCTGCTGTGCTGCAGAGGGAGAAAAGACTGTGGAAGGAGCCCACGCTTGCCCACTTGGAACAAGAACAGCATTTACCTGCTTTGTTCTTTTCCTGGTGATAATCATTTTTTTGCTGATACGCAGAGCGAGTGAGCCCAGGGTAAGGTTGTTAGCTGAGTCACTCTTCACAGCTTGAAAATTTCTAGGACACAAGTTTTGGATTTGTCACTGCAACAAATCAGGCAGGATCTCTGGCTTGGAAAGGTTTGCTTGGCTGGGCAAGGAACGGCAGCACTGATCACTGTCCAGTCAAAATAATCTTGATTTCAAGTAATACTTGCAGT
Organism: Chloroceryle aenea; assembly: GCA_013399075.1. Lineage (NCBI taxonomy): Eukaryota > Metazoa > Chordata > Aves > Coraciiformes > Cerylidae > Chloroceryle > Chloroceryle aenea. The sequence goes on along the minus strand of VWZY01002633.1, from coordinate 40,025 downwards.
TATGTTTTTCCTCAATGAATTATGGGGCAAGATTTGCTGTGAGAGTCTGACCAGCTCACACAACCAGTTGTAGACTGCTTTTCCAGCTGTACTGTGTCTCTTGGCATTTTTCTGCAAGTTAAGAGAGATTTTTTGGGCTCTGTGCTGCCCATCCATCCATCACTAACTGGGATAGTAGAGCTGCAAGGGGAAGAGAGCAGCCTTGTCTGACTCCTCTGCTGTCCTCTTTTCCTACAAGCCCCAAACCACGGGGATTTCTGACCAGGTTACTTAGTGGAAATATCTTTGTACTCTGCCATTTTTTGTGGCTGGAGGAGGCCAGAATATCAGGCACCCCACAGAGTGCCGCAGAGGGTGCTGGGGACTGCAGAATGCTGTGAGGCAAGAGGGAAAAAAACCAAACACGTTTCTGGGGAGCGTGGCTGCTGGGCTCTACAGGAAGGGTCTGGTTTACAGCTGGAGCCAGGATGGTAGTTATCTTCAGCTTCATCTGGTGGTGTGCTCATCTGCAACACCAGCCTGCCCTGCCCACTGGTGGGAGCAGCTCAGCTTCTGCTCCCCAGCCACCGCCAACTCCGAAACCAGCGAAATCACAGACCTGGCTGCGATGGAGGGGCCATTGCATGCCCGGGCTGCACCACAGTGCCTGGCTGCTCCCATCCGCTCTCCTTCCAGAGCATCTCAGCGGCTGCGCTGCTCAGGACTGAGATCTCTGCAGATGTGGAATGCTCCAGTTTAAAAGCCGTTGGGCAACGGGCTGTAGCAGAGGAGGCAAATCAGCACGGTGCTCCCCGCCAAGCTCGCCCTTGCTGGGCACGCTGCCACTACAAGCAATTTAATCTTGAGCTGCAGCTCATCGTGACCTCCACTGAAGAACTCCTTTTCTTTCACCATCGCAAAGCTGCCGGCACGTGGGCACGCTTCCAGCAGCTGAACTGAATACATTAGGCTTGTGGGTATGAAATAATTGGTCTGGCTAATTTTAACCAAAAGGAATCCAGCTCGCAATCGGTTGCAGGCTACGCTGGAGGCAACTGGTCTGAAATGGTGCATCAGGCGCTGCTCAGCCCGCTGGGGCTTGCAGTTTATAATGCTGAGGGTGACTTTGATGGGACTGAAGCAGATCAGTGGAAGGAGTTGCCTCTAGAAGTGGGTGTTGATTTCAAGTGGATGAGCCATCAGTCCAAAGTGACTTTACAGTCAGCAAAGAGAGCGGGGCCCTGCATGTGATGTGCAGTGAAGGTCGTGCTCGTTCCTCTCAGCTGCTTTGCTTAGCTAATTACTAGCCTTGAGAACCCTTCCAAGCATAAAAAATACAGAACAGATGAATAATAATATGGAGATAATGTTTCTTCAAGTGTTCCTAGAATGCAGTGCCTTGTATTGCAAAGGACTGGGATTCTTGGCTTTGGGGAAAAATGACTCCTACCAAAATAAGGGAAAAGAAAAA
>VWZY01002633.1:25657-38196 GCA_013399075.1 Chloroceryle aenea | reverse complement strand
CCGTGGGGCTGGTCCTCCAGCCACTGTCCCTCATAGATGGAGCCATCCCGGTAGTACATCCGTCCCCAGCCGCTCCGCAGCCCCTCGCTCCACNAACCCTTCCAAGCATAAAAAATACAGAACAGATGAATAATAATATGGAGATAATGTTTCTTCAACTGTTCCTAGAATGCAGTGCCTTGTATTGCAAAGGATTCTTGGCTTTGGGGAAAAATGTGTTAAACTCCTACCAAAATAAGGGAAAAGAAAAAAAAAATAATTTTATGCTGAGATTGTCCCCAGCGTTCCAAATCCTTGATGTGGTCGGTGTTATTTCTGGGAAAGGATTGTGTACTAATGAAACCCCTGTGTTCACTCAACCTGAGCCAGTGTCAGAAGTAAGAGAGGGGATGGAGTGAACTCAGAAGGAAAACTCTCCTTTTTTTTTTCCTGTGCTGGAAACTGGACTCCTCTTCGGTATGCAGCAGTCAGAGAGTATGTCTGGCAAAGTGCCTGGCTTGAAAAGAGAGATTTGCTCTCCTCTGACCCAACAGTATATTATCTCTAACCCTAACCAGCCCAGTCATTTAAATGTAAATCACAGCAAAAATAAGCTTTCACGTGTGTGGGCTTGAGCAGCGCAACGCCGGCCCTCACGCAGCCCTTGCCGCCTCCAGCCCCAAACAGGGAGGGAAGGGACAACACAGGGGAGCAGCCGAAGCCCAGACACAAAGCTGTGGTGGGATGTGGGATGTAGCATCCAGAAATCTGGATGTCAGAGGCATCTGGAGAGCAGCACGACACCAAATACCNTCCCCGCCAGGGTAAAACTTCTCCCCGTAGCCCTGGAAGGTAGCAGAGAGAGCTGGTTAGAAGCCTCTGTGTTGAAAGGGGTTGATGTTCTATTTTGGGACATTACTTTCTCGAGACACTGCTCCTTAGTTTATTACTCTTACGCATGGCTGCTGGCAGCCCAGCGATGGCCGTTCTGGTGCCGAAGGAAATGAGAGATGGTGGTATGGCATTTTTTTTTGGCAAATGATTTTACTCCCATGACAAAACTTCAAGCTGATATCTCAGGGTGTTATTATTGGCACAAATGTTGCTAATATTAAGCTAAAAGTAGGTTTTACCAGAACATAAAGATGCCTGGGGATAGGCAGCATAAACAAGACCTGTGCCTCAACGTGGGGATTTTATGCCTTTCAACCCTGATGATGCTTCCTACAGCCCGGTGCTCAATCATCCAGAATATGGAGGGAAGCTCCCTCCAAGTGACTGGAGCCATAGAGCTGCACACCAATTAGGAGAATAAGGGGTTATTCATTTAATTTAAGAGCAGACACAAAGGCAAACTCAAGGTTTCCATTGGCAGATCAGAAAATGTTCCTGCAAGGATTTTGCATGCGAGGTTGCAGTCATTTTTACCAGATGACTTCCTCATTATGTTCACTTTAGAAAAACCAGTGATTTATGTGACAGGCTTAATTTCCAAAAGAACTCATGTTATTTGTCTAATACGCTGTAAAGCTCCCAGAAGAAGGTTCATTTTCCTGCACTCCTTATAATACAGGTTCCTCCAACAGCTTCGAGGATGAGAGCAATGAAAGGGATGGGTGGGGAGGATTAAGACATAGGATATGAAACTGCTCATCCTGCCTGGCTGAGCCACAGGTGAGTCCAGGCAGCGATCGCTGCTCTTCAGCAGCTGGTGGGAGGATGTGGCTGTAGCCTGGTCACCAGTGGATGGGTGGGATTGGTCCATCTCAGTGGGGAGACAGTGGGTGACAGGGTGCTCTCAGCCACACTTGGCTTTTTACAGATGATGAATTGTTACTCCTGAAGCTTCCCAAGCTTTCTGCAGGTTCACATTAATATTTAAAGAGTGACCAAGCCTGGAGGAAAATCTGTTCCTGTAGCTCCTGCCTGGAATCACGCTGCTGCTTCCCTGTCTCTGGTCAGTGGGACACGGTGCAGCTCCCGCAGCATCTGGTGTGGAGAGGTGAGTAGTGCATGGAGCGGCGAGGTTGGGGAGGGCAGGGGAAAGGGCTTCAATACCACAGCTTTTATTCTTTTTTCCATTTTCTTTTTCCACCAAGACCCTTCGACTCAGCCTCAGTACTGGAAAAATCATATTTTAAGTGATCTTTCAGCACGTGTGCCCCCAGCTCTTCCCCGTGCTCTGCCTCACTGCCGGCAGGTGCAGGACTTACGCATTTTTTGTCATTTTTCCACCAGCCTGTGTACACCTTCTTGTATTCCTTGGTTACGGGGTCAGGAATGCTGTACGAGCCATAACCATCCCGCTTCCCAAACTTCCAGTCACCGCTATAAATAGCTCTGGTGCGTTTCCATAACTGGGTGCCTTTACCTGTTTAACAGACAAGAGGGATCGCGGGGAGACCATCGATTGTTAGGAGAAGGGTTCACAGGGCTCCAACCCCGGGCGAGGTGGCGTGCCCTGCACCAAGGCAGGTTTACATCTGGGATTCAGTTTAGCTTCCCAAATTGGATGCATCGTTAATCTTGATCAGGGGCTTCCTGTGTGGCCTTTCGTAACGTACTTAATCTTTCCAAACCTCAGTTTACTGCTTGTAAACAAGCCCGTCCTGCGCCAGCTGCTCAGGGCTCAGGCAGGGTCTCCTTCCCCTGCTCGGTCTCCTGCAGCACTTGCCATGACTTGAGAATAAATGAATATTCCTGAAGCCAAGCCAGGAGCCGAGAGAGCTCCAAGGCCCATACAGCCAGGGCATGTCCCAGTGCGTGGAGCTGACTGCAGTTTGCTGGGGTTGTGGGGGATTTTTAAACATCTATAATCTAGATATTTCAGGTAGTTGCTCCTGAGTGCATGCAAAGGCTCCTCAAGTTACCTATAAGAAATATTTCTGAGTACATTTTTGCATTACATATATCAAATATATATATATAGTCATACATGAATGAATGGGTCTTCCAGGAGCACATACAACTGCTGCCTGCTCCCTGCCTCTAGGAACTTTTGTCAGGACATTTAAATTGGTATTTTTTTCTCAAGAGGGTCTATCTTACCATGTTTCAAGTTGTCCAGCCATTCTCCAGTGTACCGATCCCCATTTACAGCATAGACTGTGTGTCTTAATCCACGTTTCAGTGCTTTCCTGTCCCACTCATGCCAGAGTGGTTCTGTAGCCCTGGGGTATTTTACAACAGGCATATTGTTTGCGACTGGAGAGGGGAAAAAAAACGATTGTCAGCAATAAATTAGAGAGAAATTACTGAGGCAGGTACTGGCAGAACAGTCAGTAATTGATGTTTGGCTTTGGAAGGGTAAAATAAAGACATAACAAACAGAAGGTACCTGAAAACACTGAAGTACAAACCAGCAGTATCTGAAAAGAGGCTTGAGGCATAGCCTGGGCTGTTAGGAATTGTTAAATGGTCTCAGCAGGATGGGTCTGTGGTGGGCATCAGTCTCTGTGTGCCTGCCAGAGGTCTTGGGGAGCACAGGGAAAGGGCAGCCCCTTCTCCCATCCCACGACTTCTCTGCTGCCGACTGCACAAGACGGGTGCAGTTGTTTAAGCAAATTAGCAAATTATTTCTTTGTTAGGAAGTACCTAGGGACACTGGAAAATGTTCACAAGGCTGAGCAGGTCAGAGAGTTGGCCAATGTCCCTGGGGTGCACCAGGAGCTGGGACACTTCATACGCCCAGTAGTAAAGTAGCTCTGGTTCCTTTACTGCTACAAATATCAGTCCTGCAGGTTTCTTGTTAAAAAAGTGTCAAAGCCACAACGTTTCTCTCTACCGGGAAGCTGCAGCCTTGCCCAGGGCAGGACAAGCACTCATCTGTCAGGCAAGCCACCAAGGAGGTGGCTTCTGAAGTGGTGTGGGTAAAGGAGGGAGAAGATGTTTTGGCCCATCAATACAGAGAGGCTGGTGGCAGATTGTGGGACGGTGGCAATTTCAGGGCAGTGCTGGCGGAACCCCTCGCTGTTCAGAGCAGCGGGAATGCCAGCATGGATTTGGAGGTGAGTGGTCTCCTATAAACCGTAACTAAATGCCAAAAGGTGGCTACAGAAACAAAAAGCAAGGTTCTATGAATGCCGTCAACACCCAGAGCCTGGCAGGGTGGGATCCTCTCCGATTTTGTCTCCTGGGCTCCCCCTTCTGTCCTGATCTGCTGGACTGAGCCGTATCGAGTGATGCTGCTGCATCTCTCCCTTCTCAGCAGAGTAGAGCTCCTGTTCCTGCTGTGCTGCAGGTGCTGGGGAGCTTGGGGACATGGGGGAAAGCCTGGAGCTTGGGAATGGAGGGGAAAGGAAGGTGCTTTGGGTCCTTGCTAGGGAATAAAAGCTAGAAGGAAATGCAGTTGACGTTCACTCTCTGCTCTCCATGTAGCTGTGGGAAATGGTCATTCAACAGCTATTTGAGGGAATATGGTTGCTAAAGAAAAGTACTTTGGCGTCCATGATGAGCCTTCCTCCTCAAAACACAGCTGTGCTGTGTAGTGCACATCCCATGTGTCTCCTTACCGTGGGGCTGCGGGGAGCTCGGGCAGGGCTGGGGGAGTGCAGGAGGGCTGGGGGCCCTGCCCGGGCACTGCATTGTGAGCTCGCACCCGCGGAGGTTCCCGACAGCCTGCAGTGGGAGGGGAAGGGCTGGAGAGCAGGTTCCCAGCTGGTTGCTCCCCCTTTAGCTGTTGAACCTCCTCCACCGACCTCAAGGAGAGGGAGGAAGGTGAAGAGCACCATGTTGCAAACCCTCAAATCAGATGTTTTGAGGATGGGGCTGCCTGTAATGGCAGAGGAGGGCTTGACAGTGGTGATCACCCCAGCTGGAGTCCCCAGGCCATGCCACTCACCTAGGAGCATCTAACTCTGAGGATGCCAAGGGCAGGCTCTGTCCCTTGGTACTACAGAGTCATAGCCTGCTGCAGAGGATGGTTTTTTTCTGCAACGTGAACATGGGATGCACCACAAACACCAAGTTCCTCCCACACCTTTGGGTGCTGCAGCCCCCAGAGAGGGGGCTTGTGTGAATATTTGGCAAGGGCTAGGAGTTTGCAGGAGATAAAGCTGCACATTATCAGCTCACATCTGTCCTCCTCTTGCTGGGGGAGCAGAAGAGCTGAGCCACCCCAACATCGTCTGTGACCTCCAAGAAGCAAACAGTTGTGAAGGGAGGTCTCACTACCCCCGCCAGATGTGAGCAACACCATCCCATCACTGCATCTGACCACTTCTTCAGCTTGAAGAACAGGTTTTAAATCCCCAGGGAGGATTCCCAGCTGCAAGGGCAGTCCCGCTAACACTGCGCTCTGCTCACTGTGCCCCACAAGGCACAGCCTGCACAGAGCACCCAGAGTAGCACAGGCTGGTGGGAGCCTCCTTCATTTGCTGAATTCTCTTCCAAATTTACAACAGCAGTGTCGGGTTTGCATAAATGTTCACGTAGTTGGTATGCACCACCTTGGATGTTTTTAGCCACCTCCTCCAAGGGTGCAAGGAGGCTGGCAGTAGGAGGCAGGAGGTGCAGAGCTGCTCAGGCAGCCTCCCAAGAGCAGCTGCAGCTCTCGGTGCTGACGGCTAGAGGCTGCTGCTCCCATGCATCTCTGCCACTGCTGCTGTGCTTGGAGATGAAGATCTTAGAGAGTCCCAGAGTCTCTAGACACTGGTCTATGCTCTCACCTTGGAGTTTTTGTCAGGTCTCTGGTAAAAAGCAGCTTTAGTTTGCATTGCCCTACAGGAAGCCCATTTATTTCCCTGCTTCCTTGCAGAACTGCAGAGCAATACAACTTAGCTACGACTGTGCTTTTCTTCCAGTCTTGCATCTTAATGAAGAGCAAGGTGAAAACCACACCCGGCTGTGGTGCCGGCCACTGCATCGCATCCCACTGTGTGACCTCCGCACCAGCTCTGCTGACCCTGCCCCGAGGATGCCCTAGGTGAGTTCACCCCCTGCACTGACCCCTGCCCCACAGCGCTGCCCCGCACCGGGGTCCCTTTGCCAGCACCCTCTGGCACAGCCCAGAGCCATCCCCGGTCCTTCCTCACCCCATGGCAGTGTCTCTGAGCGGGATGCTCCTTCTCCTGCTCCTCCCCAGCGAGAGCAGGGTGCCAGAGCAGCGATGGGAGAGGACGATGGGGAAATCACACCTACTCTATTTCCCAGAACGCCCTTGAGCTTGGCCCACGCTCTCCCACTGCCCCGCACCCCAAAAACCACCCCACAGACACCAACCTGCGCTTGGCTGGGTGCTGCCGGCTGCAGGGTTGTCATAGCAACTCAGTCACACTCCTGCGCGAAGGGTCATGGGAGCGCGGCCGGGAGAGCTGCCGGAGAAGCGGAACACTGGGCGGCTGCGGGTGGAGAGGGGTGCTGGTGGGACACGCACTCCACGGTGAGCACAAGGATGGAGCTGGTGCTGGGACCTTCCACGGAGCTGCCGAGAGGACGGTGCTCTGTAGAGCTATGTGTCTTCGGGTTAAGGATTATCCTGTGGAATAGAAAATGTTGATAAGCAAAGAGTTTTTCACCTCTGGTTGGTCTTTTATGCACAAGAGCAGAAGGCTGGAAATTAAAGCACCGATTACAGTACCAGTGAGTAACAAATAAATCAGCCTTGCAAATGTCAGAAGAAAAAGGAGAAACCCCCTGAAAATGCGTATCAGGGGTCTTAAAAGAGAAATCTGAATAAACCTGACACTAATTCCCTCATCTGTTACATTTCTTCCACAGCTCTGGCAAGCAGGGATTGCCATGGTGGCCTTGTGGGTGTCTGTAATGATCTTCCCTAACGGGTTCTTAACTGTCCCCGTTTCAAGCATAAACTCAAAGTTCTCATCTCAGTGCCACGAGCCAAACACATTTGTTTACTCTCATCCTTTTACCACATTTTTCATGCAGCACACTGGGGGCTGGATGGTAAAAGTGCTGAGGTAGGTGGGGAATCTCTTCACCCATCTCTTCGGAGGTGAGTGACAGCCAGGTCTGCTCTGGGGGTGTTCCTGGGCCATCTCTGATGTTTGTAGCACAGAAGGCAGGTTAATGGTGTGTCCATCCTCAAGGAGCATGGAGGGTGTGAGGGCATGGTGACTACCAGGGCAATGGGCAATTTGCAGCTGCAAGCAGGGAAGGATCTTTCAGGTTTGATGGTAACAGGGAATATAGCAAATAGGGCAACTAAAGCTGTTTCACCCAGGACTGTGTCTGCTGCGGTCGGGGTGGGCAGGGGAGGAAAACCCCTCCTCCTTGGACTTATTCCAAGCATGAGAGTGACTGAAGGTGAGTATTCCATCTCCTGTGCCATGCATGAGGGTCATGGAGCAGGAGGAGACAACGCTGCTGCCTGGGAAATCAAGTGAAGGAAAAGGAGCTGGAGGGAGGGGTGTTCCACATCCAACAGGCAAGCTGGGGTAGAAATGATGGAGGCAGATCTATACCATGGGAAAATATCAACACAGAATTTCTGGTGCTGGATTGGACACAGTGGGAAGATGGCAGCCACCAGTGAGCAGGTCCCAGCATATCCTGCCTGGCTGCAGAGGACACGCTGATGCAGCTGGGTAGCTCTGAACATCCCTAAACCCACAGATGCAGGAGAGGTGGAACTTACAGGCTCTCCTATAAGCAGGAAAAACAGACAGAAAACTGGAAGTTGACCAAGCTGGGAAATACTTCTACAAAAGAAAATATTTCCTGGTATTAGAAATTAGATGAAGATGTTCAGGAAGGATTTATTCACATTTTTTCATGTAAATGTGTTCTGGTTTTGGTCAGAGCCTAAGAATTACTGAAGACAATCGTTCCTGTGTTTTACTGTGGCCAGTTGTATGGGGCTAGAGTAGGGGACTGGGCTTTGTGGAGGAAATGAGAGAAACCCATGAGGGAGAAGAAAAATTGCTTATTGCAGCCCCAAAACTACAGCCTTAAATTACAACCAGAATGAGCCCCTCCTGAAAAAGTTTATTTAAAACCTGTTATTCCACTATCAGAGAAGGAACCTTGTTAATAAGAAGTATGGAAAAATTTTGTAAAGGATGCCAGATCTGTAGAATATACAATTCAGCCAAAGTATGAGCCTGAACTGACCCGGAAATGTCCTAACCAAATCCTCCTCCTCTCCCACGAGCCATCATTTCAAGGCACAACATGGAGGCCACTGTGAAAAGTAGTGTCAAATTCCAGGTTATGATGGGCTAGGAGTAGAACTTGTTTTTTCCTTGGTAAAATTCCCCTTGTTTTGGCATCTTCAGCCAACATTTGCCCCAGATAAAGCCAAGAGGCTTTATTTTTTTCTTCTTTTTACTTGGTTTCTTGTTTAATTCTCACAGACCAGACGTAGGTCGCTGCTACTGAGGAGCACCAGCGAAGCCTCCTCCACTGAGGAGTGACAGGGCTTCAGTTCTGCTGCTGTTGGTATCACTGCTGCTTCAGTTGTCTGGCATGTGATTAAACTTTACATTTATTAAGGCTGAAAGGAAGCTGTTAAATCAGTTGGTGTAAATTATGCTTTAGCTGAGCCCATTATACTGCCAATACAATTTGCTGCAATGGACTCTCCACTTTCTTCCAGTTCAGACACACTGAAGACCAAACCAAAAAGGGGAGGGTGCGTGGGGAAAAAGCTCAGAAATATGCCATTTAGGGAGCAAGGTCCCATGATATAGGATACATCTCTTTTTTTTTCAGTTTAAAGAGTAAGATTTTTAAGAAGTTAAATAAACTCAAAGGATCTCAGTATTCTACTTCTGAAACCAATCATTCTTGCAATGAAAGGAGACAGCTGCTCTGAGCTGAGTTTGCTCACACAAAGCTTGGGGAATCACCCAAGAGAAATGCCCAAACCAACTGAAAACTGTCAGAATAAATAATTTAAGTTTATTCTTGGAACTTTGTAGATTAAATAGAGGAAAAAAAAAACCCAACCAACGTTTAGAGAAACATATGTTGGGATCCGTTAAAGGTGCAGAATGTGTCAAAAACATACTGTGGAAGTAGGATGCTCCAATGTGTGTTTCATTGCTGCTATATTCAAAAGAAAAGCCAGGGGAAGAGGTGGGAGGGTCTTGGACTCCAACCAAGCGTGTGTCGGGTTTAGCCGGATGAGCACGGAGTGGGTGCAGAGCTGAAGGAGCTTCCCCACTGCTCCGTTTGAAAGAATTATTATTAGCAAGGTTTAGGAGGGATTGAAGCGATGGAAACTTCACTGGTTGACTTTGGCTGAAGAGGCAGCCTTGTGGGAAAGCGTTTCCTCAAAACTCTGTTTCGCTGAGAGCAGCTCTCTCAAGATTAAAAAAATAAAATGATGTTTTACATCAAAACAATCTAAAGTAAGAACTCTAGGTCATCGGAAAGGTCCGAGCACTTACATTAGGCATGCAAAGTGAACTGCTGAAGTTCCTGAAGCTCACACTTAGGAGATACCCTTTCCCCAGGAGTTTCTTTTCGCTGCAGATTTACAGCTACTCGTGTCTACTTAACTACCTGCAGGAGACTATTCAAAGGCAGAGTTATGATGCTAATTAGTGAAGTTACCCAAAGCTGAGAATTATTTACTGCACAAGGGTGGAGTGCTTTGCAGGGTCCTGAATATTGTACTAAACCCGCAGGTGCCGGTGTGAAGATGGAGACAGATAAATTTGGCCATACTCGAGCTAATGCTTCAAGTCCTTAACCGCAGAATAAATCCAGATTACAAGATAATCAGCACTACCCATTGCCAGTGGAAACCTGGGCCATTTATCATGGGTTATTGTCGCCTGATGTTAGAACAGGGACTCGACCATATTTAGATTTTGTCCTTTCCCGTTTGCACTGTGCTGGAAAGAATCGGGTATTTCTAGGACAGGGGAAAAGCATCAAAGGAAGGAGCCTCAATTATCCCGAGAGGAAAGAATGAATGGAATCTGCATTCAGAAGTAGTCTGGAGGGGGAAAGAAAGGAGCTCACATGTGACTGTACATCTGTAACTAACTACAAGCATTCCTACAAAATGTAACAGCGGGACAGTCACAATTTTGCTGTGATCCTTAACCTGATTTATCAACTCATTTTCCTTGATACATTTGCTAGCAGTGAGTGGTTGATGAGTTGAGGATTAATTAAAAAGATTTCTTATTTGCAGATTTGCTGTGCAAAGGCCTTAGAAGATCTCTGGCAGAAAAAGCTGAAGGGTTAGGTTTGCAAGATACCCAGTTCTGGAGAGTGTTTTAGTTGTTGTGGAAACAAATATTGCAGAAAAACTTGAAAACTGAAAGAGAAGATGATAGTTAAATAAAACAAATGCGGAGGATGTGGAAACCAAAGTCACTCAGGACTACAGACTGTGATATATGTTATGTGAAGTTCTGTTTTATGACATTTAACTCAGATATTAGAGTCCTTTTAAAATTTAGAGATTTAATTAACATCTTGCAGTTGCCATTCTTAGCAACTAAAATTATACACACTATAATACACACATTCTCTAGTCCTGGTTAAAAAAATAATAAACTCACTGTTAACTTAGCTTGTTTTGGTTTTATTCACAAAGATGTGATTGAAATAATGAGATTATACAAACAGCTCTGATCTGCCAGGAGGTGGAAAGAGATTACAGGTAAATTTTTTTTTTTTTTGGAATGACACAACATTTGGGGGTTGGACTTGAAGATCTCCAAGGTCCCTTCCAACCCTGACACCCTGTGATACCTGTGACATTAAATATTGCTGGACCCAGCTGCAGGGCCAGCCATGCTACACTCACGTAAGCTGTGTTTAAAGGAATTCTTTTGTGTTTTCTGTTTTAAAGAAAATACAGATCTCTTGAATTAATTTTCATAATTATTATGTCGTTGTTAAAACACCTTGAAAGAATTTTTTTGAGGTAATAATTATACACAGCCTCACTATGCTGCGAGGAACAAGAACTGTTCCTTGTCAGGAGGTGTAGGGAAAAGGTAGGAAAGTTTTGAATAAAGGTCTGGTGATCCCTCGGTGTGAGCTGGGAGAGAGCTCTGGGGCCAGCACGGCTCTGAGTGGGAAATGCACAACATTTCCTGCTTTTGTCCGCGCAGCCCCCGCACAAACACCGACCAAAGGCCCTGCCGAACGTGTCATCGGGCAAACACGCAAAATTAGGGCCCAGAGCAAATATCTCCAAGTGATATCAAGAGCTTTCTGTTCAAGGTGTACAGCTCAAGAGTGAAGTGAATAGTTTTAAGGGTTATTTACAGTTTACAATGTATTCTGTAAGTACCTCTTCTTAGGATTGATGCAACCAGTCCTGCAAATGTTGATGGAGTTTTACTTTAATGGTTTTTTACTTAAAGGAAATAAGGGGAAATGCACAGAACCACCTGCTCTTAAACTGCCTGATCCCACGAGCAGTGTAGACAGGGGTGTTTGTTCTGCCCAGGTGCAAAGCACACGTGGGGCTCACACCTGCCCTGAGCAAGCAGGGGTAAAATGTAGCTGCATCTTTAGGGCTTGCTCTGCTCATTGCACTCCACTCCAAACCAAGCCCATGAGCCCACAACAAATACAGCGACGTGTTAGGGGTGGCTCTGTGATAAACTGAGATGAGGTGACAGAGGAACTTTAGAGGCAGAGGGATTATTTTCACATGGGAAGGGAAAATAATTTTGCTGGTAGGTAGTACGCTAACCTTGTGGTGAACTGGAAAGTTTCAGCACATGTCCAGCGCAGAATTAAAGCTGTGATCCGAGACATGATTCTATTTCTGCAATCCAAAATCTTGCAGGCTTCCTCTAACATATGGTCCCGTTACACAGGATTGTGGATAAATGCTAGAATCTGGGGGAAAATTAAGAGAGACATCACAAACTCCTGTGATATTTACACTACGCTTATTAGTTTATTATTCTATTTCACATTTATCAAGGCCTGCCACAACATATGTTTGATCTCGGACCAGTTATGGACCTCATTGGAGGAGCTGAAAGGACAATGCAACATTCCTGTGGTTGGTGGTTCTTAAATAACCAAAAATCCCCAACCACTGCAAGTTCTGAGCAGGTTTCTCTGGAAACAGAGCACAGAGGCAGGTAGCAGGTCACCGACTGCATTTCAGGTGTCCACCCCCACATGTATGAAATGAACATATGAAAGGGAAGAGAACGAGCAGAGCACTAATATATAACCAGCAATGGAGCAGGGCCAGCAAGCACACCGAGGAGGGTCTCTGCACCAAATGTTTTTGGTTGTTAGTGCTGAATCCAAGGAAACAGGGTCTTAGAGATACTCTTTGGGGAAAGAGTATTGCACTCAAGTGTTTGCTGTGGCTTCACACCTCCCCTCTCTTCTGTACCTTTTTTCTTTTGCATTGCTTTTGATTCCACTGTGCCTATTTCCAACATTTCGTGTCAAACCCACATTCCAGTACTGCCCAGTACCCACATTGGCTGCCTTTGCACCTCCTGGGCCCTGTGCATCGCTCTCACCGTGAGCTCCTTGGTGCTCGGCCTGGCGCCATTGCACTTGTACAGCCCAGAGGCCACCAGGCCCCACTTTTTGCCAGTCCTGCTGCCAAGTGGGTTATTAATATAATAATAGTAATAAAAAGAATTTAAAAATAATAA
>VWZY01002633.1:4682-25487 GCA_013399075.1 Chloroceryle aenea | reverse complement strand
TGCAGGATGCCTTGGCCGCAGGCCCCGGGGTGCGCGCCCGAAGCACCTCTGGACCTGGGGGCACAGCGCCCTAAAAGCATCGCCGTGCCCGGTACCCCCGGACGGGTGCTGTGGCGCACGGGACGTCCCAGACCAAACCCCGGCCGTGCCCTGGGTATGGCTTAGTGATGCACCCAAGGGGACCGCTGGAGCGAGGATGGAGGAGGAGGACCCGGTGTCTTTGTGCACCCGCAGCAGGGAGCGCCTGTGCTGCGAGCATCGCCTGCGTGGGGGGTAATTTCGTGCGGTGGGACACGAGGGGGTCCAAAGGCTGTTCTTCCATTCCTCAAAAGTGCGTGGAGGCACAGTGCGATTTTTGGAGCGGGGGTTGAGAGCAATATCTGCAAAATACTTCTCCCTCCAGGACCCTGCCCTCCCCTGTATGTTATCGATGCTGCACCTAAGCACGGGCTTGAAATCTTTAAGCCAGTTTTAAAAGAGTATTCTGGCTCTGCAGGGCTGTTTTGTCTCTTTTAGGCTGTTAAACAGAACGTGCGCTGAAAAAAAAAAAGAAGTGTGATTTCCAGATTTAGCTCGTTGTCTTAAAAGTCAGCTCGGGTTGTAGGCTTGCTAACAGAAGGAAAGGTGGTGGTTGGGCGTTGGAGGGGCGAGCACCATCTGGGGTGAGTTGGTTGATCGCTTGTTTGCTGTGCTCACTGGTTGGCCTTCTTGCTGAGCACGCTGCTGAAGTCTGACCTAAAGCACAGCAAAATGTCAATGACTTACCCCTGCCTCAGTTGCTCCATCTGTAAAAGGCAAGTAGAAACGCTTCGTGGTGGGATGGCAGCTGCTGGTGGCACGAGCATTGCCTGGTGGGAAGCACTGTCGAGGTGAAAAGTTGGAATAACATCTATTATCTGAGAGCTTCAGGGCTGCAGCTGAGTTTGCATCTGAAGGTGGCATTGCAGAAGAGGGGAACACGGCGCTGTCCTGAGGATGTTGTGCTGCTCCAGCTCCATGAGATGCTGGTGGTGCTTAAATCTGCTGAGCTGCATTCAAGTCAAACCCTGATGTCTTGGGGTAGAAAACCCAATTCTTTAGTAAGAAAGTACTTCAGTGATGTTGCCCACTCATGCTTGTGCTTGCATGGGGCTTTTTGGACACACTCACAGCACCTCTTGGTCTTTAGGAGCCTGGTTTTCCTGGGAGCAGCTTTACCCACTCTGCATCTGCAGTGCCTATTTTGACTGGCCTGACACTTGTCTCTGGCTGGAAATGCTGGTCCAGGGCCACACAGGAGCTGCTGTCACATCAGCACACAGGAGGCTTTGAGGGAGCTCCCCCTTGACATTTTCCAGGGTACTTTGGTACAAGTGCACTGAACATCCCCTTGGCACAACCCAGAACAGCTCTGCAGGTGGCTAAAAATCAGGTGACTAAAGCCATGGGCAGTGATTGGGATCAAACGGAGCATTAGGGCTTCATTACAAGGTGGGTTGGAATGAGGATCTCCCAGAGGGGAAAGCTTGTGAGAAAGAGGAAACGAGAGCGCGCAGAGGATGCTCTTTGTTTTGCAGGAACTTCATTAATGTCCATTTAAGCTGCATTAGACTCGAAGGTCTCTTCCTACCAATCATCTCTTCTCCCGCAGGAAACCCACAAAGTTTACAGGCAGAAACTAGAAGAAGTCACCAGCTTGCAGACAGCCTGCAGCAGCTCTATACACCGGCAGAAGAAGACACTAAGGGATCTGAAGCACAGCCTGCAGCGGTAACAGGAGCCCTGGAGGGTGGAGGAGGCAGGGGTGGGATGTTTCTCCTTCCCAATGGGTTGAAACTCTTGGATTTTTAGCATGTTAATATGCAGTCTTTGTCATGGTGATAATTCTGCTCCATATTTTTCTGGAGTCCCTTCCATCTATCACAGTTGGGTAAAATGTTTGTAACCCCATGAGAGATGGAGTCCTGTAAATACCAAAGATCTCTGAGGGACCCTGTGTGGGTTTGCGTCCTCGCGGTGCGTGCCGTACGCTGCAGGACCTTACAGCTTTTGGTCCCTGTGTTTTGCTGGGTGAGCAAAGCTTTGAAGGAGCATCACTCCTTGAACCTGAAGGTGTAACTTGCTCCTGGGTGGATTTAGAGGAGGGAGTAGTCTCTGGCTGCCTGGCTGATCCCCAGAAGCCACAAGCTAAATTCGTTGTGTGCAGGTCAGAAGGGACACCAGGAGCTGCTGTGCTCTGCTCTGTGTTACTTGGTAAAACCACAGTTGGTCAGTAAATCATCAGCTGCATGTTTGTTAAAACCTGAAATCTTTCATGCCTGGAGAGCTGCAGCCTCTGAAAGGGCAGTGTCTGAAACAGTGCACAAAGTTCCCAAAGTAGAAAGAGTTCCTGAAAAAAACCCCACAATATTTCCCAAGTGCTCTGCTAGGGAAGGAGTACGGGGTCCTGTCACTGAGCTGAGATGAAAAGAGAAGCTGTTTTATAAATCAGCTGGTTGAAATATCCTATGACATAAACCAGGCAGTGAAATAAAACCATGGTAAACCCAACGGTGGTGCAGAAATAGAGGAGCGCAGTGTGCAGCGGCGTCGACTCGCAGTTAGCTTTTTAACAACGTGCATTTTTATGACAATGGTGTTTTACATAGAAAAATAACTATATTTTATTAGATACAATAAATGTATGTTAAAAAAAAATAAATATATATATATAAAGGAGATAAAAACCTGAACAGACACATCTTGTTTCCATGTTCTTACAGGTGCAAGCCCAGAGCGAGTCCCGAAGAGTTTGCTCTCATTCAGGAAATTAGCACCCAGATCAAGGAGAGGCAAAATGCCTTCTTTGACATGGAAGCCTATTTGCCAAAGAAGAATGGGTATGTGCTCCAGCAAGGCTGACTTTTTTTTTCTTTTAAGGGTTTGCAGCAGTATTGTTCCTGAAGGATAATGTGCCTGTTGAAGAAATACATGTGAAACTGGATTAGTCATAATTCTCTCGCTGAGCTGCTGTGTGAGTTGTACCCAGAATTCATTAGCTGGCAGGGTATGTAAATGTACTGTGTGGAGGCAGGGCAGGTTCTCTTGTTAAAATAATAGTAACCCTGCGTTGGCAAGAGATCGTGCAATTCCCTGTTTGATGTTCTCCTGTGCTAATGCTTTTAAGATTAAATCATCACGAGTATTTTCTCTCTCTTTTTTTTAATAGTGTTTTTGAGTGGATTTAGATTTATGCTTGGCTTCAAGCAGTGTTGTTAGAGATTTCACTTGTCATCACAGCGTGATGCTGCGGCCCCTTGCAAGCTTCTATCAGAAACTATTCTTATTTTTCCCCGTTACTTTTGGTTTGGGGCAGTGCACACTACATATCTCACCCTTAAACTGAGAAGGGACCAGAAAAATAAACCTTTTCTCTAACTTCCTGGAAATGCTGACCAGTCTTCCCAGGTTTAAATCCCCCTCTGTAGTCTGCCTTTGCTGTTTGCTGTAGGCTTTGAAACGAGGCAGATGTTGCTCTGGTAGATACGCTGGTGCCTTCAGCTCTGATCTGGGTCATTCAAATAAAACAACTCATGTGGGTCCACTCTTGGTTTTTGTCTTCCAGTCTGTACTTGAATCTGGTGCTGGGAAATGTGAATGTAACTCTCCTGAGTAACCAAGCAAAGTAAGTGTTTCCACACGTGTGAGTCTGGATTTCTCTGGGGCCAGCTGTGGGTACGGACTGAAGCCCGGAGATGGGAATGGGTTTCTCATAGATCTGATAAAAGATGAACTGTTGAGGGGGAGCAAGTCAGACTGATACGAGGCCCAGCTAATGCTTCCTGAGCTCTGATGGATTCTGCCCATCGATTGCTTTTAAGCCCAGCCCCGTTGTCTTAACTGCAAGGGGGGGAGGGTTGCAGTGAAAAATGGGATTGTGACTTCTAGGCATGAAGTGCTCCAGAAAAGGGAGATTATGGTTTGCTTGTTGTTTGTTTTTGTTTTGGTTTGGTTTTTTAAATCTTACCATGGCAACCCAGAAACCAGCTCTTATGGACTTAAACCATTGAGTTATCTTGCAACGTAAGGGCCGTGCAGCCCAGATGGACCCTGCAGGCAGAGCTCTGCCTTTCGCTGCTGTCCGCTGCTTTTCTAAATATTTCAAGCAAAATCTCTTGTTTCTTGGCTTGGGGATTTGTATCTGGCTTCAAAAGATGAAGCCACATTCTGGTAAGACACCCGTTTGTGTCTGTAAATTGTGGCTGTTCCCTTCCAGGTTTGCCTACAAGGATGAGTATGAGAAGTTCAAACTTTATCTGACGATAATCTTATTACTTGGGGCTGTCACCTGCAGGTTTATTCTTCACTACAGGTAAGCTTGCATTTTGACTTTTGATTTTAATTATTTTGAATCAAAATGTGCTGTGTTTGAATTAACTGTTCTGTAATGGATGGTGAGACGGGCTGTGGCAGGGTTTAGGCTTTGAGTAGCTGGATAGCAGGACAGCTTTTGCACCCCTTCTTCATACCAGCAGGACTTACATTTTAGCTACTGGCTTTTCCTTGTTTAACTTCTGTTTGGAGTCTCTTGTAACTAAGAGAAGTCCAAAATCATGTTTCCTGACCTGTTGTTTATCTGGCATCGTGCTGTGCTTGGAAACAGTTGGTTTTGCTCACAAGTTGTCCTGGGCAGGGACCAGTGCTGTGCTGCAGCTCTGGGGTTGCAAATGCAACAAGAGAGGATTTGCATGAAAAGATCAAACCTGAAACATTATCTCTAGGCCACGGTAAAGTATCTGAACACCAGCAAGCTTCCTCTGTTTAGTTTTTCTTAAAAATCAGGAAGATGCTGGAGCCTGGCTCTTCTTCTGAGGTCTCTGTGGGTCTGTGAATTCAGGATCATACCAGGGAGTGAAGCTGCTGCATCCAGAGGCTGCCCTGAATCCCTTTGTCTTCAGGGGTTTACAGAGGGCAAATTAAAGTTTCGTTGGGGTTTTTGTTTGGTTGGTTTTTCCATCAGAGTATAATGTTCTGCTCTTTTAGTTGATTGGATTTGTATAGATCTTATGGAATCTCCTCATTGAATTAGCCTGGAAATGCTTCTCTAAATTGGATCATCTGCTGCTTCCATGGTGCTTTCTCTCCTTCGGAAGGAATTAATGTCATCTCTGCATACCTGCTGATCAGCTGGAGATCTGCAGTCTCCTATCACGGGGCACTTCCCAGGGGAAAGGGCTCTGAGCCCGGCAGTGCTGCTGATGTGGATGGGAGGTGTTCAGGGCTGGGCTCTGTGTGCGTGGTTTCACTTGGGCAGGTTTTCATTCACCCAAGGGGACAGAGGAAAAAGAGGGATTTTTATTTTAATGTGTCTTTATAATTAACAGGATTTTTCTTTTTACTGTGTGCTTTGTTTTGGTTTGGTTTTCTTTTTCCAGGGTGACAGATGAAGTGTTTAACTTTCTGCTAGTGTGGTATTACTGCACGCTGACGATACGGGAAAGCATTCTCATTAGCAATGGATCAAGGTACCGTGGCACCTGCAAAACTATTTAAAGCATAAAGTGTCCTGAAAACTAAAATGAGCAATAAAAGGGACTTGGCTTGGTGCTGACATCCAGCACATGTGAGATGCTGACACCTCTCTGCAGGGTCTGTTGTCTCCATCCCCTTCCTTGTTTGCTTCCAAGGGCAAATGTGGTGACCTGAGGTTTGGGGAGGGAAGAGAAAGTGCAGTTTCTCAAAGCTGATAAGCTCTTGGTCCAAAGTGTTGGATGTTTTTGGTAGCTGTGGGTTGGTTGTAGTGGTCTGGGGTGTGTGTGTTTATGGAGAAAGGACCTTGTGTGCAGGTTCCACCTAATTAAGTTGCAATATCTAATAATCAGCTGGGAATAGCTCACTGCTCCTTTTTTCAGCCCGTTGCTTCCATGATCTCCTCAAAATGGGGATGGGAGCATTACAGGGAGTCCTGTCTTAGTGTTCCTGGCTGGATGCTTGTGCTCCTTGCTTCCAAAGCAAGAGGTGGTTTGTGCCTGGAGGCAGGCACCAGTGTGGTGTGTGAGGTGGGAAAACTGGAGCCTTCCTACTTTGCCTGGGGACAGAATCTTAAATGGGATGATTTCTGGGAGCTGCTTGAGGTCGCATTTCCCAGCAGTGACTGTGGGCAGCAGGGCTGAGCTGGTCTCTTCTGCAAGTGTGGCTGTTCCCAGGGCTGCTGTGGGCATGAGCTCTTGTTTTGGGGTGCTTTCCAGAGAGGGGGGATCGCTGTAGGGTCAGAGATGAAGAGGCAAAAACAAACCTTGGGGATGTAAAGTTGCTTGCTTGAGGCCAGCAGAGAAACCTCTGAGCCTGGGCTTGATTCATGACCAGTGCTCTCACGTGTTAGAGACCACAGAGCTTTGGTTGGAAATGCCCCAGATTAGCCCATCATGTTGGCTTAGTTTCCCAAGCAGTGCTGTTTCTGGGGCAGCTCTTCACTTCTTGATTCCACTACAGCTTTTGCTCACTTTACTGTAATTTTCTGAGCTTTCTGCAGCGTTCATGTCTGAAAGAAGCAGCCACCCCAGAGGAAGGGCTAGGAAATGTCACCCATTTGCATGGCACAGAAAGAAGAAAGGGTGTGTGGGTTGCAACTTGTGCATCATTAGTCAGCGTGGTACCTGCTGCTGCAGGGACTGCTGCCTCTTGCTGTGCTGGAGAGCTTGAGAGCACGTGAGATGTGCCCCAGTGCTGAGGCTCCCTCCAGCACCCATGGATTCGTGCCCCCAGCTAAGCCCTATTGCCAGGATGTTGTTCCCCAGCACCCGTTTTGCTCAAGTCGGGTCATCTATTTTGTTGTCTCCTCCTCCCCCAAGTCAGGACCATTTGTCTTTAAAGCCACTTGGCTAAAATGCTAAAAATCCACGTTTCTTGTCTAACTGCCACATTTGTTTCTTTCATTCAGGATCAAAGGCTGGTGGGTGTCTCATCACTATGTCTCCACATTCCTGTCTGGGGTAATGTTAACCTGGTGAGTTTGCTCTCACCTGCTCAAGGTGCTTTAAGACATTTCAAAGCATTTGCATCATCTGAGCTTTTAAATCCAGGGTGACCACGATGCGGTGGCCGCATGGGCACATGGCAAAGCATCCCACTTAACATTTCTCTGATGTTAGATGTTTTTGGTGCTAAATACAACACCACAAGTTTGTATTTACACTGCTGGCTTAAAAAGAAAGAAATCCAAACCCTAAGCCATAGTTGTGCTAGTGGTAGCAAAATCTCTGCCAGTCTCCCAGCTTCTGTGTAACTAAAGAGCAGCAGCACTTTGGGAGGACACCACAAGATGAATGGTTGATACTTTTACTGCACCCAGATTACAAACAGAGTGTAAAGCCAAAACTGCAAGTTACCAGCCCACGGAAGATGGTGCTGGTTGAGCAACACAGGGATGTGGCCCCTGCACGACCTGTCTCAACTTTGGCATGAACTGATTCACTGATAACTAAAATTTGCTTTAAAACAACATCTGTTCTGCTCATCAGTCTGTAAGGGGATGATGTAGTGACTGGAGCAGAAGGTCCCTTACCCTCCCTCTATCCTGAGCTACCCTCAGAATAAGGAGCACAATCACTGCAGGGGTTTTTAATTAGGGGAAACCTAATCAGTGAGAACATTTCCTATGTGCCAGGGTTGTGATGTGTGGCTGTGGCACCCTCCCAGCTGGGTGGAGCAGGCTGGGACCAGCTGCTTGCTTCATTTGCTAATGGGACTGGGCTTGGTAGGGGAGGGCGAAGGGCATCGTATGCTGTTTATCAAACCAATGGACCTCCTTTGTATTTTGCTTTCAGGCCAGATGGACTCATGTATCAAATGTTTCGCAGTCAGTTTTTAGCATTTTCAATATTTCAGAGTGAGTAAATCTTACCTTGCTAATTCAGGGGATGAAATAATTTTGTATCTTAAGTGCTTACAAGAAAACACTTCTGCTTGATAAATATGGGAGTATTAAACTGTAGGAATACAAATATGCAATGTAAAAATATAAACAGCAATTAAATGCTGTTGGATTAAACATGGTTCAAGTAGTTTGATGTTTCTCATACTTCTGAACAGCCAGTGCAGTGATGTTTTTCTCTCCTTCTCCAGGTTGTGTTCAGTTCCTACAGTATTATTATCAAAGGGGCTGCCTTTACAGACTCCGTGCTCTGGGGGAGAGAAACCACTTGGACCTTACAGTAGGTGAGGTTTTCTGCAATACTTGGTTTGCAAAGTTTCCACAGAGTTTTTAGATGCAGTGACAGGGCTTTGTGTCCTTCTGAGAGCGAGCTCTGCAGGGCTGCCACCCCCCTGCCCTGTGTCCTAAGGCAGGAAGGGGAGCGAGGCTTTTAACCCCCTCCTTGGGTCCTGTGGGGTGGGAGGCAAGGGCTCTGACCTCGGTTGGCTCTTGAGAGGGTAAAGATGGAGGGTTTGGTCATCTCCATCTTCATCATCCTCCTGCCACCACACCTTCAGGTGTATATTTTTTAGTAGGGCCTGTTGGGATGGGACAAGAGGCGATGGTTTGAAACTAAAAGAGGGAGATTTAGAAAGAGAAGGGAGAAACATTTTACTCTGAGGGTGGGGAGAGCCTGGCCCAGGCTGCCCCAAGAGGTGATGGCTGCCCCATCCCTGTCCCCATTGCAGGGGAGGTGGCCGGGGCTCTGAGCACCCTGCTCTGGCTGCAGATGGCCCTGCTCCCTGCAGGGGGTTGGACCAGATGACCTTTGAAGGTCTCTTCCAACCCAAACCAGCCTATGGTGTTTAAAATTGTCTTGGTATTGCAGAGCAGGATGGGAATAGCCCTTGTGGGGGTGGTCTGGGTGGGAAGAGCAGCTCTGGTCCTGGCTCTTCTGTGCACACTTTGCCTCTTCTGTTAACCTTTCCCAGAAGGATTTCAGTCCTGGATGTGGCGGGGGCTGACGTTTCTCCTTCCCTTCTTGTTCTTCGGGCATGTAAGTTGGGCAATCCTGTTCCTCCCTCTGCGGTACAGGGGCTGGGAGGGTCTGCTGCTGAGGCTGCAGCACCATAAAAAGGTTCTTTGGATCACACACTGGTAGGAGATGTTTCTTAGGTTCTTTTTTGTTTTCTTTCCTTGTAACAAAATTATTGTTGTGGGTTTTATTATTATTATTCCTTTCACAGTTCTGGCAGCTCTATAATGCAATCACACTTTTTGGATTGTCGAGGCATAAGGAGTGCAAAGAATGGCAGGTGGGTGTTGGTTCTACTCAGAAAAAGAAGGGAGCAGGGGAAGAGGGGGTGTTTAACCACATCGTTAGAGATATTTGGGTATCTGACCCTATCTCAGTATCTCAGGCTGGTGTGGCCCAGTCACATACAAGAGAACTCAAATGTGAGTTACTGTAGGGAACATTTCACCCACGGGTGCCTGTACAAAGGGAAAGGCAGAGTGTGCAGGGGGAAGAAAATAGATGTGGGTAAATATCTCTCCATGTTCATGTACATGGGTGATTAACAGCAGTGGCTGATGAGTTGCTGGTTGCTCTTTAGGGCTGGTCCATGGGTTCCACGTACAAGGGAGGAATGTGCTTGGAGAGTAATGTTAATCAGATGGGATTTAAGGATTGGATTTTACTGTCTGGTTGAATATAATTCACATTGTCATATTAAAAAAAGTAGTGAATGCTATTGAAATGAGGATGATAAAAATACACTTCCTGCTAGCCTGAACAGCTGGAGGCACGGATGTGTGTTTGGCTATGATCTCTCCTTGGATCTCTGTGCTGAGGGATCCCTGGACATGCCAACCAAGCCCCATCAGAGCTCGTTTAAATGAGGCCAAAACATTACCCTCAGTTCTCACCTTTTTTCTTTTTTTCCTCTGTCTCCCTCTCAGGTTTTTGTGTTGGCTTTCACGTTTCTGCTGCTCTTCCTCGGGAACTTCCTCACTACTCTCAAAGTGGTGCACACTAAACTCCAGAAAAACAAAGACAAAATGAAGAAGCTGTGAACCTACAGGCATGGGGGTGCCCCGTGTGCTGGCTGCTGTCCCTCTGCCTGCAGGGGTTGGGATGGATCCTGCTGAATCCCAGCTACACAATGGATGGGCTCGGAAGGGCTCGTCCATCCCGTGCTTGGCAAAGGATACGGACTCTGCCAGCACAGACTCAGTATTATCTGCAAGCATGGCTCTCCAGTCCCCAGTCCTGCTATTTATGTATATTTAATACAAAACATGTTTGCTTTTGGGTTTGGTATTTTATTATTTTATTTTTCTGTATCTAGAGCAGCATGCACCTGCCTGGCCAAGTGCCAGCGTTGGGATGATGTGGGATCTACTGTAATTCCAATTCTGGAATGATATTTAACACCTATTGAAATTCTGAGTGTTGGATTTGCAAAGGTTTATGACCACTCCAGGCTGATCAGTAATACAGACCAAAAGCTGGTTTTAAAGGCATTTATTTAAGGTATCTTTTCAGTGGCAATACTAACCTGTGTGTACTGTGAAAAACCCCAGTCAGGCCCATCTTTGTACCATTCTGCTGCTATATACACTTTAAAAAGCTATTTAAGGAAGAGAAATCCTCTTTTGAAAACAAAAATAAGCAAGCAAAAGCAGTTTTTAAATGGCAGGGAAGTCTCCTAGCCCTCTTGCAGGGAGACCAGGTCATCTGTCCAGGCCTGGAAAATGCCTAAAATAAACCATTCACCATGCAGCTGCCTCAGCCCCTTTTTCATAAGAAATACACTGCCCTTTGGGGTGGCTTTTCAAGGCACCATTTTTCCTTTAAATGGCCTCAATCGATGCCAGTAAGTGCAGTTGCACTTTTGTTTCCAGTGTTTTTTGCTGCTGTGGAAAGGGGAGGACAGGCTCAGCAGAAATACTTTCTTTAGATGCTGCATGTGCAGGAATAAGTAAGAGAATGTAAATTGTGGCAGATGACTGGCTGCCACCCCACTTAACTCCTGTGCTGCTTATTCAAATAAGCTTGGTTTGGGTGCTGGAATATCAGTACCTCCCCAGGCCAGCTGCAGGAAGGAGCTGCTTCAGGCAGTGTTGTTCCCAGTGGTGAAGGTTTCCTTTGAGCAAGTGCAGAGTGCTCTGAAAGCAGAGCTCACAAAGAAATACATAGACACTCCAGACTTGAAATGGTTTCATCAGTGCTGCTGTTGCTGTGAGGCTACCAAAATTACCTTTCTGCTGTCACTGCCCTCTGGGTATGAACAATATATTGCAGTTTGCATATTTTGAATAACTTTCACATGAGATGGGCTCTGTCTTGCTCTGTTCCCTTGACTTTTGCACCTGTTGTGAAGGTTTTCTTGTAAGCCATTGAACTCTCCCTTTATGAAATGTAAATTATTTTCTTTTGAGAGCAAGGCTGGAACCTGCTGGATTGATGTTCTGGTTCTTCAGGGGTAGGGAGCTTTCAGAATTGATGTTCCTCACAACACTGCAGTATGAGAAATGGATTTAAAAAGCAAGGAAGATTCCCAGCATGGAGCTGAGGGGAAGAGGGGATAACTTCCTACACACTGATGTTTGAGTTCCACTCTGGGTATGGTGAGGGGTGGTTCTGTGTCTTTTACTGACAAATGTCTTGTGGAGAAAGAGCTGCACAAGTCTTCCAACATTTTTCTATGGTCAAAGCTGTACCCAAACTTATGTAGAAAGCTTTTCACAACACCTGTACTGCAGAAACCTCCTGCCTCATGGGTTTGGTTTATGGTGGCTGCAAATTGCTCCTGAAGTTCAAGATCTTGCCTGTGCAAAAGAACCAGGAGATTTGAGGCATGGGTATGAGGATGCACGATGGGAACATCCCTCAAACAGAGCTCACACCTTCATCACAAAAGGGAAAGCTTTAATTTATAACAGTAATGATTATTTCATCAGTTAATGCACACAAGTGAAGTATTTCCCCCAGCATGCACTGATATTTGCATGTCACATTAAATAAGCTATTTAAGTTAATTGCAAAACTGACTTTACATTGCACAGAGTAGCTGCTTGGACACGTTCTAGCTTTGAGTGCTGTATATTTATTTCCCATCATATTCCATGCACTTCTGAAATGCAGCAACTGCTGTCTTTCCCTTGCTAAAGCCCACTGTCCATTGCAGCAGGGGGCTTTGCAAGAAGACCTCTAAAGCAGCAGCTCTGCAGAGCTGAGGAGCAGTGGGGGATGTTCCCTCCCCAGGCAGCTTGGGCCTCACTCCTCCCACTGCCACCAAGAACATTAACTTGAAAATGTTAAGACAGAACTTCATTTCTGTCTCCAAAGGTGCCTGATAAGCTGCTCTAACATCACTTCTAAAAGATGTGGCTTTTCTGCTTGAAAAAGACAAGTCACCTGTAGCCACAGTTACTGAAAAACCCCAAACACATTTAAGTCAGAGTAGCAGTAGCTGTTTAAACAGTCCAAGACCTGCCTGGTGAGCATCTGCAGTTAGAAGCAAACTCCAGCTGGACAAAGGCACGCAGCATCAGTAACCTTGATAAAGAGCTTTGGAAACTTTGTGAGAGTAGCTCAACAAAAGTGCAAGAATACTAAAAATAAGTAAAATTTTATAATAAAAACTTCTAGGAATACAAAAATAATAATTAAAAAAAGGTTTTTGAAGTCATACTGGTTTTAAAATCCAAATTGCTCAGCTCCTGTGTAGTCAACTCTCCTACAGTCCAGATCATAGCACCGAGCACACTTTCCGTTTCTTGCGGCGCTTGGCTTTTTTCATGGCGTTCAGTGCAATGGTTGTTGCCTCTTTAAAAACATTTTCTATGTTCTCACGACATTTTGCTGAGCACTCCAGATAAACCTGCGCGTTAATCTGCTGACAGGCTGCTTCACCCTGGAAAGAACAGAAGGTAAGAAAAGATGGGAACCTGATGTGTGGGAGGAGGAAGGTGAGATGGGAAAGAAAGGGAATTATTTTCTATGTCTTCGTGTCCTGAGGTCAGGAAGAAAGAAGCTGCCTCAGAACAGTGCTCAAGTGGCATTGGTAATAAACTGAAGCACTTCAATAAACTGTGGTTTTTTATCCTCCCCAGGTTGATCCAGAGCCTGGTCTAACAGTTCAGTCCATTAGCCTCTAAGATGCAGGCTGCTGATAGTGTAAAAATACTCTCAGTATGAAAATTCTTTAAAGGAAATGAAAGTAAGATGTCTACACAGCAATATTTTCTCAGGCCTGATGAGTGCCACATGCAACAGCAGAATCAGGAGCCACAGCTTGCCTTGTTTCACTGGTGCACATGCAGGAACCCTGAGTTTTGCTTTGGAGCATCACAAGGGCTCGGCTGAAATCCTCAACAACAACAAAATCTCTGAGCCTCACGCATGCAATGGGAACAGACTAGAATCTAAAACCCTGGCATGCAATCCTGGATGGGTGAAATCACTACAGACAAAAACATGGTGATTTCTTACTTTGCTTGTCATCTTCTTACTGTCATTGCACAGTCAGCCCCCAGTTTTGAGCGCTTGTGAGCCTTGGAGAGTGAATTCCAGGTCTGTGACCCACAGCTCACAAACTCTGCATTTATTCATTATAAGCCCCAGGGGTTGGATCACTTGAGCACTGAGGCTTCTAGGAGGGATTTTTCTTTAGCATATTTAAGCAGTTGGTCTCCTTCCAGTTGTTTGCAAGCTGCAGTGCTGGCTGATACTGTTCAGCTCCTCTGTGCCTGGCATTAGAAGCATCACATTGCACGACTGAGATGCCACCAGCTGTAAAAGACTGAGGTAGTGGATATTTAAGGGGAGAAAAGTGGGTGGGCTCACGTAGGAGACAGTTTGTGCTTCATGTAGGCCCTTGAGTTGCAGAGGCCC
The DNA here is from genome assembly GCA_013399075.1 of Chloroceryle aenea. Classification (NCBI taxonomy): domain Eukaryota; kingdom Metazoa; phylum Chordata; class Aves; order Coraciiformes; family Cerylidae; genus Chloroceryle; species Chloroceryle aenea. The sequence goes on along the minus strand of VWZY01002633.1, from coordinate 11,715 downwards.
CAGCAGACTTGCCAAAAGTATCTGTTGCTTGCCCCCAACTTCACAGGAGGGTGATGGAGTTATTCATGCAAACGAGGGACAATCTGTAGCTGCTCAGAGAGCGACAGGGCAGGCATCGCATCTTGCGTGTGAGGAAGACAAGCTGAAAGTCCCTGCATGGCTTAGTGGTGATGCAGCTGTAGTTTCTTTTCATGCTGTTTAGAAAAAGTAGTGATTCATCCAAGGTCTTGACGCACTTAACCTTGCTCCCCAGACTTGTGTCTCAAAGCTGAGACGAGTGAAGGACTTTGTAGTTTAAAAAAGAAACAAACAAGTGGGAGACCAGAGCAGAAAAGCCTTGTGTGACATGGGACAAGCTGTTCCACCACTGTTTCTCCTGTACCTAGGACAGCTATGCCAGTGTTGCTGCACTACTTACAGCTCTCACTGCCTTGTAATACTTAGAACTGAAAACATTTCATGATATGTAGATATATTTTAAGATTACTTTAGAGACTTCAAAGTCTCTTATGTTAGAGAAGCCTTGCAGATGTTCCTGCTATTGTCCTTCAATTGATTGATTTTTTTAACTAGGAGTCTGCAAAACAAACTGTCTGTGATTGTACTTGTAAGGAACAATGCCACTGAAGTAAGTGTGCTTCACCCCTTGCAAAGAGGACACTAAACACACGTGTCTTTACCTGGTTGTAGGTAATGGGCTCTTGCTTAGAAGCCCTGAGCTTGCGCAACTGTTCCTTGTCTTTCCGGAGGTCTGTCTTGCAGCCGATCAGCACGACCGGGACACCCCGGCAGAAGTGATTCACTTCAGGATACCACTGAAGGGAGAAAAACAAAACTTTCACATGTGGCTTCCCTTCTCCCTCCACCCCCGGTATCAAAATGACAAAGCCAAGGAACAGAAACAGTGTTTAATATATGAAGAAGTTTTTCCTCATGCTGAGATGGAATTTCCTGTGTTTTCTCTTGATACCTCTCATCCTATCCCAGGGCACTGCTGACAAGAGCCTGGCCCCTTCTCCTTGCCCCCCACCCTGCAGAGATTTGTAACTTTCATCATCTCCCCTCTTAGGCTGCTCTTCTCCAGGCTAAACAGCCCCAGGGCTCTCAGCCTTTCCTCAGCAGAGAGATGTTCCAGCCCCTTCAGCATCTCTGTAGCCTCTGTTGGACTCTCTCCAGCATTTCCCCATCCCTCTTGAGCCTAACCAGAACTGGATACAATATTCCATCTCTTTTGCTGGTGTTCTGCACAGGAACTGGAGCTGTGGAGAGGTGAGCTCCAGGTCCAAGGTCTGTGGCCTGCAGCTCAGTGCAGGGTGAGTGATCTGCGCATCCACCCCCCCAGGGTAGGGGACAATAAACGCACTGGCTTTTTTAATGTGGCATCTTGTCACATATCAGGCAGATGTAATTCATTTCAAAGGCTGAAGATTAGGAAAGCCTCTTACCTTAGCTGCTACGTTCTCATAGCTGGTGGGGTTGGTGACATCATAACAAATTAACACCACGTTTGTGTTCTGGTAAGAGAGTGGTCGTAGCCGGTCGTAGTCCTCCTGCCCTGAAACACAGAGAATGTTTTGGCTCAAGGAAATCTCTGGCCTTAACAAGCAGTATCATGGGAACCTGTAAAGATACACATCTGAGATCAAGAACAACTGTACTTTATAAATTGCACAGACTGCAAGTTTTCCCTGCTTGTAAAATTTCTTCCCTTAAATGCAGGAGATTCCTCTTCATGACATGTCCTCTGCTGCGGCAGCACGCGCGTGATTTTACAAGAGGTGAGCCAGGCTTAACTGGTCTTTGAAGCAGGACTACGCAGCAGGTCTTGGGGAGTCTGCTGAATTCTGGAAAAGCAGGGGATTTGTTATACTTCTGATGAGGGATATTGTAGCACGTGATCTGACGAGAGGAAGCTAATTTGCTTCAGACCTGTAGTCTTGCTGTACTTAGGACTTAGCAGTAATCACCGTGCTGGGGTCTGAAGGGGTCTTGCTTTGAGAAGGTAAGTTCAAGAAAGCAGTAATTACCAGATATAGTTGGCAGCTTGGGGAAAAAAAACCCAATCTCTTTCATCTGAGATTTTTTTCAGACTTAATAAGGAAGGAATGGTGGTTTAAGCAGCCTGTAAAAGATCTATTTGCCACCCCAGTGCTGCCCCTGGAATCAGGTATGTCTCTGATGCACTGAATTCCCCAAACAAGAACTGGGAATGTCATTCCTTCACACCATGTACACACAGCCCAGAAACTGCCTCCAGGGGAGTTACAGATCTCAAATCTTTGTCTTGGTATTTCAAATGAAGGGATGCTGAAAATGTCAGTGTGCTCCAACTTTATACCAGTTATTCCTGCCCTGGCAGCTGGCTCAGTCCCAGTCACATACTCATCAGCCAATCTGTTTGTCTCCAGCTCCAATCTGAATGATTGCAGACACCAAAAAGCAAATAATTCTACAAGACTTTGCTCCCCACCTTAATTTAACCAATGGATCAAAATATAGGTCATTACAAGGCAATCCCTACCAGATAAGCCATTACTCAGTTTGCCTGAAACGTTTGTAAAATGGGAATCTTGGGTTTGGATCACTCTTGTATCTGGGCCCCTGCAAGAGCAGCACGCTCTGTGGGCGACACGCAGAACAAAGGAGGATTGATCCCTCAAAGTTTAATCCAGAAATAATAGACAATTGACAAAATTATGCATGTTGTATAAACATGCAGAGCAAATACCGTACTCTTTAGCCCTTATCCTCCCAAATCCACATGCTTGTTTGCAACCAATTTACCATTTTGTTGCTCAATAATCCTCTAAATGCATTAAACGCATCAAGTGCCAAGCTTTCTTTTCTCCCCTCCTAACTTCTGCTAGTATTATGTGTTGGGTATGACTTTCCCTGTTCTTCTCTGAGCTTCTACCAATATAGCTTGTAAAATCAAAAGGTCCTCCAAGCTAACTGCTGGCAATTTGCACGGCAGCCAGGACTGATCTGTCCTGGTTTTGCTCTGCTCTGGCAGGGGGGTTGGACTCAATGATCTACAGAGGTCCAGCCACCACCATCCTGCAATTCTGTGACTGTCTCCTTGGAACAAACACGTTCGTTTTCCTTGGAATCAGAAGATACAACTAAATTAATCCTCTCTGGGATGGGATAACAGATGTCTTCAAAGAAGTGATATCAACATGCTACCTGGCAAGTCAAAACCCATAGATATGCCCCAGTGAACTGCACCTTCATCTTCTAAACCAGTTGTGCAGTTGCCTTTTGGTTTGTGATTTTTTTTTTTATTATTATGATTGGCTTTTTTTTTTTTCCCCAGACAAACTGAGAAATGTATAAAAAGTGAATTTGTGCATATTTAGAATTTCAAATGCCAGGCACAGAAGCAGGTACAGTGCAGAGCCCACAGGGGGAGGTTAGATGGTCACTGCTTAACTCGTATTACGGTCGTGAGACTGCAGCGCTCCCTTGGAAAGAGAGGAAGCTGTTTGAGAGCTCGGCTGCAGTTCTTACGTTGCTGAGGATGTAAGAGGATCCAGATCAAGCTGTGCCCAAACATCAGCGCCTCTCTCTCCAAAAGCAATCCCTCTCACCCCCTGTCCTGAAGTGCTGCTGCTGAAATGCAAGAAAGGGCCTGGGAGACTTGTTCTCAGAGATAATTTGACACAGATTTAGGTCCTCTGCTAGAAGAGTTTGAAAATGAAGGACCAGGGATGAACCTGAGCAGTAACTGGATGTATGTGCAAAACCAAGTGTGCTTCCTCAAGCACAAGTAGCCATTTCCTTTCCCCAGTTAACAAAAAGCATGCTGTGGAAAATTCAGTTAAACATAAGTCTGTGGGTGAGGATATCTCTGACTCTCTTCTGCCTTGCACAGTTCACTGCAGCATCACACCCTGGTCAAAACGATGGAGTCAGGACTTGCCAGCCTAGGAGGCTGTCCTAATGTTCCACAGCACTCTCCACTGCCACCAACTGCCAGCGGGTGAGGAAAAATGTAATATCCTGCCACCCTGCCCCAGCCACTGACCACTTCCTCCATATGACCACGTGTTGTCTGCAACACTCCCCGTTTGTGGTCGAGGATCGACATGGAATCATGCAATGGTGCTCACAGGCATGGAGAAATGCACCCAGCTCTCTTGACTCTGCAGGCTCCATGGGAACACCACAGTTATTATCTTGGCAGCATTATTTTTTCACTACTCCATTGAAAAAAAAAATAAACAAACCAAAACTACACAACAACTGGGAAACAGACATTCTTGGCAGGAATAAAACCAGTAGAAGAGGACATTTGGTGTAGACACATTCAACTGAAAAGTTGGGATTGTTTTCTCTTCCTCAGGCACACCTTCCCTTTTAAGTTGTAAAAAAATTATTCTTACATATACCAGCTTTTAACATTTCTCTTAAGGCCTCAGACTGCCACACATCTGTCATTACAGACCTGAGAAACCCCATGGGAGGCTTTGCACATGCTTCCTGCCAGTCAGACCGAGTGCCCACAATGATGAGGCATTGCTTCCTCCCCAGCCCAGCAGAGCTCTTTCCTTTGGTCTAAGAAAGTCCTGCTCTGAACCGCAGCAGAAATGGAACCTTGTGTTCAAACTGCAGCTAAAGCATCAACGCTGCTCCCTTTAGTGTGAAATAAAATAAATTACAGAGTTGATTTACATCCCAATGCCTTTGATTCTGTCGAGCACAGCAAGAAAATAGAAACTTGTAACCAAACGAGGAGGTGCAAAGCCTGCTGCAGGGGAGATGAGCGATAGCACAAAGCCCTCACACATTGCGTATGTACACCACCGACTTCCTGCAGCAGCAAGATGTGTCCCTGGTGAGGAAGACAGAGTAACATAGTACAAAAGTCTCACCAAAAAAAAGGTTATTCTAGCATATTTTAGTCTAACTTAATTTGCTACCATTGGCCTTTGTACCTTGAAACGTTTGAATCTTTGGCACTTTGTCCTTCAAGGGACAAGCAAGTAGGACAAGCTGGAAGTATAAGGCTGCACAGAACCTGACAATACAAAGAATCCTTCTAACTTGAGCTCATGGAGCTCAACCTCTCCTTTACCTTCCCATGATGCTGAAGTACATGCAGTTCTATTTAGTGTCGCTCTTAGCAAGATCCTAAAAACATCCAAGTCCTTTCTGCAGTGCATGGTGAAGATCCAGTGACACTTTTTCAGAAGATCAGCTTTGCCTTCTCCTCCCCTACCCTGCTACGTGGGGCTTGGCTGAAGTCCTTCACCTCAGAAATGGGTTTACATCCTTCTGATTCCATTTGAATGGTTTTATGATAATCTGAACGATCTGTGAACGCTTCAGAATGAGAACTGAACCACAAGTGTAAAGCTGCCTGGGGATTTTAGAGCAGAGCAAGAACAACTCAAGCAGTTCAGTAAGTCAGATGGTTCATAAAATATGGCTGATAGGCTGCACTGCTAAACCCCAGTACTCCCAGCAAGAAGTTACATGTTTTGGACTCTTCTTTAAGCTGCAATTGCTGCTGTACCCCCGGCTCAGAGCATCATCATCCCACTGAGGGAGGAATTTAATGAGCTGCCAGTCAGCATTGTGAAACACCGGTTCCAAAACTGTGTTTCCCACGCTGCATCTGCACGGCAGAGGGACAGGAGTTCATCTCCTGAACTGGACACTCCCTTTGCTCCTCTCTTCCTGCACTATTTGGACTTTGAGAACAAGACACAAGTCCTAGCCTAACCCTTAAGGAACTCACCACTAGTTCTGTATTGTTAAAAACAGGATGGGATTGAAACGTGTGCTCAAGTGAGTTCTTCCTCCAGCATAACTTCCAGCTTCAGAAAGAGGATGAGAAGCTGCTTGAATTACAGAGTATGACACAGATCTGTAACACAGAACTATGTAAGCAGCTCTGAAACAGAATTGAAACTCCAGGCTTTCCCCCTTGCAAGGCCTTAACCAAGGTGACTGTGTCCCTCCTTCCTTTGCACCTCAAGAAACTGAACAGGAAGGGAGGAGACAAGTGTCAGCAGCCTCCAGCAACATGTAGCCTGTTGGCCATGAAACTGTTTCAGGAGGTGAAATATGTTGGGTTTCAAGGTTTCCCGTCCAGAGATAGAAAACAGTTGCTCTTTCCTGGCAAAGAGCTCTGCCAGCGAGCCAACAACAGCATCTCCACTTCCCAAAGTGTCTTATGAGACACAAAACATGTCCTCTTCACTCTGCTCTTCACTGGGGCACTGCTTTGGTCCAAGACAGTATTTATAGCTGTGAACTAAATGTGGAAGGGAAGATGCTTTCTGCTGAAGTCACATTCCTGAGTAAGGAAATGGGTTAAAACTGGGGAGAAACTTCTCAGCACGGTCTGTTGCAACAGGACAAGAGGTGATGGTTTTAAACTAAAAGAGGGAGATTTAGACTGGAGAGAAAGGAGAAAATTTTTGCTCTGAGGGTGGTGAGACCCCAGCCCAGGCTGCCCAGGGAGGTGGTTGCTGCCCCATCCCTGGAACAATTCCCAGGGAGGTTGGCCGGGGCTCTGAGCACCCTGCTCTAGTTGCAGATGGCCCTGCTCCCTGCAGGGTATGACCTTTAAAGGTCCTTNGCACTAATTGTAAAGCAATTTGAAAGCACGTCCAACTTTGCAGTCTTCGACTATCAGTCCGGTTTGACTGAAAGCAGGGCCACGTCCACAGGAGCAGCACCTGACACCGATAAAAGCGGTTTCAGCTCATTTGTCCGAAATTAGGAAAACCTGCCTTTGGGTCCTATCCCAGCAGCCGCACCGAAACCGGCCCTGGCAGCCTGGTACTGCTGGGATTGGGAAAACTGGAAGTAGGACGCGAAAAGGCGCTTACCTGCGGTATCGTAGAGGTTGAGGGTGACCTCCTTTTTGCCCACCGTGACGCCGGTAGTGTATTTCTCGAAGACGGAGGGCGCGTATTGCTGCAAAGGGAGGAGAAGCGGCTCTAGGCAGGGACCCGCAACCGGCACCGCTCTGCCGGGCGCTCCCCAGCCCCTTCGCGCCCCGGCCGGGCCGGGCCCGGCG
>VWZY01002632.1:250949-350502 GCA_013399075.1 Chloroceryle aenea | reverse complement strand
AAAAAAAAAAAACACAAAAATTACAGTCTTTTGAATTTGACTTTTGGAACACTTCAGAGTTGCAGAAGAATGTCTTTGGTTGGAAGAGACCTTCAAGATCATCCAGCCTTTGACCCAACTCTGCAAGCTCACTGCTAAACCCTGTCCCTGAGCACCAGGTCCACATGCCATTTAAATGCCTCCAGGGATGGCAACTCCACCACTGCCTTAGGCATGTGATTCTAATGTTTGAGAACCCTTACAGTGAAGAAATATTTCCTCATCTCCAGCCTAAACCTGCCCCAGCCCAGCTTGCAGCCATTCCCTCTGGTCCTGTCGCACATCACCAGGGAGAAGTGTTTATTATTTCTTTGTGTTTATTCTTTATTGCATGTGTGTGTTGATTGCTGCCAGTCCTGGTTCCTGATTCTTTCAGGATGCTGAGATTCCTCACGTCCTCTGTACAGTCACCCAGCCTGGCAGAGTGGAAAGGTTCACTCCTTCAGCGAGCATTAGGAGCAATTAAGATTCACTGATTAGATATCCAGGTTAACATGTTGAGACAAATTGAATCAGATCAGAGTGATGTCTTCCTTACACTTTGCTTCTGGTAGACACTTCAAGAAAAGCAGTAGTATTTTTCTGAATAAAATAACTTGTTTATACAAACTTTATTGATGTTCAGAAACTTGTGGAAGCCTTTTGCTGGAGAAAGGAGTGCTGCTTTAAAACCTTTAAGTTTTTCCCTCTTTCCTTGGCCAGAAAAAAAAAAAAGTCTGCAAGTAATCATACTCCTTCCTTCCATCTTTCAAATCAAGCTATAACACACTGGAAAAATGGAAGCATTTACCAGTACAAAGAAAAGCAAAACAACATGCATTTATCTGTATTTTTTTTTATACATGTGTCTCATTCTTTTACTAGTTCTCTGGAACACTTAATAATATTGACATAAGCCTTTTATATTTGAAATGACAACTAGTGACCCTATTATAATCAAATGTGTTACCTTCACTAGAAGCTGTATGTGTCAAATAAGACTGAAGCTTTCTCTCTGGTTTGTTTTCCATAACTCTCAACAGAGATTGACATCAAGCCCTCCATCTTTCGTTGATTTTTCTTTTGGAAAACTTACCCTGCTGACTTTAATCAGTAGTTAGACTCCCATAAAAGGTACTTGCATTGTTTAAAGATGAAGTTGCACTTTGGTGACTTCAATTAAGTTTACATAGGCTTGTGCACAGGGGGACTTTCAAGGGAAAAGTGAATTTGCTAACCTGGCAACTTTTTTTTTTTTCAAATTCATCTAGGACTAATCAAAATGACATTGATTTGCTTAGATTAGCAGCCCACACCTGAAAGTTCTTGAGCTACTTAGGAGCATGAAGCTTTCTTGATATCAAACTGAAAATGTTTATTTTCCAGACTCTATTGCAGGACAGAGTAATGTTTGCTGGACCGTTAGACATCACAAATCAGTCCCGTGTCTTTAGTCCGTCTTGCACGTTATTTCATCATCTTTTTTCATCCAAGTGCTGTTACATGCTTGAAAAGAATGCAGCTGCAGTATAACTGGATTTCACTCTTTCCTGAAATACAGAGAAGCAGGGAGCAGCAGCCTAGAAATGTAAACCTGCTTGTAGAAAAGAAAGTTGTGTGAAAGAGATTCTAACCTACAGCTCCTAAGCTACATCCCTTTTATGTCATGCTAAAAGGCTGATTTTAAATTATACATGGAGGATGTTTGCTACTAAAATAGCCACTTGTAGTTAACGTGCAGCAGAGTGTTGTTGGTAACAGAGGATGTAAACCTAGAAGCAGCAGAAGCGTAAAATGGGCTAAACAAGCTTTTTTTTATTCACTTCCTTGCCAGATCAGAAAGATCTACTGTAAATACATCTCTGAGTTACATCTTCTATACCCAGGGTATAGAAATATTCCCTTTGGTTGCCACATGGTAAACTGACAGTACTGGGAAAAGTGAGAAGTAGTTGGTCTTAGCAAAGTACAAAGCTAATTTGCTGGCGTTGCTTGGCTCCCATGAAGAGAAATGGCTTGGTAGCAGTACAAATAATAAATAATACAGGTAAGAAACTGGCATGACTTGAGCTCAGTGAGAACTCGAAAGAGCTGGTGAAGTCTTCTTGAAACTTATGAGCTTTCTATAAGACCGTAACCTTTCAAAACACTGAATAACCTTTCATAAAATTCTTGCTCTTGCACAAAAAAACTAAAGGTGCTATGAGCTGATTCTTGTTTCAGCTAAAAGGGCTTTACCTTGTTCAGTAGCTGGCATGGCATGGCATTAGAAGCAATCTCCTCTTGGCATCTGCTCAGCACATAATTTCAGTTGCCCGTCTGCTTTGTGTGACAGTGTTTTCTGCTAGGATCTTTGGGTTATCAGAATAGAGCTGGGGGCTTCTTCAGGTCAAATCCATGACAACTGCAGAGGTTTACATAGGGTAAATTCAAAATCTGCCATGTACCTTGTTTAATTAAACGAGAACCTTGCAGGAAACACAGAGCTAGTGCCCCCAGAGGTGTCTTTTCAATTTCCAATCAAAGCTGATGAAATTAGAATTGGCTATCAAATCTTTCGAGCAAACTTGCATCATTCTTTGCTAATTTCCTTTTAGTGGTCCCTTGAGAGAGGCAGATAGTCTCCATGCTGCATATTAAACTTTAATTATTGATTTCTGTTATGAGAGTGAGCTAACACTCGGACAGAGATAGCTGCATCATAGCTCCTCATGCTGAAAAACACCCATAAAGTAGATGAAAAATGAGTCAGCAACCTATCACCAATCTCTCTGTCAGAGCATGCCACACCTTCAGCTTCACAGTAGGATGCCACTGGTCTTCTACTAACAGTAAATTGTAGGGTTTTATTTATTTATAAATGTCATTAATCTGGTAGGTTGAATGCAATTTGCTTTCCAAAAAAAAAAAAAGAGCATACAGGGCTTGGCATCATTCAGGCTTGGGAATTGAATGAAAAATATCCCAATGTATAATCCCCAACAGCAGCACTGTTACATGGGGTTTGAAGCATTTTACTTCTTATATTCCGTGAAGGATAAATTCCTAAATCAAAATTGTTTGACTTCTCTTAAAGGAAAATCCTAGGTTTTCAAGCAAATTGCTTTCTACCACTGCATGCCTGACTTGGACCCACTTTTGATTTTGTGCAGAATTATCAAAGAGGGCTTTGGGATTGTGATAAACTCAGTAAATGAAGTGAGGCCAGAGATTTTACTTGGGATGGCCATATCTTTGCCAGACTGCAGCACGTATTGGTGGACTTAGAGAAATGAGGCAGCGTGTCCAGTGTTTTGGCAAGCTTCTACAGGGATTTTGTAACTGTTCTAACAGGGTGCAGAGAAGGGATTTTTACTTTAAGGTTAGGGTGGTTCAATATTTTCTTTCTATAATACCTTTGTTTTGCTGTTTTGTTATCCCTCTGCTCTGAATCTGTCTAGCTGTGCTACTGCCTACTCCACTCTTCTCCTGCCTTTCTTTCCACTAGACCTGCCTGAACTGTTAGTGTGGTGTTTGAATACTCTACAGTGTATTTCAGCACTTGAAAAGTACTCTGAGATAATGAAGGCTTACAATTCTCAGCATAGGTATTTTTCCTTATTCCCAATTAGCATCATTTTTCTCATCTTTTTGGGGCTGTGTCACTTTTTCTGCTTGTCTAGATAAATGGTATTTCTGAGGAAAATCCTGTCCTTACAGGGAAACTCCGACAGCCTGGCACTTACTTTCCTTTCATTTACCTACAACAGAAAGTAACTTCAGATTGCAAGGCTGCTTTAGGATGGTAAAGGGTCTGTTGGGCTGTAGAACCCATCAGTTATATTAAAAATGGGTATGCACACTGTGCTTGGCTGCCCTAGAAAAAGAGAAGGGCAACTACAAGACCCATGCTCTCCTGATAGGGTCATGAAACAGAGACTTACTCGTTTTGTCAGCTACTAGAGCCCGTGTGTTTGCAGGAGTGTTAAAGCAAATGTATTGTTCTAGGAGTTGGGGTGAGGAGTCATCTGTTTGCTTAGCCATTTTCAAAGTCCTTGTGTGAGACTGGCACAGCATTCCTCTAGAGTACAGTGCAGTGTGTGTAGTAACAAGAAATACAAATCTCCTATTTCTTAGAAGTAGGTGCAAATAGCTGAAAGTATGATCATCTTTTGCAGTTATTATATTTTAAAATTATTAGCTACTTCATTTTCATGGGCCAGTCCACAGGTCTTGTGACCATCAACTCTGAAGCTCCTTTGTTCTAACTTTGTGTTACCTCTGTTTAATGGAATGTTAGATTGTGGGACTTTTTGTTGTGGTGTTTTCTCTGGGCATCTGGATAAGGCTTGAGTTTACTTATAAATTGTTGTCTGTTTAGACTGCTTAATTTGTTTCATATCTTTACCTGTGTTTTTGGTACTGTGGACACTGGTTAACCTTAGGAATAACAGGTTTAGAACTTTAATTAAAGTGTAGATGTGTATGCATAGTTTTAAAAATGACAAAATGCTGCTAAACAAAAGTATATGTATCAAACTAGTAGGTTTTCAATTTGCTAAGTATGCTGCGTGTTTGCTTTTAATTGTATAACCTCAAATATCACTCTTGCCTTCATTAAAATTTATTAGTTCACTCAAAGAAATTCTTCTAAGTGTCCCCAGTAAATATTCACTGTTGTAGACCATGAAACTAATTATCTCCTTAAAGCTAATGCTTTCATCATTCATTATATACTAAGCAGGCAAAGTGAATATCAATATATTTCCTTCTCTACCTCTCAATTTTTTAATTTATTTTTTTAATTTTTTGCACTTTTAAGCCAATTAGAGTTTACTCAGAGCATAGCAGGACAGCAGGTCACCCAAATGTATGGAGTGTTGCATGGACTGGTTTTATTTACATACTGGGATGGAGGACAGAAGCAATCCAAACCAGCAAAACACTTCTGAAGTCACACACCCCACTGTTCACAAGCAAATGATAACGCACTGCAGAAGTGGCAGCTTGGACTGTGCCCCTGCTTAGGGGATGCTGTGGAGCCAAGCACTGGTCTGAACTGCAGGCAGTGCGTGGCAGGCTGGTTCAGGTAGTGCTCCTGCCCAGCAGTTGCCTATCTCTGTCTCGGTGGAGGCTCACAAAATAAAAGAACCTGCCTAAGGTCTTCAGCTCAAGAGGAGATTGAAGTGCAGGCCCCGTCTGCTGTTGGTGTGTTCAACTGCCAGGCAGGTTCTGGATTAATGCAAAAAATGTGCTAACATGGTGTTTCCTTCAGTTCTGCTAAATTCACTCTTTTTACACTACTGTCCAGAACTATCTGGTCATACTGGTTAGGTATTTTGCTGCAAGTTTAACCCCCTTTCAAATCTACATGAGAGTTTTTCCTCGTTCTACTGAACAGTGAATCAATCTACGTACCCATACTTGAAAAGCATCACCAATACTCCTGACTGCTTTTAAAACAAACCATTTTTTCCAAGCATTTTTAATGGGGTTTGAATACCTAGAGAGCATTTTGTTATGCTAAATGAAAAGATAGCATTAAGCCTATTTCATAAATAGATTAATATTGTCCTTGTTTCGAGTTTCTGAAACTGTTGGGTTTTCCATTGCATCCATTTTCAAATGCTGGACACTTGGGCAATCTGTTATTTGTGCATTCTCATTGTGAGTGCATTTGCTGTTTCTTGACAGATCTGTGTAGAGATTTATTTGGGGGGGGGGGTATTTTACATGGGTCAGAATCTCTGAAACTCCTGGTTGGTCATTTTGGCATTTTCTAGATTTTTCTAGTAGCAAAAATGAGCATACTATATAATAGTTTAGGGAATAATATGACACCTTATTCGACCACAATGGTATTCAACAATTTGTCACATTCTCATAAAAGAGGCATCCTAAAGAGAATTTCAGGTATTACTGTTAACTGTAATTGTATTTCATTTTCGAGCAAAGCTTGCTGTGACTTAAAAACAAGATGCATCTCCCTGATCCTCTTTATTAGTAATATTTGCAACTCAGCTTAGTAGTCTGTTTATCAAAATTAGAATTTTGTGCTGACTTTATCTGTGCCTTGTTTACAGTCATGGCCAAAAGGGGAGGATTCTTTGTAACTCTAGCTCTCCATTATGGATTCAAGAAGGCATTAAAAAGAAGAAAAAAAAATACAGGACAACAGTGAGAGCTTGTTACTATTAGCAATAGTAGTCAGGCATAACAGATCTAACATTCTCCTCACTCCTCTGTTTTGTGCTGACATCTTCCATGTCAGCTCCCATTTGGGGAGCCTGTAAGAAATACTTTGTGATTGAAACAGTTCCACTGTTTTTCCTGCTTTTAAAATTTATGAACTAATCACTGTGACATAATCTAACCGGGTTATTATGATACCATACATTGCTACAACAACAAAAATAGTTTTATGGCCTCATTTAAAGAGATTAAAGTAACCCCAACTATTGCATGCACTCGGTGGTGTGTTGAGCATCCCTTGAATGTTCATATTTAATGGACAATCTGGACACATTTCTATACCAAGAGATACTACGCATAGTACTTGCAGCTACATTTGCCCATTCAGGGAACACTGAAGAAGAGCACAACTTTTCTTCTGTGGGAACTCTTATGTGAAAGAAAAGACTTCATCATGAGGCAGGACAAGCCCAACCAACATTTGCTCAATGAGTCTTGCACTATGCCCTGAAGTTGATGAGGCTATTAACATTAATTATTCATGTGCTGACAAAGGCCGCTGCAGGAGACACAGAATGAAGACTAATAGGCTGAAATAGAGAAAACTGGATGCACAGGAGAGCCTGGAGAACAGAATATCTTTCAATATTTTTCCTCATTAGTTTGGCTTATTTCCCACAGGGGTGGCAGACAAATCTTTGACACCAGAACTTTTCCTTAACTGCGTCTGCAAATTCAGTGCCACGTTCCCTCCGTGAGCAGTGCTCTGCTCCTGAGCCTTGACCCTTTTGGCAGCTCAGATATACTTGCTGATTGCAGATGGCTCTGAGGCTGACAGATGGACCTCATCCGCCTAGGGCATGGTATAGGACAGGGAAGAACTCAATTGTGAATTTTGTGCTTTAAAATAAAAAAGGAGGGTAAACACCAGTGGAAGTCGGTGACTTCACACTGTGCTTCTGACTCCAGCCTTCTCACAAAGGTGCTGTGAGAAGTGGGAACTTAATAAGCCTTTATAAATATAAATGCTGTTTTCTTTGAAGCTCTGTGAATGTTGGGGCAGGGGCAGGTAGAGCAACAGATGGGATGCTCAGAGGCAATGCTTTTTTTATGAGCTTTCTCTCCCCAGGGACCATATAAAATGCTGGTATTTATATTCTTAAGTTCTTAAGAGCAGTGAAACAGAAATACACTTTAATCTGTAAATGTGGCTCATTTATGGTATCAGCTAACAAAACAAGTAACTCTTTTTCACAAGGTGTCTAATTTGTGCTGGCTTTTTTTATTTAGAGATATGCAGTTCTATAGAAAATTTAATTTGAATCTGATCAACATTGTGCTACTAAGAGTCTGAACTGCTTCAACTTACTTTACACTTCTCTTCTTGAAGAGGCATAACAGGAGGTTTTAAACAAAAAAAGTTTCAAGTGTTTGATTTTTGTCTTGCATAGTACTGGAAAGTTTCAGAAAGCAGAATCCATTATTCAGCAAGCTGGTTGGCAATCTGCTTTTCTAAAGATTGCAGCAAGTGAACTAAAATGCCATTAATGGTGTCGGAAAACTGCACCTTAATTCTTCAGTACAGCCTGTCCCCAGAGCTTGAAAGTGCCCCAAGCTCTAGCTGTGGAGATGTAAAGCTGGACTAAAGACACACTCCTCTCAGCCCACATCTTACTGCATGGGCAGGTTGCTTCATTTATTTCTGCTGGTGCCTTTCTTTCACCACACAGAAACAGTATTTGCCTGGGTTTTGTTGTTGTTAGTAAGTCTGCCTCCACCCCACCCTAAGTTCTCCTTAGGAAGTCTGCGTTCAGCCCCACGGCCAATGCCCACCCTGCCTCCCGCTGCTCATCTGTCCTGAGGTGATGTCACCTCATCTGCAAGGGACATCGCTTGTGACAGCTAAGGCTGCAGATGTCCCCTGCCCTCCCATTCTGCAAATGGGAAGCGGGGATCAGAGTTGAATCTTGCGTTCTTAACTCAGTATGTATGGATGTTCAACATTAGCATAGGAGAGAGAAAGATTTTTGCTGCTTTAGCCAAAAGTTGGATGAAATAATTATTTCGTAGGGCTAAGCCTTTGGGGTTGTTTTTTCTTATTAGGCATATCAGAACCTTGATGTTTGGCACAAATAAGATGAGAAACTTAGGTGACCTATGTTCCCAAACCGTCTCAGTTAATAATTAAAATGTGTGTTGAAACGTGAACTATTGAGCTGGTTCTAGAGAAACACAATTTTCTTATGCTGTACAGCTAAGAAATATTGTTGAAGCCAAACATTTAAAATGCTGAGGCTTAAAAATGCTGATTTTAATGAAACTCCTTTTGACACATTTTCATAATTGTCCTGTGAGATTTTTTTTTCAGTTAATTCTTCAAAATTTTCACTGCAACTAAGTTTCTAATTTCAAAAAGAAACCTAAGACTTATGCCATCATAGGAATCCTAGGACAGAAACTTTGAGATAGGGCACTCAGCATTTCAACAGCTGGTAGCAAAGTGATGAGACGAGAGTCATGGGTTGAAAAGGTCTTATGCAGAAGATGATTTACAGTAACACTGCTTAGTGGGGAAGAAGTTAGGGAATACTGCTGGTTGCCAGAAATAAGAAGAGCACAAGGTAAATCTCACTCGTCCATATTAACCCCAGTGAAACTGTGGGTACTGTACTACTCTTTGACAGCTTGACCTACGTGACTTCAGTGTCACTGGTCTGGCAGAAAGCTGCCTGAGCAGAAAAGCACAACTTTGAGTTCTTCTAGCAAAGCAGAACTCCTTTTCCTTCCCCTGTCACAGTGCAGTAGTGTCTGGAAGAAAAGTCTAGGCACCCAGAGAGCTGTTCTGTTGGAGGGGACAGAAGGAAGGGTGGTCTGGTAAGACCTGAGCTCCGAGTTACTTCAAAGTGGCAAGCATTGCCTATTTCATGCAAAACATCTCAAAATGCTTCTTCAAATGAGAAGGGATTGCTATAATTATTAGGTTGACTGGCTATTATTTGTTTCAGCCTGAATATCGAAAGCATTAACCTTTATAGCATTACCCTTTGAAAAATTACTCAATGGAGCAAAGATTCCGGGCTCTTTCATGGAAGCATTTGGATGGACAGGCATGTGAATTAAGTAGGCATAAGTTTGAGGTTTAGCATGGCAATTTTCTACCTCTTATTACTATGGATATCATCAACTTCTAGTGCTCCAACTAGAGACAGACCAGAGCAGCCAAATCTTAAAAGTCCTTCTGCTAAAAAGATGATGTGCCAGGATGAAGTTCTGTGAGAAGCTTTGCAAATTAGTTCTTAGATGATCAAAGAGAGAAATTAGTGCAAATCCAGAGAATCTTGCAGTAATATAGCAAGATACCTACTTTGTAACCGAGTAAGATTAGTCAAAGACTTTCAGTGGAGTGAAAGACTTGACTATGGCCATGGAAAGCATGATGTTTAGCCACAAGTGTCCATCATAGTAAGGCTTCCATCTCTCCAGGGCCTTGTATTCATACAAAGTGGTAGTAAGTACTCATGCTACACTAAGTAATATGACACATTGATACTTGTAGGCTACTTTAAACTTCGCAGGATTTTCTTGGTTTGGTTGTTTTGTTTTTTTTTTTTTTTTTTATCCTGAAGTTTGCTTCAAACACTGCCAGCCTTAGCATTTAGCTCTTTTCCTTTTGTTGTGCCAAGATCCTTTTGTGGCTTTCTCCGAGGTAGCTTGAGACATAAAAGTGGATTTGTTAGACCTGAAAGATTTCAATTAACTGAAGTGAATGCCAGAGCTGAGAGATAGTTTCCTGATTTGCTTCTCGCCAGTCAGCCTAGGGAGATCCTAGTGAATATTTTTCAGAAAAGAAAAGATAAAAGATTAGAGGAGAGGGAGATGGAATTATGAACACAAAATGAGCATGTGGATTAACAGTTTCAGAGAAGAACAACACAAAGAGAAGGGAGAGGGAAATATTTTTGGCACACACACCCCCCCCACCTCGTTCTGTAGTATTCAGAGACAGTGAACCCAATCTGCATTCTTTAGAATTCAGTTAGGGAATCCATTCTGCCTTTAACTAGGCAGTGCCACGTCACATTAAAACTTAGTTGCAAATCTCTCAGGTCTATGTGAACATATTTGATTGCTAGAGACCTTCTAATCCTCAGTTTCTTCTATTTTGCAGAGAACTCTGATTTCAAGGTTAAAACATAGTCAGTTTTAATCTTAAGCTTTTAAAATAAACACATCATTCCAACAAAAGGAATTACTGCATTTGTTAATATCATGTGATGGAAACCAAAACAAATTGTGTCATATCTTCAACAAATGTTTGACGTGAGCAGGGACGTTGGGAGATGATCTAATCCAACCCCCTGCTCAAGCAACAACATCTAGAGCAGGTTGCTCAGGACTCTGGTTGGGTTTTGAACATCCCAAAGGATGGAGACTTTACATCACCTGTGGGAAACCTGCACCAGTGTTTGACCACCTTCCCAGTAAAGAAACGTTTTCCTATTGTTTGAATGCATTGCCTTGGATTTCTCTGTGTGCCCATTGCTGCTTTTTCTGTCATTGAATACCACTGAGAAGAGTCTGGCTTTGTTGACTTGACTCTCTCAAGTATCTAGAAGCTGTAGACAGATCTCCACTGAGCCTTCTTTCTTCCAAGCTGATCAGTCCCAGCAACAGCAACCAAACCTCCTGTGTCAGATGCTGAGATTTCTTCAGCTGCGTGGCCTTTTACTGGGCTCACTGCAGCATCTCTCAATATCCTTCTCACACTGGGAAGCCCAGAACTAGGCACAGCATTCCAGATGTGCCTCACCAAGGTGGAGTAGAGGAGAAGGATCACCTCCCCTGAGCTGCTGGCAATGCTCTTCTGAATACAGCCTAGGATGGTCCCAACCATCTCTACCCCTAGGATGCATTGCTGTCTCATGGTCAGCTTGCTGACCTCCAGGTCTTTTTCTGCAAAGCTGCTTTTAAAACAGCTTCCAGCCTGTGCTGCTGCATGACGTTGTTCCTTCCCAGGTTCAAGGTTTTGCATTTCCCTTTGAACTTCATTGAACTCCTGACTGATCACTTCTTCAGCCTCTTGAGGTCTCTCTGAATGGCACCTCAATCATCCACTGTATCAGTCACTCCTCTCAGTTATGTTTCTTTTAAATTGGCTAAGGGTATGTACTGTCCCATTGTCTGCATCACTAGTGAAGATGTTAAACTGAGGGCAGTAACGTTCCCTGGGGCACAACACTGGTGACTGACCCACAGCTGGAATTTGTGCTGCTGGTTTCCACGCTTTGAACCCAGCAGTTCAATGCACAGCACTGTCCTTGCCCCCAGGAGTTGAATCAATAGTAAGTCTGAGTAAAGCAATGTTGGTCCTAAGAAACAGAAAGCATCTGACTACCAGTGATGCTTTCAACTCTTGGGAATACTTGAGGGGAAAGATTCAACTGTGTTGAATATAATTGTAGAGATCCTTGAAACACTCAATGAACTTCTTTACTTTACAAGATTTAAGCAATATCTACTATTTCTGAACAGGCTCAACCCCAAAGTCAAGGTATAGTACTGTAGACTGTTTTGTAATGTGAAGACTGTAGGCAGCTTTGCAAGAGGAGGCAGATTCAGACGAGAGCTTTTGGAGATTAATCCAAAAGCAAATGACCTCAGAATCATGAAAGATTTGCTCAAAAGCTATGGTCATAAATGATTACTTCCTTTGAATATTTTCATTTGAGAAGATAATATTTTTTTTCATCTCTATGAAAATGTTCATATTATGGGGCATACCCGAAAAGAAGAACTGGAGAAAATCTCTAGGCAGACAGCAAAACAATGATACCATTAACAAAGGATGTTAATAAATGAGGTTGTGCTCATTCAGGGCTACAACTAAATGTGCTAAAGCTGATGGGAGCTGTTGCTTTTGATGCTCAGGTATGGTAAAGTACTTATAATTTATTATCATTTTATTATTATAACTATTATTATAATAATTATTCATAATTTTCTGTATTAATTTATAGCAAATCTTATGAGCTTCCACTTGCAATGCAATTTGGAAAGCACTACTCTGCACTGCTGCCTTTGGTAAAAAGCCTCCAAGCTTTACATGGTAATCAAACCTCCCAGCACGCTGAGGTGTATTATCCAGAAGTAAGGATGCAGAAACTGAGCCAGAAAGTGGTTTTGCTTTGCACTGAGGAGCAACAACTGTTATTGTCAGAGCAGTCACATTATAGCAGCCACTGAGCAGCAGGCCACCATTCCCACTCACTCCTGGTACTATCTGGTCAGCTAGGAAGAGTGAGATGATTAAGAAGTGAGAGGAGAAGGCAGAGGAGTTTACACGTGGATTAGTCACTTAAATTCAGACAGTGCTATTGTAACTGAGTAAAATTAGAATCCTTTTATATTGCTATGCTTTAATGTGCTGGAAAATCAGAGAGAGGAATTGATATGGGTGATTTTTAAAGCCATTAGGTGAAAAAGGTAAAGTTGCAGGTAATATTTTTAATTGATGCTTTTAATATTTTACTTCTACATAAGCTGTGGTCTTGCAGTGTTCATAATGAAAGATTGTGCATCTGTGTTGGTGTTAACAGCTTCAGTTATGGATTTGACCAAATTAAAAAGGCCTGGAAGGATGTCAACAAACATGCCTAAAATCCTCATACCTCACTTAAACTTTTTTTTTAATTTAAATCTACATAATTTTACCAAAAAGAAGCCCAACCAAGCCCAAAAAGAAACAACTAGACTACTATTTGCCTCCTCATATTTCTAAAATGTGAAGAATACCTGCAGGCTTCACAGGATATCAAGATGTGAATTTCATAAACATCTGCATAACTATGTGAGTCACAGAAGGAAAGAGGCACTGGATTGATATTTACTTCTTTTTATTAGTTGTCTACTTCAAACTTGCAGTGGGAAAAAAATCTGTAGGTTTAGTTCTATGATATTCATTCTGTAGAAAGCAGCTAATTTGGAAAATGATTTTTTGATCCTATAATGATAGTTACAAAAGTAGCTCTAGATGCTTAGAAACTATTCTGATAAATCTAAATTAATAGAAAGAACAATAAATTCTCACAGATTTTTTTTCCAGATTGGTGCAGATTGAGAATGAGAGATATAGAAATAATGAGAACCACTGTCCAATCTACTGAAAAAATCAGGCTGGACATTTGAAAACACGTGGATAAAGTGTAAGAGTTTGGGTCTATTCAGCTTTCAATTGTTTGTCTGTGCCATTCACTACAGAATGTAAGACTGATAGTGAAGGTTGGGAACATGCATTTAAGTGTTACCTACTCTGCTTTTACAGTTGTTGTTTCTGTGTAAGATTGGAGGGCTTTTTTTATGTTGCTTCTGAGAAAAATGCCCAAGTAGTCACTTGATATTCCTGCTCTCCACTGAAGGATGCTGTGGCTGAGCAAACGAATGGTACTGCTGGCTTGGTGCTGATAGAGATGCTAAAATGGCCTTTCCTGGTTGTGGGACACTCCAAGTTTGTTCAAGCCCAGAGGCCAAAGAGTAAGGACAGTTTGAATCTGTGTGTTTTGAAGCTTTGATAAGCACTGCTGAGACTCTGGGCCAATGACACCATGTTTAGCTTTCTCTGTTCCTGTTGCATAGGGAAATTTCTCTTTCCCAGGAAGTGCAGCCAGCATGTCACAGAAATTTGGGGGAAAAAAATTTACAAACCCAAATCTGAGAGTAACTATTTTGAATGTAGCATTTTGTTAGAGACATATGGCATGAAATAATACAACAGGAGTAATATAGTGAGAGCAAGAACGATACGAAGGGAAGTGTCCAAAATACTCTACCAGTCACTGACACAGATTTTTGTGCTGCCCTGTGGCTTTTTTCTCTGGTACATTTTTTACTACAAAATAAGAGTTTAAGGTTGAATTAATCTTGCATTCTTAGTGTTTAAGAAGTTGCTCTGACAGTTTCTGGGCATATTGGGAAGCTTTCAGAGGCGGAAGTGAGCAGAGCTCTTGATCTAGTCCATGGAAAATGAAAACAGAATAGTTGTGTGGTGGAGTATTATTCAGCTACTTTGACCTCTAGCAGTGTGTGTTAGGGACACAATGTAATGGCAAATCCTGACGTTTTTCATGCTTTTCCAACGAAGATCTGTATTTTGAAAGTTCAAGATGCCTTTTCTGTCCCATTGGAAGCATCTTGCCTTAGAGAAAAAGGCAAGACAAAAATGCACCTCCTCATACTGCTGACCTGTATTACTCCCCTTGCTCTTTAGGCTTGCACCTTCACTACCTTCATTAAAGTTTTTTGTATCCTCTTAGTCAATCCATTTGCTAAAAGCTTGGATGCTATGACAGTAAATGACAGTTTTGTTTGTTGCAAATTATACTCTCAAATACAAATTCTTAATGCTTGCAAGTTACGTGGAAATAATCTTTCAAATGTCACTTAAGCACAGCTTGGGGAAAATAAACAGAATAAAAGCAGTGGCTATTCTTACAACTACAGCAGGTTGCTAAATATACCATGTGAGATCTATGTGGATAGCACTATTTTTTAATCTTTATTTTTTCTATATTCAGATTGCCCTTCTCATCTCTTTGAGGTCACGCTCTCCTTCCGAAATCCCCTGATGCCAAAGGATGCTTTTCTGCCTTCTGATAAAAAAAGACCTCTCTTCACCCTTGACAGCTTTTTGCTAATTGAGTGGAGGTACCTGCTTTTGATGGAGCCAAAGCACGTGCCAGTATAGCCAGCCTCCCACAGCCATCACTTTACTGCCTCAGTTATTTGAGATGTGAAGAACAGGGAGCAAAAACGTGTCTATCCTTCCTTGATTCGGCAGATATGGGCTCTTCTTCAAACTCTTAGGTGTCTGTTAATCTTCTCCTGTCAGTGACTTTGCTATGCAGTTTACACTGTCACGACATAACTGGCAGTGCAGTAGGTCTTAAGAAGCAAAGAGGCTATTTAATGAAACGCTGGTTTCTGGGCAGTAAATACTGTGTTTAGGAGCCTGGGCTGAGATTTAGAAGACAAAGGAGGGTTATTAGACTCAGTTTGTGCCTTGCCCACCCGGGTGAGCAGGTAATGATGCATGCCAGATAGTGGCACTCCCATTTGTTTTCCCTTCCATTTGTTTTCCTAATGCACCAGGAATTTGAGAGTCTTCACATTCGGTTGTCTCAGAAGAGGAAGGCTTTTGACCAAAGATCAAAGTATTATTCAGGGATTAATGTTGTGAGTTATGGTTTTCTTCTTCATTTCTACAGGGAAAAGAAAAAAGCCTGACTCTCCACAGTCCTCTGCATCATACAGTTACTTACTTACTTAAAGTTCTGCTCAATTAGTGTAAAAATTAGTTAAGCACATAATTTTGCTCTTCATGTTGAATGGAGCTTGGATGAGATTTTAATAGCCATACCTATACAAAGTGTTCTAGCACAAAACTTGGTAAAAAACTGTATAATTATGCATAACTGATTCTGTTCTGATCATCTCATCCCCATTAGCCTGCTTGGAAATGGATTAATGCTTGAAGCACAGAACTGTTATCATCCTCACTGTGGAGGTGATGATGACTTCTGTTCAGCAGTGTCACAGATATTCTTAAGTTTGTGTTTATAAAAGCACTTGATTGGCAGCACCATGAACCAGAGCTCCTATTTTCAGAAATTATTAAGCCTTCAGGAGGTGGTTACATAGTTCATTTTGGCTAATCATATTAGAGGTGGGCTTTTGCTATGTGCCTGGGCTTCAGGATGCAAAGAACTAGTTGCTGTGAAGCTATTGTTGCTTCTGGGTTACGCTGTACAATTTTCAGACAAGATATTTGTGTAAAAATTGTAGTAAAAACATAGATTCTACGGATTCCTCTAGATGAGCGTGAGGGGAGGCCACTCAACTTTCCTGACTTGGCACACAGAGAGCATGAAGAACCAGTAGTAGTTCTTAAACCAGGGATAAAATGTGCAAATTGAACCAAAACACTTCTGAAGTTGTTGATATTTCTGAACAAGGAGTGTACTACACCCAGTGGTGTCAGCATGGGCACTAAATGTGCAGCACAACGCATGCCCTCCTACACCCTCACTGCTTCTTCATCCCAGTCAACCAATTAACAGTAATTAGATAATTACAGTCCATAAAAATCTTTGAAAGATGAAGATCTTGCTGCTTGGGACTCATTAGCCCTTTTTAACATATTTATTATGCTTTTTATTTCTGACCACAAAGGAGAAGAACTTAAAATATTCTCTGTTATTTGCCATATTCTGCTCATGAAGCAAAGCCTGCAAAAGCAGCTTTTCTCCTAGCAGTCCAATGTGAGCTGTTTTGACTGAAAATGACAGATAGAGAAAGGAAGGCTCCATAAAACACCTTGTATTTGATCACAAAATTTTTACTAGCATTCCAAAGCAAATGGCATATTATTTTTATGTCGCTGGTAAAAATCTAGCACTTGATCTCCATAATAAGAAATGGCTTTAATTACGTATGCAGCACATAACATGCAAGAGTGAATGATGGAGCAGATTTATTTATTTGTTTGTGTTTAGGCAAGGCAACCAGAGCTCAAATGGCTTGTGGAACTAACCTTTTTTTTGTTGTAGTTTCAGTTTTGGGGTTTGTTTGTTCATTCTGCTTTTAATTTAATACTCTCTTGTTGCCTAAGAACTTTCCTTTAGTTGTGCTCCTGGAGGATGCTCAGGTTTTCTTCATGTCCCTTTTTACACACAAGAGTTTCCACACTACCATGCATTAAGCAACTAAACAAGGAAGTTAATGTCTTCACAGACCTGATGAGAGGATCCTCCAGCAGGTAAAACAGAGCTTGGCTTTGGGAGGAGGAGAACATCAAGAGTTACCTGTATTACTTATCGATGACAGCATCAGTTACAGGGTAGTGCAGCTGAAAGCACATTTTAAATATAAGTAGTCACAATGATTACTATACTGTCCATCTCTTGCCCTTCTTTTTGCCCTTAGGATGGGGAGCCTATTATGAGTAATGCTGTGGCCACTATTTCCCCAGGGTAATAAACAGCTACTTGATATGGAAGGGAAGAATTGTTGACTGAAGCAGCCTTCTTATCCCAGCCCTTGAATTTCAGAGGTATGCTAAGAGGCCAATGGGGATGTAGGATTTGAGCCTTGCTTTTGATATTTGTACTAAATCTGCTTTCCTGTGTCTACACCTTTATCAGAGTCAGTGGGGTAGAACTAAACCACATGAGGATTAAGTGATTTTTCTGTTGCATATTCCTGCATTGCAGGCTGAATCAGTTGCCTGTCTTTTGATCTGATGTGATTTACAAACCACCCTCCAGCAGTTTTCTGTAGAGCTAAGATGTAACAAATGAACATAATTAAAACAATGGTATATTAAGTGGTACAAAAAAAAAGTTAATATGCATCTCTGTTTAATTTAGAGCTGTTAGATACTAATTTTCCAGCAGTATTACAAGCACAGTCACATTATGATTATATAATCCTTAAATCATGAGCAGCAGTTGTCACCTTTTTTGATAAGTGTATTTTGATAATGGATGGCATTGTTTAATGAGAAAGCTGTCAATACAGCTCCAGCTGTAGAAGTTGGGGGTGTAAGGATCTAATGATAGGTTGGTGCTAAGAGAGAGATTAGATTAACAAAAATCAATAGAAGAGTTCTGTTTTGCAGGTTTATTATGTTCTCCACTGCCTGGACTGAAATGTTGATTTTGATTGATTCATTAGGCCACTGCATGATCAAACACAGTATATGTTAACAGACTAAATATTTGGTTACTTGCAGGGTCATCTAATTTTGCCCCCATGAGATACTGTAACTTAAGTGAATCCTGTGATTTTGTTTGGTTTGGTTTGGTTTAGCTTTTTCCTTCTAACCAACAGCAGCATAAATCCTATAATTGCTTATGTCAGAGAGAAAATGTTTATATTTCAGGTTTGATAATTAGTGCTGTGATAAATCAGACTTGGTTGGGAGGATGAGGAAGCCAAAGAATTCTGGTTTTTCAGGAGGTGTGCTTAGAAAGTGACCCCATGCTGCAGAAAGAGCAAGAATAATGATGGACAGGGGAAAAAAAATAGTACCCAAAAGAAACTTCCCAAGGTGGATTGTCATGTTGTGTGATCCCACATTCCCACCGTGCTTAAAGGAGAGGAAGTTTTTCCTTACTTGGAGTCAAAGGAAGCCGAGTTGTTTCCTCCCACCCCAGAGGAATTTTCTTAAAACTTTTTCTTCTCAAGTGCCTCAGTTAAGTACCAGAAGTTTTAAGTTGCTTTCCCACACTGCAAGCTCCTTGCTTTGAAGAGGTTCACGGAATCAAATGAAGAGGACTTTGTTAAAGCCTCGGTAAACACAGCAAAACGATCACGGCGGGTTAGCTCCCACTGGGCATGTGCTGTAGATTCTTTCCTCACTCAATCTAACTTGAGACAAGGAGAAGGTTGCCAAGGCTGCTACTCCATCTCTCTCCCTTAACCCTCCTCTTTCAGTCTGCTCTTAACAAATCAAGATTCATAAGCATGACTTCTCTAGGACTTCTTTCCCCAGCCCTCTCAAAACTGAAGAGGAGAGGTTTCAAGATAGATTTATCTTTGTTGGCTTTGTTGGACGCCCTGTGTTGTGAGATACGACCAGTATGATGGCATTTGAAAGTTGTGCTGGCAGTCATGCATCACTTGTTTAAAAACATGCTTTGGAACTCCACCCCTCAAAAATGGAAGCAGGGGATTTCAGTGACTTGTGAAAATGTAGGCATGTTGCCATCCCCCATTTGTCAGCGGTGCAAAGGGGAGTAGCTTTCACTCCTCTGATGGTGCTCGTGCTCCGGTGTGGTTTGAAGTGGTAGTGGAACCAAACTGGGAACGGCTCCTGAACCTCTTGGCTCATTTCTAGGTAGGTCATTGGAGAGCTCTGGAGATCCCGGTGGGATCAGACTGGGTGTTTTGTTAAAACAGGCCTATGTCAAGCTGACGTAGCAGGTGTAGTAGCCGAAATATTAGAACAGCTCTAGTAACTTCTACTGTTGCAGTGACTGATGTTCCTAAGGTGGTGTCATCCTCCCTCACCCGCAAACAAGTACGTTTCAAGCAGATAGTGCCTTGTATTCAGGTCTGCTAGCTGTTTTTAATGAGACCTAAGAGCACATGTATTTAAATATCATTCCAAGGTTGTCTGTTCCAAAGTACAAAATCCTGTGCAGGTCTTTGACCATGAGACTTAGTTCCATTTTGCAGTTCTGCGGGTTAAGAAATCCCCTTATTTCTCTGAATAGTAACTAGCTCTATTTTGAGATCTGTCCAGCAGTCAGTTCTTAATCCATTATAAATTAGCACCATACAGCATGGTGCTAATCTTTTAATCAGAATGTCATGGTCTGCTCAGTCGAGTGACTTATAAAAGTCTGTGTTATATCTACACAGTGAAATTCATCAAATGAACATCATCTCAAAAAAGAATAAATCACGCTTATCTTGAAATACTCTGATAGTTTGTGTTTAAATGAAGATACCCTGTAGGTGAACTTTAAAACTTGTAATTCAGGGGGTTTTTGATGTTTTTTTTTTTTTTTCCAGTGTAGCTTTCAGAAAAAGAAAAAGCATGTGGTCTTATTTCTTTCAAATTGTGTTTGGGAAATTGCTGGAATGTTTCCTCTTCACTTTTATTAAGAAGTTATTCTCAACAAAACGTTTATGGCGTATCAAGATGAAGAATTTGAATAAGATCACAGCAATATTTTTGGAAGAGATAATATCATAAAAAATCACATTTCTCTGCTTCATTTGGCTTTGAGACTAAATAACTGAAATGGAGCTAGATTCTAAATTATAACCATGAAGCTGTCTAGCTCTTTTCTGTACTAAAGACTATTTATATGACCCTTGTGCTCTGCAAGATAAAACAGTCTCCTTTCCATGTGAGATGATAATTAAAAGGAAGGAAGCCAATATCTAGGGCCTCTTAGCTCTGTATTCAGCAGCCAGCTCAGCATTCCCAGCAGAGGTGTGCAAAGCATTACTTTTGACAAACCAAGCAAAAGCCAGCTCTTGAAGATTATCTATCTGATGGTAGAATCATATTCACGTGCTCTGTAGCACAGCGTAAGGATGGCAGGTACAAGAGAAAACACAGGAACTCATTAAGAGGTTGTTGCAAATCATAAATACGTAGTAATGTGACACTTTTGTTCCAGCTCTGTTTATTTTTCGTGTAGAATAAAGACATAATCTAGTTGAAATAGGAAGTTTATGAGAAATTTATTTCTTCCTCTAGGTTTTAGAGCTTAAGTATCCTATGCTGACTGAATGGCATCATCTTGAGGACAACATTTGCTCCCAGTTAAACTATTGCAGAGGACATTGTCTTCCTCATTGCTGTACTGTAGGAATTGTTATATTCCTTAAGCCACGTTCAGCTGGCTTTGCAGCCAGTCTTCCTTCTGTGACAGCTTGCAACCTCCCCAATGTCAGCCAAGGTGACCTGACTGCTATTGTGCCCTGGCAGTTCATCTAAAATACTCGGCAAGTTCCCATCACAGTATATTCCCAGATCTGAATTCCCAGCTCTCTACCTTGAGGACTATGACTGCATCTGTCTCTGTTGCTGTCACCTGCTCTGACAGCATGGGTTCCCAGGGTTGTTTGTGTGCTCAGGTTTGCAGGTAGCATGTGCAGTTAACATTAATCGGAATATTTGTGAGCAGACTCTTAGGCTAGGACTGCTAAATGTGATTAACAGCAGTTTGGTTAACTGAGAGAGGGAAAAATGAAACTCTGCAACTAGGATTTCTGCTTGGTTTAGCACCAGGAACCCTACACCCAAAACCATCTCAGTATCTGTTACTGAGAAGAGAAAGCTGCAGCATAGTCATGTACCAAGAGTTTGGTTTAAGAGGAAGGGTTTAGTGGTTTGAGGGCTGCTGGTGGAATTCCCCCCTTGGAATCACTTAATTGGGGCACATGTCTGAGCTCTTCCCTTAGGACTTTCCTCAGGGTTAAGGTTAGAGCTCTGAGAAGCAGAAATCTGGACTCTTTTCAGTGGTGCTCAGTGACAGGACTTTGTAACTCGGGGCAGAATCGGTCTCATCTCTCTGCTATGCTACATGTGAGGTGAGCAGACCTGCCAGCACCAAGCCTGTCCCTGCACAACAGGGGCAGGAAGAATGAATGAGAATGAGATGTAGATAAGCACCATAAATACACTGTGCCTACACTGCTGTCTTTTAATGTTAGGGGAAGGTTCCTGCCAGTTCAAAAGCATTAAAGCTGCCATTGATCCTAAGGACTCCCCCTAACACCTACTGCTTTCAGACCTTTCCATACAGACAAAGGTCATAAAGGAAACAGGAAAGGTGTGTTTGGGGAGTAGAGGCATACCATTTAAAATCCAATTGGCTTTTGTTAAGAATTATGCAAGTATGAATTTATAATTACAATACCTAAGTAGGAAGCATTAGGAGTTGTATAGTTTATCCAAAGGAAAAAAATAAATCCAGTTACATTCTGCTATCACAGAAGAATTTTGGTTTCTAGATGTCTATAGTCTTAAAAAGTAGTAACTCCTGCTTAGCATAATTCCCAGAGTCCATAATGAGCACCAAATATCTTATGAAAATAGTAAATTAGATTTAATGATAGCAGTAAAAAGGGAGGCATTGCAAGTTTGTTGAAATATTTCTGTGCATTGATCAGAATAATATAGCAGCGTGTACCTATAAAGGAACCCCAATTAAATAATGCCATCATAGGTAGTAATTCTGTCTAAGAAGGCTGTGAATTCATTTGATGTCATTTTGCTGATGTGAAGGCTTAGAAGCTACAAACACTCTGGCCCCTCTATCGACAGATGCACACCTTCTAGTGCTGTCCGTCCAGCCTAGATCAGTACAAAGGCTGTCAGCACAGACAAGTTTCTAAGGACAAAAGCTGCAAGTGACAGTTTTGGGGAAGGAGATAAAATCTGGAATCACTGCAACCAAAGTTAAGGGGTTTTATGAAGTTGGGTAAAGATGGTAAAACTTGTGATTTTTAAACACTACCTGGTGTCGTGCTAGGTAAGAAATCTTGTAATAGATCTCTGCCTTCCTCTAACTGCTTTTGTACTCTACTTCCCTTAAAACAAATGGTAAAGCACTTATTTCCATAATGATTATGCAGGGAACTATATAAAACACTAGAGGTACAGCAAAGTAGAAAGAATTACATTATAAAAAAAAATAGGAGACTTTATTAATAGAAGATGGACTCTGTTCGGTTGTCTCTTCTGTAAAGTTTCAAAGCTTCTTTGAGACAAATATAGAGCTTAATTGTACAGGATCACTGGTATTTATTGAGCATCATATAAAAAATGCTCATACCTTTGGGATTATGTTGAGACAGTCAGTGGAAGTGTCTTCTCTCAAAGAAGCTCTAGAAATGAAGAACATAGTGAATAATGAGAACAACTCATTGAATTATTCACAGTCAAGAACAAGCAATATATGCAGGTGCATAACTTCTAACCTTTAGTTTCTCTCTTAATTTCTCTGTCTCAAGTAAAGGAAAAGGATCACTTATCTAAACTAATCACTTAGGCATGAGTGTTTCCTCTTTAAGGAATTTGCACGTGATATGAAAGCACTCTATGCTGCACTTCTTTGCAAAGCCTTCATCATCTTTACTGAATATCTAAAAAAGTGTTTTGCAGAAAAGTTTTACTTGTCAAATATGTTATAAAATAAATGTTTAACACCTCTGTTTGGGACTTTGGAAAAGGGATACACGATCTTTAAGACATTTAGAGCTGCTGAAGACTTGTGTTTACCCTGAATAAATCTGAATCTGCAGCTTACAGTATACTCACATCATCCCGAGTGCCATCAGGTGGCATGTACAAGACAACTAGGGGCTCAGGCCCAGACAGCATGGGTTTAGGAAAGGAATGTCCTGCCTAAGCAATCTTATTTCCTTCTATGACTGGGTGACCCAGCTGGTAGACGAGGGGAAGGCTGTGGATGTGATCTACCTGGACTTCAGAAAGCCTCTGACACAGTCTCCCACAGCATCCTCCTGGCAAAGCTGGCAGCCCATGGCTGGGACGGGTGCACCCTTCGCTGGGTTCAAAACCATCTGGACAACCAGGCACAGAGAGTGGTTGTGAATGGTGCCACATCCAGTTGGTGTCCGGTGACCAGTGGTGTCCCCCAGGGATCAGTACTGGGCCCAGTTCCATTCAACAACTTTATTGATGACCTGGATGAGGGGATCAAGTCTGCCCTTAGTAAATTTGTGGATGACACCAAGTTGGGGGGGGAGTGTCGATCTGCTGGAGGGACAGGAGATGCTGCAGAGGGACCTGGACAGGCTGAGGCCAATACTGTGAGGTTTAACAAGGGCAAGTGCAGGGTCCTGCACTTTGGTCATAACCCCAAGTATTGCTACAGACTGGGGGATGAGTGGCCTGGCAGAGAGGGACTGGGAGCACTTGTTGACAGCTGAACATGAGCCAGCAGTGTGCCCAGGTGGCACGGAAGGCCAACAGCATCTTGGCTTGTATAAGGAATAGCAGGAGTAGTGTGGCCAGAAGGACTAGGGGTGTAGTCCTAGTCCTGCCCCTGTGAAAATTCACTCCTCTCTGAAAGCCACTGTCTCGCTCTTTGTGGTCTGAGTGTGCCTGTTCATGACTGAAAATGTAGACTTAGTTGTAAGAACAATCTTGGAACTGTTTTACAAAGGCTGTTCTTCTCTGATGAAAAACTATCATTTTCCTCTAATTATTCACATATAAAAGTACAGTTCCTCTTCTTCCTGTGGGATGTGAAACAGAAAAAGGTAGAATAGGAAAGGAAGAGTTAAGGGTAAATATGAACATGACCAGAAGCTGTCACATTTTTCTTCCATTCATGTCTAGTCAAGTATCTGTGAGTTTACAAAACAATGTCTTGCCTGCAAAAGGCATAGAACCTGCAGGAGACTGGGTGCTATGGACACTCGTGGTTTAGACACTGGAATGGACTGCCCATGGAGGTGGTGGAGCCACCGTCCCTGGAGGTGTTTAAGGAAAGAGTGGATGTGGCACTTAGGGACATGATCTAGTTGATGTCAGGGTGTTGGGTCACAGGCTGGACTTGATGATCTTGGAGGTCTGTTCCAGCCTCAGAAATTCTGTGATTCATCTCTCGACCCTTCATTAGCATCCTCTACATCTGCCAGCACTCGTGAAACCATGGCTTGTGCTGACATTAATGATTTCGCTTGTGTGATTAACCTGTAGCAGAGCACACTTGCTGTTATGGTAGTGGGCACGAAGAGACGAAAGAGGAAACTGCCATCAGTTGATCCATACTTTTTCTAGGGACTGACACCCCCTCCCAGCCTAGCAAAGCTTCCTTGGCAGACCCTTCTTGCCCCATCGCAGCCCTGGGGGCCGGGTAGCTGGCTTGGCAGGCAGACCTGTGCAGGTAAGACCTGTGCAGTAGAGGACAGACACAGGTTCTGTGCTCTACTGCTGGAGGAAGGAGATTACACAGCTTGAGAAATTCAAGTCAGTTTTCAGGGATTTCATTCCAAAAAGAAGCCTGGAATCTTGTCTAAATGGGAAAGATACCGCGAGTTACCCAATGTATCCCGTCTGTCATGTGAGTGAGATTTACCCATGAACCCCATTATTAAAATTAGTGAAATTAAACCACATTTTCTGTTCACAACTCTGTAGAATGAATACACGCATTCTCTGAAACAGTCTGCAGGGGGAAATGCTAAATAACCTCGTATAAAGTTAAGTGAAACCCTATCTGAAAATTCAGCTGCATAGCAGAGCAAATTGATTCATAGCTGTAATTTAATCAGGCGAGAAGAGGATGGTAAGCACATAACCTAAAAATGACATCCAAAGTTTAGCCAGTCAGGAGGGCATCAGAATAATCAATATAGCCAAATCAGTAAGTTATAAATCAATTCAGCCATGTAAATTAATCTCTACAACTTTGCAAATGCTGGTATGTTTAGAACTGTTGATTCAAAGGTTTCATTGGAGGATAACAAACCTCTTACAACTCTCTAGATTCACATGTACTTTTACTCCACATGTGCTATGTAATTGTCATTCTTAGGCTTCCAATTTATCTAAACAAAGAAAAAAAACAAATGGAGCAAGGGGAGGTGGATCCTACAAGTTACTGACCATTCTCATCCTCCTCTGACACAGAGTCAAGAATGTGCTTTATTTCTAAAGGTTTCTCCTCAAATTCTGGATACTTTAACTTTTTGGAGCCTATGTAGGAACAACTGCAGCTGCAGCTCTGTTACTCAGAGCATTCCTGTTTGTAAGGGCATGCACAGTTTCAGTGGAATTACTCCTGGGTAAGAAGCTGCTTAGACTAAATACCAAGTAAGTTGCTGAGAGTTATCCAGTATTTCCTTAAACTACAAGCTTGGAATCAACACTTCCACATTAGAATACTATACCCTTATACCTTGTTAGTTAACAAGTTACTTTCTGGAATCTAAAATTATGTAGAAAAATGTCTGTAACAAAAATGCATGAAGAAATAACTCTTGTACCTGCATCATACTGACTAAGTTCCCAGCCCATATCCCCCAAAATCCATAATTATGATGTATGTGAAACCAAACAGCATGCAAAAAAACCCAGCTAAGTGGCACTTGAATTTGGTGTCTGAATTGTGCATAAATTCCTGTTACACTGGAGCCCAGGAGAAGCTCTCAAGTTGGACCTTCTAACAAATGAGCACTGCCTGTACTGCTGCCTGTCATTTTGAGCAAGTTTTGGAAGGTGAGTTTGGTCCATGGCTTTTCTTAGCTTAATTTGCTGCATAAAACAAAAATTTGCTCTTGTGATACCTGGCAGGCATTTTTACAACCCTTGGAAGTTAGACAAGAAAGAGCCAATAATGTGAAAAGGTTTCAGGCTGTGGTTTCCTGATGCTTTGTGTATCTCCCTGGCAAAGCCAGACCGTTTGCCATTATTTTAACTGTTTAAATCATCTGAGATCATTTCTATTTTGGATACACTTGAATGCCCTCAAGAAGACCTTTCTGGAGAGTGAACAGAGTTGTTCAATAACTCTGCTAGAATATAGGCATAGTCTGTGGCAGATGAATGCAGACTATCCAAGAAGGGATAGTCAGGTGTCGTGGGGCATCGCCACCCTACAACAGTTGCACCGTGCGGTAAAAAATATTTTACTGCAGCCATTGATGATAATGTTGTACTGGAATTCTCTGTGTCTGTGCTTCTGTGCTTGGACAGGCATTCCTATCTCTTTCTCCTTCATGCAGAATACTTAAGCATCTATCTTTTTTCCAACGTTATAAGGTTAAGCAGCAGCCATTCAAGCTTTCAGCTACCAGAAGTCAGAGCTTGTTTTTCAGCATACCATGAACTGATTTCAGGGAACGAGCTTATTACATGTAGGCAAAGAAATGTCAGAAAAATCAATTACCTTTTGTTGGTCAACTATTAGCCATCATTTAGAAGTGCTTGATCAAAGCAGAAGGGGAAACAATGTTAATTTTAAGCTGGACAGATCAAGGCGCCTTTCTGTGCTTTTGACATATATTAATAAAACTAGAAAAGAGCCACATTATGTTCTGGGGCACCCCCACTTCCCAGGATGAATAAAGCTCACTGCTATGATTGTAATCAGGTAACGTAATGTAAGAGTGTGTAGATTGGTTTCTTTTAGCACTGCAAACTCAGTATTGCTTTCAGGATAAACATGCTGTGTAGCAAACCATTATAGATGGCGTGCTGGTTTCCATAGGCTCATGATCCCTCCTGTGTGAGCAATGCCATGGACAGAGCCAGCCAGATTATTTTTGCATTGGCTCACTAGTCAGTCTGGGTCTGGCAGGTGCAATGTGATACAAATATGGTTAAGTGGTTTTCAGATCCAACTGGGGCCCAGAAGCAGGCTGTGTGTTTTCCCAACCAAGCATGGCATTGTGCAGAGCCGGCTCAGGTGGGTCTGGGCTATGTTCCCAGAACCAGGAGTGAGGGGAGTACGGTGGGGAGACAGAGTCAGCCTCTCCACAGAGCTTACCCAGGTTCGACAGGGCTCATTGGCCTCAATTCAGGGACAGCCTTCCTGGATGTGCACCAAGTCATGCTTTCCTGCATCTGCAAATAAGCCCTCCTGGAGCAGAGAGCATAGGGTAGAGGCTTCCCAGTTGGCTAAAGACCAACCTGGTAGTACATTAATTACCTGCCATTACTGAATGTCCCAGTCCCTTATCCCCTTGGATAATACAGCTGACTATACTTTCAAGTAAAGAGAAGATTTACAGGACAGTAATACTGGCAATCCTGGAAGGATATGAAATGTTAATTATATGCAAGAGATAATTCCAGGTATAAGGGACATAGTGCTAAAAATTCCTAGCATCAAGGACGTTTGTGATGATAGTGGAGCTTTGCAGGGCATCATCTACGTGTGCTTGGAAGCCTTCGTAAGAGGGCTCTAGGTGACAACAGAATCATTAGTCTTAATTTCTTGAGGCAGAAGACAATAAACACTTAGGCACTCCTGGAAAACTGCTGGTTGGTAATAGCATCATAAACAAGGCTCTGAGCTATCCCCTCTAACTGGACATGCTTTGACCAAAAGGCTAGATGGCCTCTTGAGGGTCCCTTAATCCTAGGTGATTTTCTAGCCAAAACACAAAGACTGTTAGCAACACCTCTGTTCACACAGGACATGCATTCTACACCTTCCATGTCCACCATAATCTACTGGTGACTCACATCAACTGTTGTTCTCCTGTTTCCAAGTGGTGCAGTGGACGTTACCAGCACTCTGGTTTTTCCATATTCTGTCTCTTACTCAGGTGCATCAGTATCATTGGTATTTAGCTCACATGAAATTTATGTTGTGAGCATACATAAATCAGCTTCTGATTTTCACCATTGGCAAACCACGTTCTGTAAGTCTGATTCAGACTCATAGATAGCATGTGAAAACCCAGGTAACTAATGTGGTGACTTAATCTGGCAAGAAACAAAGTTTCTCTCCCAGGAAGTGATTGAAGGATGTTTAAATGGTCCCTAGCAGAAAAAGCATAATAGTGATTGGTCACAAGTTCTCTGACAGCTGACAGGCAAAAGCAGCGTGCCAGGGTAGACGTGATGTATTTTGAACGGTGATGACATGTTGAGTTAGAACATAAGGCAAATAGAATAACAACAGATTGATTGAGAGGGTGAGTGGAAATGGGAAGTTTGTGAGAGAGGATGAGTGTTGTAAAGTGGCCTTGATCGCGTGCCTGATATGTTTGGTTGCTATCTCTGCAGGCCTGGTGCCATCAACTTCAGGTAGAAAAAAATATGCACAGGAGGTATTCAGCTTTCACTTTTCAACAGTCATGTAATACTGCAGTAGTAATACTAAAAAGTAAAGAGCCAAAATGTTTGAAAATGTGAAACTTCCCATATGAAGTGCAGTAGGGTAAGGGACGGAAGGATTCCTTAATCAGAGACCGAAAACCAAATCAAAGTCAAGGATTTGTTGTTTGCTCAGAAGCAGTCCCACTGGGGTCAGAGCAATGCAATATGTTAGTGCTTTGTGCTGCAATGAAGCAGAGCTTCCCTCGGGAGCAGGCTTTCCCCTGGATATCTAACAGTTTGGATGACATCTGTTTGAGCCAGGCTGCAGGTCAAGCCAATAATGATCATTGTGTTATAATGATGGGGAGGAAGACTCAGGACCTCTAGCCTTAGGATGACTTTGATACCTTAGTGTGAATATTACCAGATTTAGTCAGGTGTTTTGAAGCACATATCTGCTTTTAGGTGACAAATTTACTTATCTATACATTTCCACCTTTGACTTATAAGCTATATTCTTTATGTTCAAGGTCAGGTCAAAATTTTGATGGGCCATGAAAATTAGTTTCAGAATTAAAAAAAAAATCACCCACTACTGTTTACTAATTCCATGATGACTGTGAAACAAATGAAACAAAAGCTTCAGAGTAATTTCTTATTTATCACATATTGTACAGTAATTTGAATTATGTCCCACAAAAAATGTCAATTCACTATAAACTGAAGTATAGTTATTATTTTGCTGGTTTCATAACTCCAGAGTATAAATACAGTGAAATGTTTGTTAGGAGATATTGAATACTGTAAGAATATCTTGGTTCTGCTTTTGAAAACTGCTAATTAACAAGCATTCTAATTAGGGAAAGGGGAAAAGAAAAAAAGCAATTAAAATTGAGGCTCTCCATAAATTGTCATCTTTTTGTTTTTCAAATACTGTGTCCTGTTCTGGAGTATAGCAGAACAATGTGAATGAAACTCTAAAAATACAGGATACCAGAAACAGATTCTAAAACCTATCTAGGAAATTATAAACATGTGATTAAAATAACAAACCAAGAAAAGACTTATTAGTGAACTTGGTTATAAAATAGCTATGCAGAGTTTAAACAAATCTATGATATTCTTCCTGGTTTATGGAATTTTAGTTTTACTAATTGAGTTAGCTGACCAAGCTTACTGATGTCCACTATAATCCCACAGAGACTGGGTATAGCTTGGCCAAACCAAGAGGAAAATTTGATACATTTAGTGAGGAAGAACACTTTTTGACAGAGAATATTTTTAAACTTTTATGGGATCTTTGAGAAGTCCAAACTGACCTAGATCAAATTAGTGATCCTGGGATATTGCCAGTTGAGAGTGGGAAGGAAGTATTCCCCGTTTTTTATTATTTATTTTAATTTGATGGTACAGAAGACCAAAAATGGTCCTACCAGTTCTTCATCAATCCCAAGATCTCTAGCAAGAGACAGACTTGAAGGAGGCCATCTCCACAATGGGATACTCAGCTTTTACACTTTCTGAATTAGGGAAGAAGCCTGGAACTCAGAGCACCTCCTTAACATGTTAATCATCACTTGTTTATTTTAGGACACATCTCCCTCGGGACCTTTCCTTGTAGATGCCCCATTTTCAATAAAAGAGCATTATGGGTTGATCTTGTCAGTTAATAAGGTGCCCTACCTAACAACTGTAACTGAGGCTGATTGTCATTCAGCTATTAACAGGACAGCAAAAATTAAGTTCTACTGCAAAGGGGTGATTTCTCCAGAGCATGTAAAATGAGCAATTACACTGGTGAAGAGCTTTCTAACTCACTCTCTTCATTAGAGTAAAGCCAACTCTTCAATGGCAAGGCAAAAAGCCTTTGAAAAAGTTTTGGGGTGTTCCAGTACACATCAGTATAGATTCTTTCCTTTATAGACTGAAATTTTTATCACTCAAGAGAGCTGCCTCTGCCCCGGTCCAGTCTGAATCAGTATTTTCTCTAGCTATTCACTTGCTGTGCTCCATTCTCTTCATGCACAATTTAACTTGTATTCAGCTCCATCAGTCTCTCCCTACATGATTAGTAACAGGCCTTTTTTTTCAGTTCATTGATACCTATGTCTGTGGCTGTCCCCAGCTTGGTTTTAAATCTTTTATTTTTCTATATGCATTTTCAAGTCCACATCTCCATGAAAATTCTGTAGTCACAGAAGAAGAAGGCAAGAAGAAGGAGGAGGAAATTAAAGGATAGGGATGCAATGAGGTTATCTGGATTTAAAGAAAAAAAATAATAAAGGTCAAGAGAATGTCATTGTTTTGTAAGGATAGATAAAAAACCCAGAGCAGCTAAGGGTGCAGAGGGGAGAGGGGTTGGTGAGAGACTGAGAGCTGGGAAGAAAGCAGCAGATTAAGGAGTCAGACAGGAAAATGAGACACATTTGAAGTGGAAGCAAGAAGGAAACAAAGTGAAGTTGAAAGGGTTAAAGCTGCAGTTAAAGACAGCAAGAAAACTGTGAACAAGGATGAAAAGCAGTTGTGCAAAGGAATTTGAGAGACAACGATATATTGCAAAATAGATCACCAGACAAAAAGGAATTTAATGGACACACAAGAGACTATTTTATATACCCTGAAAACTTCATTGCTTCCATACTGAGGAATGAAAAGTGAGAGATATGAAGCAAAGGGTTATGTGTAGTTGTTTTAGGGGAGGGAAATGAAAACACCACAAGATGGTAATAAGCAATTACTGGGAATTTAATTCCACTCTGTGTTTCTTCTACACTTTAAAATGATAAAACACACAAGGCAAATCAGTGGAGGAGAAAGTCAATTACAGTAGCAAATCAATTAGGGTAAAGAGTCAAACCAATCAAAACTGCAAGGTAACTAATGAAGGACAATTAACAACAATAAGTGAATCCAGTGCTGCTTAGGTTCAAAAATGAAAGGAAGGCACAGAAGTGACATCAAGCTACAGAGGCTACAGAAGGTGCTTTATTCAGAGGAAAAATACACTGTGAGCCTGAACTCTTTGGGTTCAGTGAACTTTAACAGCCAACTTCAGGATGTACCAGAATGAGGGGAAAATTACTCGTAAGCTTTTATTTTTCTACTGATATTTAGTATTAATGTAGCAGTGAGAGTCTAAAGCCCCATCCCATTTGTCTGTTACCAATCTGATGGCTGATTAAAAACCCACTCAGTTTGCCCTGTTGACATCTGTTAGTCAGATCCTTCACCTCTGAGGCAGCTGTATTTAAACTATTTCAGACTAGATGTACACACTGGAAGTCACTCCTGCAGATGGAGAACTTACAATACACATGCCATCATAACAAGGCAGCTGTGCACCTAAAATTATGCATTGCAAACACTTTTTGGTAGAAACAACAACAACAAAGAAAAGTTTAGTAACCCAAACTGTGCTACTAATGGTGTTGACATCTTTTCTAGATTTCCATTCAATCTCAGCTAATACTTGACATTCTTCCTTATACTGCAGCACACTTTATTCTAAATTGTCCCCACAGAGAAGAGTTCTGCTTTACGTAGTCAGAATTAGATTGGCTAGATGATCTTAATTCAAGAAAGTACTGAATTTATCTGTGGTTCATCTATAATGCACCAAAAGGGAAATTCCCCAGCTAGACAAGTAAATTATTAACTCATAGGTCTGTCTTGTAGTTTGTCTATAGTAATAACTTAGCTTTAAGTAGGAGTGCAACTGTGCACGGAGAGCATGAAGTGAGTCAGAAATAATTGGTTATTTTCACACACAGGGACAAATTGGGACGCTGGGCTTAGTGAGAGAGGCCAGAGTTTTGCCTCCCTGAAGGGCATCCTGCCACTCATGGGTGAATCAAGGCTTTTGCTGCTGGTGTAGCAGCTACTGCGGATGTCCTGATGCGGTTCTCCCAGCAGACACAGGCAGAAACAGAGACAAGGTGGTAGACATTATAAAGGACATATTTATTCTGTTTAATTGATTTTCCAGTGATACCAACAACTTCCTTCTTGCTTCACAAAGCTTTACATTCTGACACAGAGCTGTTTTGTTAGTTGGTCTGTCCATATGTCTGTTGTGGAAATACTCACCTGCTTTTAAGTAGGAGCCAGTTATTTTTGCCTCTAATTCAACTTACTTCTCAGAAACTCTAAACTTTTTTGACTGAAGAATGCCTATTTTATCCCTAAGCCCCTAAACAAATCAGTGAAAGCTGTAACCAATAACTATAGTCTACCTTTAAGGTTATAAATCTGGACATAATGCACTCTGAAAGCATGTTCAAGTAGATACTGTGCAGTAATAAGCTTGATAGCTCTGCTCTTTGCAGTTCTTTGTCATGTGCATTGTTTTGGTCTCTCAAAAACATTTTGCTCTCCTGAAGTGGATACTATTTATCTGGAGTGTTTTACCTGCCTAAAGCAGCCAGCAAAGCCTTTTTTTTTCAGTACACAAGTCATGATGTGTTGATGCTGAGTTTATTTTCCCTCATGGCCCTGCTGAACAGAGCCTGCTGTGGTGGATCAGGACTGTTCTTGATTTTCCTGTCTGCTTACTTGACTAATTAAAATAACAAATCTTCACAGCTGTCTGCTTTGGATTCATCCTTATCACCATAAACTAATTAGAATAATGCAACTGGTTGCAACTCATTAAATATCAACTACACTTTTCATATAATTATGAACCTTAAAAAAACCCAACCAACCAAAAAAACCCCAACAAACCACAAAATAAACCAGAAACTCCTTCTTCCTTCCTTATCTAATTGTGTTTTCTTAAGATGCCAACATGTTAACTTGCCTTTTCACCTGTGGCTTTTTTTCCTCCCTGTGTTCTTGCAGTTGTGTTTTTGTAGCCTCCCACTCCTGCCACTCTGAACTTTTCTCAAGAGGAAACATCAAAATACTCAGGGTTTCTATTCTGTTGAGTTGGGCACCCTACAGAATGCATCCTTATCCAGAGCTTTTAAGCCAGCTTGGTGGACTGGGGAAATTACAATAGGAACTCTAACTCAAGAAAACATTTAAGTGCTGGCTTGATTTTGTTTCCCAGTGGTATGTTTATTCACGTGCTTTAATAGGATACTGATTCAAGCCTGCAGTTTGTATGTAAAATTACTTCTGAAGTGAAAGAGATGGAGTTTTCTTACTAGAGAGAGAGAAGAACTCCCCAAAATGGAAATAATAAACCTTCTTTTATTGGATTTTTTTGTATCCAAACTAATAAATGTGTCGCCCAAAAGCCATGGGGATCCTAATGTAACTGATTAGGCAGGCATAGCTGTGCTTTGATGTTCTGTTTATGAAACAGTAGGAATTCAGTGCTACTCTCTATTAAAAAATGAAATCTCCCAGCAATCTTACCAGGGATTTTTCCTATACTGTAGCACTATTCTTCTCGGAGAATAATGTTTCTACACAGTTCTGAATCAAGTTTACTCATTTATTTACTGCAAGACCTTCACATTTAATTAGGCCTTTCCTGTCTTTCTTTCCTTTTTTTTTTTTTTTCCCCCAGGAGAAATTTTCTTTACACTGTTCTGTGCTGAACTCTACTTCTGTTTTGGCAGACCTACTTTTAAAGGGCTTCCCTTACCTCTTCAACAGCTGACAGATATTTTTCCAGTATGAACAATTAATACTCTTCTTTGTCCTATTTTTGCTTCTTCACTGTTTTCCAGTTCTAAACCAGTGTCTGGCCACAAATGGACAACGAACCTAAAGGAAAATCCAGGTTCCAATTTGTTCATCCGCAGCGTCCGTCTTCAGATCTGAAATTGTTTTAAAAGCCTGAGGAAGAAGACTTGTCACAGCTCTGCACAGCAAAAGTGGTAAGAAGGGATCATTTTACTTCTGAAACATCCTTTGCTGCAGCTGTCTGCATGTAGTAACTGTCTACAGGGTTATTTCATGATATTTTCAAACGCTTTCTCAGGAAGATCCCTTAACGTATACGCCAATCGACCTCCTGAACAAGCATCGCCTTCTGAATTGAGTTCGGAGTCTTGTGCTTGCAGTTCTTTGCTCTCAGGCTGGGCAGGTGCTTCTTAAATGACAGGCAGGGTTGGGAACTGCACTTGCAAATGGGCAGTTATAGAGCTACCTGCCTGGTTTCAGCATAAATACCTCCTTTGTGTTCTTCATTAAGGCAATTGTGCACAGAAATTTGGCGTGGGGCTGCCTCTTTGCAGGTATAATTGCACGTTCCTGATTACATAAACATCCTGCTATTTGACACCTTTTGTGTTTGTGCAATATTAGAATCCAGCACTTTCAGCTAGACACAGTTGGAAGTGCAAGATAAAATTAGGTATTCTGCCTTTTCCAATTCTAGCATTGAACGTGCGAGGAAAGAGCTCAGCGAGTCACAAAGGATAAGGAGTATGCTCTAAAGGAGCCCTTCCCAAACTTTCTTGCTTTGTTCTGTATTCTTAATACCAGTCTCTCCTTTCCTTCCACGTTTGACTTTAGCAGGCTTGTGTTTCCATTCTCTACACTAAAATGAATGCCAGGCAAAGCCTAAACTGCTCAATTTAGAGCACCCTTTTTAAACATTGCCAGTACAAAGGCAATATATCAAAGGGAAACACAATGAAGCCAGCATTATTATTAATGTTTTCCACCTTGCTTAAATTATAAGAAACAACCAAAAAGCTTTAAATGACTTGCTCTTTTGCATTATGCTGCCGAGCTACAACATTGCTTTGCCTTTTTAAGTTATTTAATTCGAGCTTCCTGACCATTCTTCAGTAAAATATTGGTGAGCAGACATCAAAGTTCACCTTGCTTACTCTTGACTAAATTCAAATGAAGAGAAAAACAATGATTTAAAGCAGCACCTGGGGAAATCAAAGCCTGGTGCTAGCAGGAAACGTGTGCTTGCTCCACAGTTGCTTTTTGTCAGATGAGATATTGGTAAGCTTCAGTTAAAAGTCTGGTTTACTTATTTTCAGTAGTGAATAGGGCAGAGAAAGCCAGTGCTGAAGAGAGATGCGGAGTTTAAAGGTTTAGTCAAACACCAGACTAAACTCATTCCTTCACCATAAAAAGTTGCTAAGCTACGCTTTGTTGGATTTGAACTTGAGTTCATCATTGCCTGACAGTTCAATCAAAACCTTTTTTATTTTCCCCCTTTGTTGTGAAGCCAGGTGGCAAAATGTCGTCTGTGAAAATTGGACCTCTGATGCAACTCTGATTTTCCACTGTCAGTGGAGTATTAATTAAATTCTCTGCCCAAATTCAGGCAGTGTTTCTCTTTGTTTGTTTACACATGCATATGTCTGGTAAATCAATATCAACAGTTACGTTGGGATGGACTTTTAGTTTAATTTTAGAAAGGGATTTAGTATTTGGCATATTTTCCCTGTTTCTTTTAGTGCTTTATAAATTACAGTGTCTTTAATGCCGTCCTTGTTTTGTCAGAAATATTAAAAGGTGTAGGTTTCAGTTCACTTTCCTTGCATGGCCAGCTCATTGATGTGTAAGCAAGTTAATAGGTTAGTTTTCATGGCCACAAGTCATTCTCAAAGCAATCTGCACATTCAGAACTGAAATCACCACAGAGTGCTTTATCCTGGAGAAAGATAAAGCAGACGTGTCAGAGATAAGTCAACATCTTTCCACATGAGAGGGATTTTACTCATGCTTGGAGAAGACTGTAATCCCTTCCTCTTTCACCATACAAAACTGAAAACAAAAGTGAGCATGTCACTCGTGGTTTAATTACACCTTCCCCATTTTCCCTGTGATCTATAATGACTTTCAGCTTGATGGGCAACCTGCAGTTTCCGAAGGATGCTATAGGGAAGGGGTGAGCTTAGCACTGACACCCCCATTCGAGTTTTTGTCAGAAATTCACTGTATTTCCCAAGCATTCTTCATTCCCCATCACAGGAGGCACCTACCCAGCTATGCCATTCATCTACTCCCATAAAGCAATTCCTGTTGGTTCTCCCCCCACCATCATTGCATGCCTTGATACGCCTTCAAAAAGTCTCCAGCTGAAACTCTGCATAGGCAAGAGGGAGGAAATTAGGGATATCACTATTTGTACATCATTAGGAGTAGTTACTCTGTTCCATACGTCCCATGTGGCTTCATTTGAGACAGTACATTTTTTATATCTCATGAATAGTTTAAGGAATAATGTAACACATAATTTAAGAAATAGCAAGCGTGTCTCAGGAGCTGACTTCAGATTTGTGAGCTTTGGCAATTTCAACAATACCAAGCTCGTGTTACAGGTTGCTTCAAAGAGCTTTTAAATGATGTGAGCAAAAGCTGGGTTTTGCTTTTTGTTTCAATTTGCTTCTCAAAGGCATTCCTCTCTACTTGTTTGCTGTTTGTTTTTCTAAAGACTTTTACTCTGTGTTAAGATGCTCATGAAGGAAAAAAAATAAAAGAAGGGAAGAAGGAAATACTTCTTTAGGTAACAGTTCATGACAAATTATGCACCAAGGTGCTGATTTGCTTTCTTCACCACAGCTGCTAAGTCCAGATGATAGACAGTTGGGAACATTCTTAGCATCTTCTGCTGTCTCTTATTTGTAGTAAGAAGCTACAGACAATGCCAGATGTCTTTAGCCTTCTCATACAAGCACCTTTTTTATCAACAACCCTTTGTGTTCTTTTTCTATTTTTCTGTTGAAGGCATTGCTAAAAAATAAAATTACATCTACAAATGTGAAAACTTTCATCCAGACCATATACAAATCAGTGCAGTCATTTGAACACAGGCCTTGAAGATGAAAAAGACACTTAAATTGTATGTTAATTGGCTACCTTGAGCTAAGACTTCAGAAGGAATTGAGAAGCAACCCTAAAGAGCTAAATCCTTCTTTTACCTTTTCTTTAAATGATCAACGTGTCACTGAATAACTGCTGTAGAGAAGACACAGAATGCTCAAGTTCACTGCAATATTTCTCACATTCTGTGACTTCTGGAATACAGGCTTAAAATAATAAGCAGTAACTTTGAGCTTAGAATCAATTTTGGATGCAAATCCCATTAAAATCAGTTGAGTTTTCCCTTGATCCAGGACTGTAGTATCTGTATCACTCTTATGTGCAGGGTAAGCAACATGACACCATCAGTGAGGCAATTCTTTAGAACAGTTGTCTTCAATGCTACAAAAACTTACCTTTTTGCATTTGTCTGCTGTGGCAATTTGCCACTTCAGATGGAAGATGATC
Source organism: Chloroceryle aenea (assembly GCA_013399075.1). Lineage (NCBI taxonomy): Eukaryota > Metazoa > Chordata > Aves > Coraciiformes > Cerylidae > Chloroceryle > Chloroceryle aenea. The sequence continues at coordinate 312,806 of VWZY01002632.1, read as the reverse complement.
TCTAGAGATGGATAATTATGTCATTAAAATAATTTCTCTACGCAGTGTAGGGAATGGATTTCATTGGGAAACTGGGGTACCTTCAGGCACTGGGTACTCTGGAGTGTAAAGATTCTCTATCTGATGGTCCCCGAGCTCTTCTTGGGACCATCCCTGGGATGTCCCGTGTGTTATGACAACTCTCATGACTGGCAGTGCTTCAGATCCATACAAGATTTCCCAAACACAATATTTGTTTATGACTTGATAGGAGCAGGAGTACCCAGAGCACTGGCTTTTACCATCCAGGATTTCTGAATGGTAGCATTTTAAATTCTTTGTAACTGATTTTACAGGAGATATTGATAGGATATCACATTTTTTTTGATTAATAGCTATATCTCTTAAAACAGGCAAATAGTCTCTTTCTAAGCCCTAATGTCCTATTCTAAAGTTACTGCTCCAGGAATTACATCAATAACACATCGATGGCAATGCACTTCTACATCCTATAGGTGTCTGTCAGGAAGAATTGGGGCCTTTTGCAAACTATTTTGTTTTGGTTTTTTTTTTTTTCCATAACTGACCTTCCAATTTATTTTTTGTTTTGTCTGAGGCATGCAGCCCTGTACAAAGTCTCATTGTCAGGATGTTCTCCCTGTAGGTTTGTAACAGAAGGGATGAGATGAGATGGAGTTGAGCAAGTAGCTTTAAAAAAATCAGTGTTCTATAGAAAGCCAAGGTGCCTAAGGTAGATGAACCTAATACCAAGGAATGTCCACGGAAAGACCCACGCAGAGCTTAAGGGGCAGTTAGTTCCTCAGTGGCTGAGTCAGTTGCATGGTTCATCTTCCCTGGGCTGTGTTGCTGTGTGAACACACTGTTGGCACAAGGGAGATGACAGAAAAGGAGCAGTGAGAAATGTGTTGTGTCACATGTCTTTGTGTTCCCTGAGAAAGGGGCTCAAGCACCACCTTCTACTGATTCTATTGAAAGCTCTTTCTGACAGATGCCAGGCCTAAAGTCTTCTCTGTGTGTCCCCAAAGGGAGAACTGATGGGCTGCTGAGACAGAATTACTTACCCACTGTTCCTAAATTGTTAGCAAATCAGGCAATTGTTCGTTTCCACCAGATGTCAAAAAAAAAAAGGGAGGAGAAACCTTGTTGTCTGATACTAGCAACTCTTATTATAATGCTCGATTATGATTCACAATTACAGAAAAACTCAGAGCAAACCAGGTTTTTTTCACAGCTCCAAAGGTTCAGCACTCACTGCTTTGTATACAAGCACTGAATATTCCTGCTTGCTAAGGTTATTTCCATTTTTCTGCTCAATTTATATAAATATTTTATATCTGCTATTGCTATCTTGGCTTTCTCTCACAATTCCACTGATTTGACACGTAGGAACATAGTATGAAAAACTTAGAGCTCTAATCCTGCACTTCTAATGCACAGGATATCACAAGGAATTTTTGCAGGGAGCATGAAATTGTGGGGTGATCATGAAGCAGATCTGTAGAAGTATGAAGTTCTTATACTCCAATCATTGCAAGAAAAGAAAGAAAAAAAGAAAAAAAAAAAGGTTTGTGGCCATGCAACAGAAACTTCACTCAGAATCCTGAGGTGAAATTATCCTACCTACCCTGTCTCAAAGGGAGCAAATCAAAAGATACCAGATAATAATTAATAAAGCTAGGTTTTATTAGGAAAACAAAAAAAAAGAGAAAATCCAGATATTTTGCTCTAGAGATGAAATAAGTCTTAAAAATGAATGTGTCTTCTCCCAGTTGTGTCATAGCGGGTCAGATCCTTTCTCCAGACCAGTTTTCTAGTCAAGCAACCTTCTGAGGCTTTGAATCGCGTCAGGCAGTTTTTACCATGAACAAAGGTAAGCAAGGTAATAGTTAAAAATACAAAAGAAATGTTTCTTGGCCTACAGAGAATCATAGAATCCTAGACTATACACAGTGGGTAGGTAGTAGGTGGCAATAATTTGCTCACTGCTTTTCACGGGGTCTTTGTTGCCATGCAGTTGTCATGCAAGGAATGGTCAATGTCCATGGCTTCCTACAGGGGGTTATCTTCCCTGTCAATACATTGCCATGCTTCAACTGTTTTCTCCTGCTTTTTCATGAGTGTCTTTGAGATCTGCCACCATCTCAGCAATGTAATCCCTGTCTGAAGTTGTATCTTTCTGATCTTTTGTGGCTCTTGTCTACATGCTTTCTAATAGCCAGTTCCTCAGAGCTTTGATCCAAGATTCTGCAAGTTGTGTTGTATCACACACCTGCAAGGAAGGCTAAGGCTTTCTGAATGCTAATAAAGCCTCTTTTCATTGCTTCTCTGGCATGTTTCTGGCTTTCCTCAGAGCAATCCCATTCTGCACCATCACTGCAAGTCACCTGGCTCATCCTTGCCTGGCTTTTTCCACAGCGCTCACATGCTGCTCTCAGGAGAGACAAAGCCTCTCCTCCCTCTGGAAGTTGCTCCCTGACCCAGTGTTCAAAGCACACATGCAGCCTTGCTCTCTACTGCCTAGCTGTACCTTTTTCTATATTAAACTGGTACATGCAGTGTTTGCCATTAACTCTGAACAAATGAATCAAACAGTTCTGCAATCTGCCAGAGGTAATAAGATTTTAGACTGAGCTATCTGTAAATAGATCTTCAAGTTAGATATACGCTCTGGCTCCTTGATGTTGAGCTGCCAGGCACCCCAGCAGCCATCCAGTAGGAGGTTGTATTACAGTTACACACAAAATGACTTCATCATCAGGGTTTTTTTCATGGCTGTTGAGATCTTTGAGCAAATCAGTAGGGAGCAGAGACCCTGTTGGCAGTTCTGATTCACAGGCTGCAAGGCTGTAGGAAGAGGAATGCTGAAATCTCCACTGGCAAAAAAAAAAAATGTTGTAAGGTAAAAATAAGATATCTCAGTGACCTTGCATAGAAAAGAATATATTTTTCTTGCTAGTGTTGAGAACGGGTGTAGTTGAAAACAAGGTTTTCCTTCTGAGTGGAAAATCGTAGGCAGGGACATTCTGGCAAAGAAAAACTTAAACCTTCACTGGCAAAAATGGGTGTGAAAAGTGTTGTCTCTTGTTAACTGTAATGAGATGCAGACAAAGATGTTGAACCGAGGGGGCGTTTATTAACAAGCAGGTTTGGGGCTTACCGGGAGCATGCTGCTGGGAACATGTTCCACAGCTGGCCATGCAGCTGATGATTTTCCAAAGGATCATTTGCAGAATAGTGCTGGGGAGATCAAAACCCAGCAAAGAAATTTCTGGGCTTGTAGCTTTAGGTTTGGCACATAGATTAAGGGACAAAAGATACCTCATTTACCTGGCCTTTAGGGTAGATTAGTCTGTAAGAATTTAAGATAAATAAATAAAACATTAATCTAGAGGCTCATCTTTTAGGTGAGTTTTCTAAGAGAGGATATCGAGGAAGAAGATTTTTGTAGTTCATTACTTGGCATATTCAGCAGAAGCCAGTAAGAAGAGGAAAGTGTTCCATACTTAGTCAGGGAAATATCAGTGGTCTGGTTAATAATTAAATCAGTTAATTTCATTCTAACCTTTTCAGGTTTTCTGGAGTGGGGAAATAACTTTTCAACTGCTTTTGCTTTCTAATAATGTAGCTCCTGTGGCATTGTTTGATGGGTTTCATTCATGTGTGTTGAAATTTCCTGGAGAGAAGTCTATGCATTCAAAAATGTTCTTTCCCTGCCTCCAGGTTTTTCTGGTTATTTGACTTTTCCTGTAGTTGTAAAGGCTTTTGATAATAGAGCTGGCTGAATAGCTCCGGGGGGGGGAAAGAAAAAAGTTTCATATAAAAATGCCACTTTGTTGGGCCCCAAATGTTTCATTCATAATGTCCCTGATCCGAGTGCTTGCCGAAGCCAAGACAGGGTTTTGCCAGGTGAATGGCAAAAAAAAGAATGCCTGGATTCCTGACAGGTTGTCCTAGGGGGGGATGGATGTATGGAGCTGCCAGGGCTTCAGATCTGGGTCAGTCTTCTGCTGGTGGAGCCCAAGAGCCAGTGTTTTGTGTTGCTCCTCGGTGAAATTGTCATCTTTGCTCTGGTCATGAAAGCTGACAGGAACATCAATATCACTAAGTGGTTGCAAGGTCTGGGGAATTTAGCACATGTTACTTTTAGGTCTGATTTGGACTGTAACTTAGAAGAGTAAAACACAATCAGCCAGCGATGGAAACTTTGCTTTCCAGCCAGCTCTTTTGTAGCCTTCACCTGATGCTAATGAGGAAAATTGGAGCCTCTTGTGCTGGAGACATTTGTGTGATTTCCTAGAACCAGATCAGGTCTCATCACTGTTAATGCATTTAAAACTTAATGAAAATAGATACTGATGCTTGTGACTCGTATCCACCAAAACAAATTCATGGAAAAATGATGCCCAGAAGACTCAACTCAATCATAGCAATATACAGAGCTCGATGTGCTGAAAATGATGCATTTCCTCTGTGCTGAGTACAGACTGCCAGGCTTTTCACACGTCCAGGTTTTCACTGTCTAAACTCCTATCTGGTTCAGTGACCAGTTGTACAAACTAGAACAGGGATCACAGTGTGGTTGGTCTTTTGCAGTTGATATCGCAAGTGTTAGAAGTACTGCCTTTCCAAGCAGAGTAAGATGGGATTCCTTCCCCTAGGGCACAGAAAAAAAGTAAAAAAAATAAAAATTAAAAAATCTGTTTCAGTGCTGAACAGCTTATGTTCTTCCTGTCCCAAACAGACATGAGTTTTTATCTTGCATTTATATTCTTAATTTGCCCATAATTGCTTTCAGGCATCACATCTGAGGCCAGCCTTCATTAATATGTTAATTGTGCAGTCCCTCCCAGTGGATTTTTCCAAAGCTAAGAGTAAACAGAAAGGTTTATTCCTCCGCCCTTCCCCCAAGCCCTCTAAACACAAAAATATTATTTAGATGAGATATTGACTGGGCTTGGATCTCCATGATGATGGAGTGCATTTATTTTATGTTTCTGCATCTTCCCAAGCTAGCTAATAAGAATCCCTTTATCAAAACAGATCAGAAGCTCATCAGATCACGAAGCTGCAGGTTCTTTATTATTTTTCTTAGGTGCAGTCTAGAATACTATACACATTTACCCCAGCCTATTCCACATGGGTATGCTAAATGGCTATAAAAAAAAAAAGCTGACATTATCAAAGTACTGCAGGGAATTACCCACACACTTGCTGTTAATTAATGTGAGATGTGCAGAGGATTTGCCCACACTGCTCAGAAAATCTCTGCTAAAATATTTTAATGGGGAGTATTTTCAGGGAATGGAAAGTAGAAGGTGCCCTGTAAAGCAGGCTCCTTAACTGTTTATTGCCTCTCTCAGCTCTTGAGTTGGATTTATAGAAAGGTCATTTACAGAAAAATCTTGGAGCCCGTTTTAGGGTTGTCCTGAAGACAGCCCTCAAAGCTTTCCAGATAGAAAGGATGGAGGGTAGCAGGAATTTAATTTATTTTTATTTTCCCAATTTAAATTATTTGCTGGAATTAGGGCTCTACTACCAACCTCTCCTCCTCTGTTAGGACTGCTGATAAACTGCAAGGAAAGGCCAGAAGCAGCAAATAGCAAAAAGAATTCACTGCCTATTCCTTTATTTCTCACTTCCTTTTATCCTGCCACGGGTGGGGGCAGCTTGTGAAATTACTGTAGGTTGGCTGACTGAGTAGGGGTGTTAACTGTCAGCTATAATTGATGTGCTAAAGGCTTCCTGAGAAAAGTTTGTGCTTCTGTATCCATTGATATCCTTCTCATCTTTTCTGTAAAGTTTAACCCTTTTGGATCCCCCTGCTGCTGGCTATCACGTGTCCCTCAGTCCTGTCCTTGGTCTGTAACTCACCAGCGTTCTGCTTTGGCCAGAGGCTTGAGCAAGCCTCTGACCTATCATGCATTATTCATTTTGTAGGTCCAGAAAGCAGAAACTAAATCAGACCAAGAGGGATGCTGGCTCTTTTAGTCCTCCTTCCAGAAAAGATTAAGGTGCACATGTGAGCAGGAAAACAAGTGTGCAGATGTTTGCAACAGATACAGAATGCCATGGGTTGGAAGGGACCTCCAAAGATCATCTCATCCCACCCCCCTACAGTGAGCAGGGACATCCTCAACTAGAGCAGGTTGCTGAGAACCCCAACAAGCCTGACCTTGAATGTCTCCAGGGATGGCACCTCTGCCATCTCCCTGGGCAACCTGTTCCAGTGCTCCATCACTCTCAGAGTAAAGAACTTGTCCCTACCATCATCTAAATATCCCTTTCACTAGTTTAAAACCACTGCCCCTCATCCTATCACTATGTGCCCTTGGAAACAGGCCCTCTCCAGCTTTCCTGTAGCCCAGATACTGGTAGGCTGCAATAAGGTTTCCCTGGAGCCTTCTCTTCTCCAAGCTGAACAACTCAAACTGTCGTCTCCTATCCTCACAGGAGAGGTGCTCCAGCCCTCTGATCATTTTCATGGCCCTCCTCTTCCTTCCGTTTAAACATAATTTCAGATGTACCTTCATTCCTAGTCCTTAGCTGTTCATGCTTATATTGCTCATCCTTGCACCTTACATGGATGGAAGGATGAATGATTGCAACAGGCACGTGAGAAAATAGTTTTGGCAGCCATAAAGCTAACAAAACAGTGCCTGTCTCTCTGTTCATTCCCTGAGCTCTTGCAAACTCACTATGTCCATCAGATTGTTTCTTACAAGCCAGGATTCATTCCACAGCTGAACCGGGTGCATCATCTTTCCTTCTCCAAAACTTGCTGACTTTTGCTCAGTCAGTCCAGCTCTTTGGCTCCATGTAGTTTTCACCCTGCAGATGATGGGTATCTGCTCCTTACACATAATGGCATGTGCACCCAGTGTGACTCTGCTGCCTGACTCTCTATTTCAGGCACTGTCAATGAGCTGTGCTGCCTTTATTTTTCATCTAAATATTTCTCTTGCTTCTGGTTACCTGGATCTTTCACGTAGCTGTATTATCTCCTTGCCAGTCCGCGTGCCCATTTGCAGAGTATTGATAAATATTGATTTTTGTCCTGTGAGTAAATTGTACTCAGATGAGAGCAATTGCTCCTACGGGATGTATGAAGGATTTTTGTGGAAAGCACCAGAGGACCACTGAGAGGTATTTTTCACAGCTCTGAAGACTTTCATATAGGTTTGCTGAAGATAAACCAGATAAGAGAGAGCTCTAGACTCCATTAATAGGGACTTGGGGACTTTACATCAGTGTGGTGGTACTTCTCTCAGCTGGCGTGGCACTTCCAGAGGTGTCTTTAGTCTGCAGCCAAATCTTTATTTGAGGTAGTATTTAATTCTCAATTCTTCCCCCACCTCTAACTATCTTCTATAAATTACCTTCCAGGACCCTGGGTGATGCTTTCATCCAAGCTTTATGGAACAGATGTATTTCTGTTTCAGTTTACCCTTTGCATAGAGTAATAACTTTGCTTTTGGTAGTGGAGAAATGAGTGTAACTCTCTTTTTTATTGAATAAACTATTTTTTTATGGATGCATATAATGCTGAGTCCATTTTTAGTAATTTTCCTAGTAAAGCTGAGTTTACTATGTTTCTTGTGCTTCATTTTCAAGCACACTGACTCACACACTGGTACCCATTATAGTAAACAGAGGTCAAGTTGCAGAGACGATCTCAAACACAGTGTCTGTGAAACCTGTCAGGCAAGGTAGTCATTTCCACGAGAATCTATTTAATTCCCAGCTTTCCCATACTACGCCATGTAACTGGCCCAATTTAACAGTTTGTGTTGCTGGAATCAGTGAAAGCATCTCTTTGTGTGGTTTCTGGCACTGTCCATCTATGTCACGCTTCGGAGATCATCTGCAAAAGAGCTATTAAAATACAAATATTATAAATACACGTTAGATTTGAGAACAAGGGGGTTCTGCAGCTAATGCTGCACTGCCCTACTTTGTGACTAAATGCCACGGTCAAGGTTTGTGTGCCCCTTGCTTCACAGTCCACTGCTCAGAGCTCAAAAAAGGCCTGTCACGCTCTGACACGGACACGGCAATAATAGCTTCAAAGAAATCTCAATTTCTTAATCTCTATTCAGTGCATTAATCTTCTTCATTTTTAAAGAAAACAATTTAAAACAGTCTGGAAGGCATGTAAAAAGTATTTTAAATCGGTGATATTTATAGCTGCTTCATTTTTTTTTTGGTGAAGTCCCTATTCTTAATAACCAATAACAGCAATTCAGTAGCAATCTAGCTCCTGCCAGTAACCTTCTCCTAGGAAAAAGGATTTCAGTAAGCTTTATCACTCAGTGTAGCCAACAGAAATATTTGATACTAAGAGCAGTGGAACTAGAAATCCACTTCAGATGTCCTTCAAACAGCTAGATGAGGAATTCAAGGGGATGTGGAATAGGAAGCTCAGAAAATGGAGCTTGACTTTGATACTTACTTGGTGTGATAGAGTAATTTACTCTCCATAAAGATCTTACTGTATAAGAAAAGGAAGAAAAAGGAAGCAGTAATGTGTCACCTTATCTAAATAAGGTACCTGTCATTCCTGAAATTCTGTTTAAACTATGATGGATGTTCTTATTCAACGAGGGAGTTTTTTCCCCTACAGTGAAAGCCAATCCTTTCAAACAGAAAAGGACTATGATGAGACCGAATTTCCTGCTTATGGATGAGACTGAAACAATGCAGAAATAGCTGCAGAGCAGATGCCCTGGGATTCCCTTCTGACTACTTGCAATGTGTATAGCCATAGACAAGGCCGGTGATTTGAATAGAAAACTGCTTGTGCTCATCATCGGGCCAGAAACATCTGTATTATCTGAAGTGGTAACGTGCTCTCATGATGTCTTGTGTTTATTTCCTAAGAAAATGGTTTCTTTTCAGCTAATTTTGATTGACTAGGCTGTCATTCCAGAAAGGAATCTTTTTTGCTACTTGTCCGTGGTTCTGATGTCAGTGGTTTGCTAAAAAGACCTTAGCTGGAAATGACCTGTGGTATTTACTCTTTCTTTTCTGCCCACCCATCTCCCACCGCTCAAGCAAAGGCTTTTTTCTGTAGCTTCTTTTTAAATATTGCTTTTAAAACAATTAATCTGGCCAGTTTATTGACCTGTGCTTCAGTAATCTTGGAGGATAATTCTCCAAGATGTGTGGTGAGCCTCTGCAGCATTAAAATCATGTACTACACTATACATGCTATAGGTTAAATTCAGGGTTGTCTACCCTAGACCAATCTAAGTAGGTATTGTAACAATAAAAACCACTTGTGCTATAGCAGTGTCATTAAAAACTACTTCAGCACAGCAAACACCACGAACTGGGACACGTCATGCAAACAGGACCACCTTGAGAAGGCTTGATGTTACAGTGGGATGCCTGGATGCTTTGGGAAGATGGGGGGAAATAGGAATGAATACTGCCTGCCCGTGTCACAAATTGCTGTTCTCTCCTGTGGTGTTTGTAACCTCAGCTGGCAAGCCAGCAAGTATCCCAGCCATTGTAACGCTGAAATAACTGAAAATCCATACCTCATTAGATACGTTAAGTCACTGGAGCCAGGAGGGATGCTCCCATGCACACTGCTAGCTGATCAGCCCGTCAGCATTCTAGAAAAGATAATCTTTCAAACAGCTGTAGGTTTTCCTTCTTTGATGCTTGGAGACATTTGTGCTACAGATATCCTTCAGAGGGGTGAGTTTTAGGAATGGTGAGTTAGAAGATGATGCACAAAAGTATATTTGATGATCTTTGTGTATTCTTTCGTCCCAAGTAGAGTACTGTACCTACAGTGAGGTGGTGTTACTTATAGGAAATAAAAATGAGCAAGGGTTTAGGCAACTCCTTCTTGCAGGCCACCCACTGGAACCACAGGCTTCATATGAAAATGAATGAGTTGCATTTATAGAAGGCTTATTGAAAGACCTTCCTAAATTGCTTTACTCTGCCTGATACATGCTGTTGCTCTCAGCAGCCAATTATGTTCTAGGGACACAGCAGGGTTTTGCAGGCTTGCCTAGAAGACCTGAACCCTGCTCTGACTGAAAATACTGCAGAAGCAAGTGCATTTCCACCTCCTCGTTGTGCTGTTTCATTGCTTACGGGGTATTTTCATCAAAGAGCATGCTGCTCATTAAGCATGGGAGATCCTGACAGATATGAGCCGGAACACTCGCCATCAAATTTAGCCCAAGTCTACCTGACATCTCAGCAGGGGAAGTGGAGACTTGTGACTCTGAAATAGGTGGTTTGCAGTCTCTAATTTCAAGTGTAGAGCAGTGAAAAGAGCCGTTCCTGCATAATGCAGTTCATACCATCAGGTAGTGCATGTTTTGAATCACAGACCTGGACTTCTCGAACCCTTTTCTCTACGGTTGTTTTCTTTGCTCACTGACACAAGTGTTTTGTGTTTGGTGACACAGATTATAGCGTTTTGATGTTCAGTTAGAAATCCAAAATGGCAGTTAAGGAATTATAAATTGCAGAAATCTTGCCATTTAACTATTAATTATATTCGTTATTGTCTCAACTAGTAAATGATTATAGAAAAATGTCTCCAGTATAACATGCAAAACCTTGTTATAATTAGGGTATTCCTGAGATGTCAGTCCCTGCTCAATGGAACTGACTTATCTGCAGGGCCTGCTGAAGATGACAATGTTTCAAAGTGAGGAACAGTGCTCTAGAGAAATAGAAGTGTGTGTGATTATAACCTGGAGTCTTAGATATTGACTTGAGCTCTGGGAGATGTTGAAATTCTTGCCTGATCCAGGGCATAATGTGTCATCCTGGATCGCTGCAAGTCAAGCAGTCTTAGTCATATTACCTTTTGTGAAGAGATTTATGAAAGTGAAAATATTTTGGCTTTGATGGAAAAGGATATTTCAGCAAAAGCTTTTTGAATGTGTCATGGAATGGTACCTTGGGAGTACTGATTTTTACAACACCTATAGGCAAATGAAATCTCTCCTTTCAGTCCTGGTTTGTACACTGAAAATATTCTAGCACCTAACTTACCCTGATGCTAATGCTGTGTTTGACAACACTGCAGAAGTGCAAAGATGCAAGTCAAACTCTCGAGCAAGGCTGGATGCACAGGTGAAGCCCCTTGGGGAGCAGCTGCATGTTGACTTGCTCTCAGAATTATGTCTTGTTTTCAAGAGGAAATAAAATAGTATAGTAGAAAAGGCTTAGGAAACCACGAGGAAACTCAGCCTGCTTTCCAACCTTGTGCCAGGGTCCAGATACCACTAGTTTAGGATATTCCAGAAAAAAAATCACTGACGTGTACATTACCCAGTTCTCATCATCAGTTTTGTTCTAGATGACTTGCTAACAAGTTGTTAGAAGTGTAGCCTTGTCTCTTGTACTCAACTCCCACCAGTAGCTGGAGCACATCATCTTTGGCTTCCTCTCCTAGGAAGCCTGATCTTTTTGCTCCACAATGAAACTTGCTTTTTCAGTTGCAGACACTGTAGCTGTACACTATAGTGCAACATGAACCTATTATAAAACAATTAGTAAAAATACAAGTAGACATATAGACAGTTCAGTCTGTTGCACAGACATGTTTGTAAGGGCAGCTCTGAATTTCATCAAGATCTCTGACTGTAGCATGATGGACACACAAAGAAGTAAACTGGGGGAGGCAGGGGAGGGGGAAGAGTTTGCCTTTCAAATGAGATCTCCTAACCACTTTTTTAGCAAAACTAGCTGGGAAATCAAAAAAAGAAACAGCTTGAGAGGCACTTTTTTCAGTCATCTTGAAATGCCATTTTACCCTTGTCATTTACTGCACAGATTTTAAATTAATAGTTTGCTAAAAACTGAAAAGTTGTTAAGAAGTGAAATGAATTCATTGTGTTCTCAACAGGAATTGGAGAATAGAGGTCATTCGGATTACTTTATAAAGGTCTGGATCTCTCACTGATGATGACAATAAGGCCAAGGAAATAATGGAAACTGGGAAACAACAGTTGGAAAGCTCTGAAATTAAGTTTTTACAGTGGCCATGCTTTTCCAAGGGGTCGGTTATCAAGGATATTGGGAATATTTTCTGAGTTGTGTTGGGATATAGAGGAAGTGGTTAGGCTTGTAGTAAACTGTTGAAGGTAGCATATTGTGCAGCACAGACTCCATGTATCACCAGGTCTTAACCAGAGACCTACACTGGATGAAGCAGTGGGTGATTTGAAGTGCTCATGTTCTGTTTGTTAACGCTGGCTTCAGTATCAGATCTCAGAATGCTTTAAAGCTTATAGCAGGAGAGAGAAAAGATTTCTGTATTTGTATTTCAAGGTTCTCTGGTAAGAATAATGTTGTTGCTGGCTACTTTTTCCTGAATTTATAGGTTGCAAAAGTAGCATGCGTGTACAGTACAAATTCCTCTTAAATTACCTCAAGAAAGTGCTCTTATGTATGAATTAGGAGTCCTTTAATTGAATCAAGAAGGTCTGGTGATAATTTCAGATGTATGATTTGACTAACATTCCTTAAATAACTTGAATTACTTGCTTAGGGAAATTGAAATTATCTTAAACATTTCAAAAGGTTACATTATGAATCTTACAGAAAATTAACATTGAGTGAGTAGAGCCAAGTATTGGAGGAAACCCTTCAGAAGAGCTGGATTTACTTCTCAAGGCTCTCTTCTGTCCTGTAACATTTTTGAGCAAATGAATAGGCTCTGGATGAATTCAAGTCAAGTGATTGGGATGTTTTTCTGTAATTTTAAGTCCTAACTGAATGTTATCCTCATTGTCACTATTAAAAAATATATATATATATGAGAGGAGGAAAGGGGAGAGGAGGAGTAGAAAGACCAAAAGAAGAGGAAGAGGTCCTAGCAAAGAAAAAAAAAATAAAAAGGAAATGAAACTGTAAATCATCTAAAAATTAGGAACCAGTTAAAAAAGAAAGATTACTCTACTGTTACTATACTACTGTGCTCACTTACTATGGAAGATTTGATAGGAACATGAAAAGAAATTATAAAATTCTTGCAAACCTGTTGTTAAAAGTCCCCAAATTAGAGCTCCATTAGGAAAGAGCAGTAGAAGAAACAAGCTTTATTGGTATACCCACTGCATCGATACCCCCAAACCCTGAGGAATAAGGAATAAACTTTTTCAGCATGCTCGTTGCCTTTTCCTTGAGAATGAACTCTTGTTCAGACATAGTTATTGTAGAAAGTTGTGACCATAAGTACCTGCCATTTAAAAGTGGGTAGCTCCAGATAAATACATGCCTACCTCACCCTGATCTTTTCTGCTGCAGTTCAGTGAAAATCCTGGTGTAGGAGCTTTATCCCTGTTCCAGAGTGTCACTTATCATTAGCTACAGCAACACTTAAAACATAAATCCAAGTACATAAATTATACCAACAAACTGACCAAGGCTGTCAACCTGAAGTAAATTACTTATGGTCCAGAAGAAAGGTCAAACAGATTTAGGGACTCAAAAGGTTATCTGCTGAAGCAGGAGCTGTTATCAAGACTCCTTGAGCATTCAGAGTTTTATTTATATAAAAAATACAAATATTTCTCTTTCTTCCTTGTATTACATGAAATTGTCTCCTTCTACTCTGTCTTTGGGAAAATCTGGTTTTATTAGTGCTGTCCTGCACAAAGGGCTTTCTTATTTCTCTGTAGTGCTCTCTCCACTCTTCAAAATGTAATGTAAATGTGAGGCTATTAGTGAGAGATTAGAGCGTACAGCTCCAAGTCTTTCATCTAACAAGGAGGATAACAAACCCTTAAGGAAAAACGTGTAAGAAAGAGGAGTTCTGTCTCCCTTTATGGTAACACAAATCTATAGCAGCTGGTTTGAAGGAGACTGTGCAAGGCAAGTTGCAGGCTTCTTAAAAGGCTTGAAATTCTCTCTTCCTCATGGTGGGGAAAAAAAAAGATCAGAACCCCAACAATGCACATATGTATCAAAAGCTGACAGACTTTTCCAAGTTAGTCCCACATTGCTGCATTCCCTTGGTATTTTCCAATGTATCTGCTTCTCAGATGTCATTTTAGTTTGGATCTTGAAAGTTCAGAATCTTTCACGGGTGGAAAAGAAGCATCTCCTAACTTTTTCCAGGCATGTCTTTGATCAGGAGTCATCCCAAGGAAACTGCCGTGGTAGCACAGCTGCTTCACCTCTTTTTCTGCCAGCACTTGTATATAAATGGTCACATGGCTGCAAGGTTGGTGTACCAAGATGTATGCGTGTTGATTTTTCTAAGGCATTGATAGAAATTTCAAGGCTGTTGGGTTTGCCCTGGTGCTATAGTTGAGCAAAATACCCCCTTCTTGGGTACAAAATTCTAAACTTGCTATCAAACATATTTTCCCATCTGACAGCTCCGGTTCTGAAGGTGATGCTCTCATAGTTACATCACACAGAGATCCACCATCGGTTGTCCAAGTTTTTAAAAGCTTTTTTCAACAATTTTTAACTATTATTTTCTGTAGGAAGAACTGCGTATACCCTGAGTTTAAGATAACCTTTAAAATCATGTTCTCCTTTACATTCTTGACAGTAAAATTCTGATATGTTGTCTGCCTTTATCTCCACGGCCATGGCAGATCTTACAAATAGAGATTCTTATATCTGAAATTAAACATTCATCTAATAAAGTTCTCTAAAAATGTTGTAATAATAGACACTGGATCTGCTAATTTGGAACCAAAATTCAACTTGTATTCCAGTATATAAACTCAATATAAAATCTCTATTATTTTGATGGGGTTTCAAGCTGAAGTGTCTTCCAGTGTATTTTAAAGCACAATATTGGACACTACTCATAATTCTTGTTCTCAGTTTTGGTTTTGCACATGCAGCAGAAGTCAACAGTATCATTATTTTCCAACATAGATTAACTCATTGGGAATTCTGTTCTTCCTCTTTTACTTATTTTTTGTGGATGGTGCACATGTCCTGTTTGTTCCCTGTCTGCTCTGTGTTACAGTCTGTTATAATTCTTAAAATAAGTGACTGCACAGCAGAGAAGGAAGCCAACTGTTTGCCTAGTTCTGGCTGTTTTACTAGGTCATGCAGACCTTCTGGAGGGAGTGCTCTGTTGCTTTCAGCAAAGCAAAAGCTCAGCCAGGAGAGGCTTTTCCAGACTTGATGGGAGGAAGAAAGAAAGGAGCACATCTGCAGCATAACCAAAGGTTTGGAAACTGTTAAGAACGGGGAGCAGAAATAGCACAGCAGGCTTCAGAACTGATGAGAAAAAACTTTTCCACTGTGCAGAACAGACAAATACACCTTTCTTTATAAAAAGTTCTTCTTGACGTGTAGATGTGAGAGAAACTGATTTCCTGCTTGAAGCTACAGTGAGCATCCAAAAGCAGGATGCTGTTTAGGTCATTTGCTTCTCTTGGTCCTTGCCTCAAATTCAGGCTGATTGCATTATGCAGATCTCTCCATAGTATTTTTACTTTTGTTTTTCTTCCGTGTCGCCCTGTGTTTCTGTTTGTCACTAACCCACACTAATCTTACATTCTGTTGTTTAGTTCTCAACATTTGCAATCTGGTCTAGTTTCATTCTGTTTTTTTTGGGGGGGGGAGTTAATTGGTTTTTTGCTTTTTTTTCCTTTCATGTTAATAGCTTTCTGTAAGGTTTAGTTGTCTAATGATCTTTTTCAGTTATGACTCTTTGATCCCCTTTACCATCTGGCCTTGGATGAACAATTCCACAAATGTTTTAAAACAACATGTTTTCCTCAGCATAATCAAATCTATCAAATATCCTTATTCTTGCTTTTTCATAGGAAGCAGATAGCTTCCAGAAGATGTATTGTTTTTAGGAGTGTAACATTCCACAGATTTCTGTAACTGATAACCCAGTCTTCATCTGATAACTGAACTGGTGTTGCTCCCTTATCTTTTTAAATCTAGATTGCTCAAAGTCAAGTCGGTGCCCCTAACTTGCAAGATGAAAATAAACCAGGATTTTTTTCCTCACCTTTCATTTCAGGAGCTCAATTTTCCTTCATATAAAATTATTGCTTGAACTTCTTTCAGCTCCTTGCTGTGTTTCTGGGAAGTTTGTATTTCTTCAAGTTCTCCATTCACCTTTACCTCTAACTTGATGCTTCTCTGCCAGGTCTCATAGCTGCTGTAGTTCAAGTTCTCAGTTAATGAAAAGTATGAGTTTGAGCCACTATAATTTTGGTGAACCTTTAATATAACTGATCAATAAACCAACAGAGAAAAGTTCTTATAAAGGGAAAAGGTTTATGCCTTCTTCAGTTTGCTAAAACCAATCTCTAGTACAGGGGTGGTTTGAGCCAAGAATCACATTGCTTTTCCAAAAATGTCTTGGTCCTGCTCCCATTAAAGTCAATGGCAAAGCTCCTGTTGATGTCATTGTTGTATGAGATGAGGTAATCCACTTCTGCTCAGGACTTCTATTTCTTCTCTACCAATATACCAGCAAGCACAATGAAGTCACGCACTCGTGGCCATGTTTTCATTTAAACACCAAACCACCTTCCCCTCCCCAAACCATTCACTGAGAAAGAGTATCAGTCTTTGCCTTGATGTACCTCCAGTCTTGAAAAAGAAACTGGATGACATAATCCCAGCAATGTCACAGCCCTTTGTGTTGGGCTAGGTTATCTCACTCAACCTATTCTTGAAGGCTATTGTTTGGGATAACTGGCTTTTGGGATTAAGTCCAAGAATATTTTGTTACAATGAGGCTGTAAACATGAAGAATCAAAATCTTTCATGACCTGAACAAAGGGCAGATCATACAAAAGGAAAGTTAAAGGAAAATAATAAAACAACAAATCAAGGACAATGGCTTTCAGAGTACCCGAGAACTATATTGTAAGAAGACTGAGTACAAGGCTGGTAGACTATTTGCCTTTTGCCCAGTGTTTATAAACAAGCTTTCATCTGAATGGTAGGGCCAGAAGAGAACTGTCATGGTTCCATTTAACTCTCTGATGACTTGTAACTTTTAAAAATCTATTTTAGTTTTGATATTTGTTTACGGTTGATGCCATCCAACTCAGTGATGCTCTGTGTGGAAGTGTTACAGTTGGACATTTAGCCTTTTGGATGAAAATGCTCAAACTTTGTCAGAAATCAGACACCATTCATATGCACATACACATATTTAGGTTGAAAGCAGTGTATTTTTTATTCTATAGATAGAAAATAGTGACAAAACATTTCCTGCCTATCCTTATACGAGCATAAGGCCAGAGTCTTAGGGGAGGGAATTCTGCTCCAGGTTTTTTGTTCAAACTTGAAACATTTACCAAAGATGTTAGGGCTTCTTAGAATGCCACAGGACTAAGTGAAGTGTGCAGCTGGCAGTTACGTTTCTTGATCTCCAACCACCATTTATGTGATTGCACAGAAGAACAGGAGGCAATAAAATCTGTTGCCCTACTGGGACCAGCTGGGAAGTAAAATGTCTTTAAATTTCTAGGCTATGACAGGCATAGGTTAAATACAGAATAGGTGAAGGAAGGAAGGATAAAATTGCACTGGTATGTGAGAAAGAGCGTGTACGTATCAGCACATGGCAATGATCTTCAAGTCAGGAAAAAATTATGGAAAAATTTCATGGAAAAAATTATTCTGCGTGCTGAAGATTTCATTGAACGTATAGTGGATAAATTTAAATGAAAGAACAATAAACATTTATTTCCTACAATTTCGGAAGAAATAATTCTTGGCCTATTTTATTTTTTGTAGTCAGATACAAAGGGTTCATTTAAACAATATCTAATTGAATTTACAGAATCAGTGGGGTTTTTTTCAGCTATCCATTTAAGGAGTAACCCCTTTCTTTTTTTCTTCATTTAAAATAATTGGCAACTTTAAGTATATTCCAGGATGGTGCGTGGCTCCCATGAGTAGCTCTGAAATCCTTGTCTTACTCCACTTGGGAATCTTTTACAAGGCTTGGAGATTTCAGAGCGAGATCATAGACACACAAAACCTTTGAATGTGCAGTTTTTCTACAGTACAGAGTTGTGGCCTGAACCAGACCAGCTGTCCAGTTGAGCATTAATATGGTCCAACTCTTGGTGCCATCATCTGGTGAATCCCTGCTAGCCACACAGTGTTCAACACAAAGGGGAAGGACCAGTGGAAGCCTTGGCCTCTTCAAAGGGGCTAATCCTTCTTCTGCAGCTTTGGTTTTCCTCTTTCTCTGCGTCTTCTAGTATCTAGTAATATTTAGGATCTAGTAATACTGTCTAGTAACATTAGTGCTCATTTCCTGAAATTCTTTGGTCTCTTCAATGGGGACTTTTTGTACTGGTATTGACCCAGTAGCATCACCTACACAGTCTTGTTTTGTTTCTACTTTCCTAGCTTTCATGGCCATAGGTGTGTTCTTTCTTATAGACGAAGATGAGAATCTAAAACTGCAGCTTCTCCGGAATTGCTTTCAGTAAAGCTTGGACCTGGAGCTACACACAAGTCTTCATAATTTAATGTAGCTTGAGGATTGGTAGCCACAGGGATACCCTTTCTCCTCCAGCACTGGAAGCACAGGGGCTGCTCTGTATGGTGCAGCCAACTGTCTGGGTTGACTCTCAAATTCTGCCTATTGTTTGCGGCAGAAGCATCGTTTCATTCAACAAAATACTGTGGAAATAATCTATAAGACTTAGAAAAATTCGTTTCTAAATTCAAATTTTAAGCATATGTGTACTTTAAAAGTTTATTTTCAAGTGGTTCTGGAGTCTGTTAAAACAGAAAGAGAGAAGAGAAATGAAATGGGGTGGTAACAGATTGAGCAAAAAGTACAAGATTTCACAATGCAAACCGTGTAGTCACCTCACTTCTTTCCAGCACAGTTTGGTTTTGCTGCCTGCCTCTCTTCTGTTGTCTTTCAGGATGATCAGTAGAGCTCTTCATTATTTTCCCCAGACTGCCATCTCCAATCTCATTTTCTTAATAATGCCACCTCAATCCTTTGGGGGTCTTTTTTCCTTTTTCCCTCATTTCTCACACAAAATTATAGTACATCTTTCACACCGGTATTTCTCTACTTTCTTGACTCTTTCTGCACTTCACTGAACTCTCCAGACATCACTTTTTTATTTTCTTTTTCTTTGATCTCTCAGCAGTATGCAACAGCCTGAGATTTTGTTTTTCTCCTGCATTCCCCTGATCAGTTCCCTGAAGAGTTCAGGTTTTCCTCATCTCTATTCTTTTCTGTTCTACCAGACTTCTTTTCATCAGACCCCACTTACATTTCCGTATGTCCTGTGAGCCCATGTCCCTGTGCTGGAAGATTTCAGTAGGCTCAGTATTATTTCATTTGACCCATGTTAGATGATGACCTCTACATGCCAGTTTCTTTTTCTTTTTTGTTTTTCTCCCTTTTAAACATCCCCAGACACCCCAACAATATTGTTGATTGTTGCAGATGAAGCTATTTCTCCTTGTGTCCCATAGACATGGCCTACAGGAGATGCACAGAATAATGGCATGTTGTGCACTATTTGGGGCTCCTGCTTGATAGTGCACCCTTGAGCAACAGATCAAACCAGGGCAGTAGCCATAACAGGTTTTGAAGCTCAGAGTGAGTGATGTTTGACTGCAGTGGCTTTAAATGAGTGTTTGAAGTTTTCCAATGATTAGTATTTCATAGGCCATATCCATTTATGGAGAAAAGATCATGGAGATGAACACTTTACCTTTTCACTTGTGTGTATTTCCTATACCAGAAGTTGTCTTTTGTGTAGCTCCACATAAACCAGTAAACTTTGTTTTTATTTGGTACTTGTTCCTGGCCCATCTGATAGCATCGATACTGCGTAGTCATAAAACCCATCTTGAAACTGGGTTGATTTCATCATCTTTCTAAACTACCATTGGAAAACAGCACCATAGATACATTTATCAATGCAGACTGTTCCCAGATCTTCAGGAAATAGGAGGATTGATTCTCCAAAACCACTCATCCACTGTATCAAACAATTTAACCCCTAACTTTAGAAGCTGCAGAAAGTAGCATGTTCATATTTTAATATCTAATGCATCTATGTCGCTCTGTCTCGAGGAACAGATTCCCCCAAAGACTCAAAGTATATAAAGCAGAACTGCAAATTTATTCAAGGTGATAGATAAAGTTTGGTGTCTCCTCTTTGTAGCCCCAGCTGTCTGCTCTGAGATGTTAGGAGTGTACGGATATTGCTGTGAATATTGCTAATTGTTTACTAGTATCCAGTAAATGTACTGTTACAAAATGGGGGTTTGCTAACTGCTGCTCTCTTCTCCTCAGGTAATTACTACTAGCTAACATAGTTGGAAGGGCTATTGACTCTGTAAGTAATTAGCTGCAGGAGAGAAGACAGCTAGCAGGTTTTTAGACAGTTTTCCTTGGAAAAAAATATTCTTTCTTACTGTCTTTCTGAGAGGGACAGCATCTTACTGATTCAGGTTAAAACTCTTCAGAGACTGCTGGGCAGTGGTATGTGTATGTGATTACCTGACAGCTAGGGAAGCAGCAGATGGATGCAGGGAAAAGTCAAAAACCAAAGGGTTGTGTGAAGGCTTGCTTTTTTTGCTATTTTTTTTTTAACATGGGTCGTTTCACACCTTGTGAAAGTGATTTTGTTTGCAGCGAAGCCAACAACTAGTCAAATCTGTGATAGATTATCCCAGCTATTCTAGCTCTATTCTATGAAACCCTTCTATAAGCACTTCTGCAAAAATGAACGTAGCTTCATCTCCTTTTAATATATCAGCATTCCCCTGTACTCAGAGGTGCAAATCTTGAGTGGTAGGGTCTTTCAAATGCGTGCTGATTCAGTAGACTATAGCATTTTCCAAATTCTATATTGTAGATAATTTTAGCCATAAACCAGCCTATATAAAATATGACTCTTAGCTTATCTATTTTAAAAGCTTTTACTACAGCTAGCCACCATAGTTGTTTAAATTTAAAGTGCTGGCCACACCAGTTTAATGAATTAGATGTAGAAGCCAGTTCTTCTTTCTTTCAGCTGTAACAGGGCTGGCACAGGTTCTGTTCCATTCAAGTAATGGATTGGTAGGATCCATGTCATATAATTTTATAAGTGTAATACTCATCAGTATATCAACTAATATAAAAAGATAAATGAGACCACAAGCCAAATATCTAATTCTAATTCCTCATGGAACAGTATTACTTTAATTGAAAGATATGACAATAAAAATGAAAGATATTAAATAATTTCCTTTCAAAAAATGTGTAATTCATATGTTCTATCCTTTATACTCTGTTCTTTACTTGAACAGATTAACACAGATTGATTAGTGACCTGTCTAATCTTCTAGAGAATTTTGGTATTTAATATCCATTGTAAGCTCTTAGAGATGTTGTTTGGTAAGGTTAGAAGGAAGCATTGTCTTGGCTTTTAGGGAAAAAAAAAATCCAGCAAAGTTTACAGAAGTTGCTGAAATAAAGATAAACAACGATTTTCCTCTCTTCTCTCTATTACTGACTCCAAAACAGTTTTATCCTCAACCCATCAGAGAGTCCCCAATCCCCTTTAAAGCAGACTCTTTAGCACCTGGTAGACTCAGCCCTCTCCATAGGATCCAGATCTCCCACGTCGTTTGCTCTGTTAGGAGGTGCTCTGGTTTCTGCCACACTAGAGAGAACCCTGAGGTAGATCCAGGGAGACAAGCTGGGACATCCAGCTGAGGAGTGGATGTGCATTATGCCCCAGAGGAAGGGCAGTGCTGCCCTTCCAAGGCGTGATTTTTGTTGTGTTTTGGAAAGTCAACCTGTACCCCTCTCTCATGCAAAAATCAGTGCCCAAACCCTCCCATCAGTGCCCAGCCCACGATGGAGGAAACTCTTATTTGTCCCTTTGGATAGGGGTGTTAGTCTGGCTGCAAGTCTAGGCAAGTTCAATTCCTCTGAAGTACAAAGAAGAAATCTTCACTGTTGAGCTTCTAGTGAATGAAATATTTGGGAGAGAATATACTCTCAGCTAGCAAGGTGTCTCCATCAGGTCCTCTATGCACCAGAAATCCTGTTTTGTATTGCCACTGGTAATTACACTGTGCTTGGAAGACACGTGTATAGAAGAGCTTTTCAGTGCACCTCTAAATCAGGTAGATACTCCCAGTTACCTAATTAACTAAAAGCAACTTTCTGTGTAGCCATTGTAGTACTCTTATTTCTAGAATTCACATTTGCTTTTACATGATCTCATACACAGTTTAATTTCCTATACCAAAAAGAAAAATCATAAATGCCAGGATATTATATAGAGTTCCCAGTGTTAATAATTAAATGGAAATTTTAGTGAGATAAGAAATATGTCTGAACAACTACATCTCTTTACAAACAAAAGTGAATCAGTAAAAGTTTTTTAAATGTATGACATATAATAAAAATAATTAATGGGCAGGAGCGAGAGTGCTACTTTCAGTCTCCCAAGAGTAAGTACAAAACAAAGTCTTGGTAACCTCTGATAATCTTAATTCATGAAGGTTTTTTCAGCAAAAGGCTGCATTCTAAAGGGCTGGTATAAAGTAATTATTTTCAAGATGATTCCATCAGTTATTCAGGGATCAGAAATTGCTAAGTATTCTTTAAAACTAATTCCAATTTCTTTCTAAATGCATGCTGGCTGGTCTAGGTGATAAAGGTTGTGCATCTGCATTCTAGAATTAGAACTTTGTTGTCAGATCTCCCTTTTTGGACACCAGGATCATCTGAAGACTCTATCTGGTGCAATACTTTCTAACAAGATATTTCCCTTATTCCTCCAAGTCCCTCCCCCTACTCCCGTGAAGCAGGATTTTTGCCATTGAATTGGTTCTTGTTCCAGCACACAGAGACCCTGGATCAGGAGAGCTACACTTTATCATTTAGGGTTTTTTTTCTTTTATTGTCTAGAGAGTTGAACACTAAAGACTCATGTGTGTCTGAAAATTACTTGGGACTATTTATCCCTGAGAGGACATCCATTTTATGGCAACTTTTTTGCTACCTGGAGTTACACAGGGACTCTAATCCTGAAGAAATGGCTATCACTGATTTGATGGCTGTAAGTCTAAGCAGGTGGCTTTACTCATAAGCAAAGTGATTAAAGGAAAGGTTGCCAAGTACCTGTTGTCCTCTGCCAATTTTTCAGTGCGTAGCAATATTTTACCATAGTCACCCAAATACCAGGTGTCAGACTTTTATAGCAAAGCCAGAACTTCTAGGTGCTTGGTGTCTAGGTACTTAGGAAGCTAATTAAAGTTATGAGTAATGACATCTGCAGCTTATGCAAGGCAGGATAGTTCAGTGAAAATAAGGTAGTTTCAAGATGAAAAACCCAATTTACTCTGTCCAAAATTAGTTCTAATTGAAATTTCTCTCAGAAAAATAGAAGCACGTGTGTAAGAAGTGAATCTGGTCAGGTCAGACTTTATCCCTGCTTTTATCTGAAAACCTAAGAGTAGCTGTGATTGGAATTCCTTAGGACTGAGGACATCTTTGTGTTACAGACTCTCTTTTCAAAGCTTGCCTGCTGTGATGCACCAAAGTCGTGATACCCAATGTTAAAAAAAGAGCAAGGCCTGCAAAGGAAATGGCATTGCAAATACTTATAAATTATTGTAAATCACATTAACTGATCAAGTGGCTGAAAAGACCTGAAATCAACAGTCTAAACAAAATGTGACAATTCTGTAGAAGTATTTTCTGGGAAAAAAGTCTGTCCTTCATATTCCAAACTGGGCATATTTCATCTAGGATGGGAATATCAAAGTATTACCACTGGAGCCAGCTTAGAATTTAGATCCACTGCCTTAACTACACACGCTGTAAAACGTTCCCATTACATTTTTGATGTGTAGTGATTGTATTAGTGACTTATTAATTAGGATTGCTTTATGCTGCTTCCAGCACCAGCACTGACATACTGAATCTCTTCATGCAGATCCTTCACTGTGCACCTCAGTCTGGAGACTGTAAAGTAAGTCAAAAGCACCTCTGAAGTAGTTGTATTAGTGGAATGTTTTTCAGTTATCTTCTTTTTTTGCATTTCTGTCTGTAGCTGATGCATGAAGTACTTCAGAGTAAATGTCTTTCACGTAGCATGGCAAAGAAGAAATAGAACAGGGTTAGCCACTAGTCCTCCTTAGTATGTCCCTTCTCACCTTCTTGGCTTTAGCCCACTGAGCAAAATCATCTGCAGATCACAAGTGACACCAGGAAAAAAAAAAAAAAGACCCGCTACAGGTGCAAAAACATGTAAGAGTACAAATCATAATCAGTCAGGAGGCAGACAGAGCTGACATTTGCTGAGAGCATCCCTATATTTTATTGAATTGTCATGCCTTGTTGCATACTTAATGAGGATGAGCCCCTTTATATGCCAATTTCACATTACAAATGTTGTTTTGCTGGGGCTGTCAGCTGCAAATAGCTTGTGGCAATATATCTTCCATGCAGCAAACAAACATATACAACATTATAGCACACCCATGTTATTGCCACGACCGTAAACAACTAATAAAAGGATTGTATTTACTGTGCCTTACAGTCATTCACTCCAGTAATATTTTTTCCATTTTCAAGCCTATTGACTTTATGGAACACTTGGCATTATTTCATTGTACCATCATTGCTTATTGTGTCATCATTTAAATAAAGAGCATGCTATACACCTGCATGTATGACAGGGCCACACAGAGCAGGGTATTTCTGTGACCAGCAGGTGTATTGTGCATAATCTCAGACTGTGGAAGTAGTTTGTGTGCTAGGAATAGTCACTGACCTCAAGAAAACTGAGGAAGTATTGATGGTAGGACACCAATGCCATCAAGATGCTTCTGGTAGCATCTGGGCATGAGGTGAACCCGTGTTTTACTCTTCAAAAGCAGAAAGCATAGCTGGATCTGGGTGGAAATGTGTCTTCCTGTTGATAGTGTTGCTGGGACCAAGAGCTTGATTATACCCAAAGATGGTTTTAGTGCTGCTTTAGTGGTATTTTGCTAGTTTTGAGGATAGAAAAACATGTCATTACTGGAAAGTATTCTCTTCTGGATGTTACTGGACTGTTAGCACGCAAGAAAATCAAATCATGCTTTGAAGGAATTTCTCAGGGGTTCAGCTGAACTCTATCTCCCCTCTTCAAAGATGAGTTGCAGTAACTAGATCTAGAAAGGCTGTCCTGTGTCAGTGAACCCCAGCCACTGCAACTTTACTGCCTATCCACTTTCCAAACCATACTTTGTTGGTGGTCCTTTATCACTGACTTCTAGCAAGTCTTTGTGATCAGTTTTAACAATTCCTTCTTCAACTACCATTATCCTTCTAGATTCAATAACATCTCCTGCTCCCTTGGTTTTACCCCTTGATTTATTCAGAGAGCACAACTGTAGCCTTCTCGACTGTCTACTTGACTGAACAAGGCAAGCTCTTTTAGTCTGTTCTTATAAAACAGCCTCTTCATTCTCTTTTTGTCCTGGAAACAATTCTGGGTTTTTTTTTTTAAGCTTGAATTGATTTATTCTTGGGTAACAAGACCTGCACACAGTATTCCAGAGGAAACTTGTATCCAGTGCAGTAGCACGAATGCTCCTCGATGTCCATCATGAAAAACTTGAGAGAGTAATTCCAGGGATGCATTTGCCCCAGTTTTGAGGGCCATCATGTTTGTGCTAAAATTACTAAATACAAATCCTTAACTTTGTGCTGTGACTTCTGAGCCAGCACCTTATTGAATAAATCTGCTTTCCAAGTTTTTAAATGCAGAGCTTCATTTCCCCTTCTTATTCTGCAGTACTGCAAACATGTTCACCCACTGGAAGATCTCTTCCTCTGTCTTATCTTTTTTTTTTCCCCCCAGATTCTCACATTACATACCCAGGACTTTTATTTGATGCTGCACAGGTAAATAGCTTCTGCAATGTATTCAGAAAGCAGTGAACATGCCTCAACTTCTGAATCTCCCTGTCGTCGCCTCAACTCTTGCCTTAGTAGCTATCCCCAGCTTCTCCCTCTTGGTTACTGCCAAAGAGAAAAAGGACCAATGTACCACAAATTTATCTCCTTACTGGCTCCCCCTCCACCCCTTGGGACGGGGTAAGTGCACCAACAGGAAACCATCCTTGCTTTTTCAGTTTGGTGTCTGAGTTTTGAGGGTAAATCACATTCCTTTTTCTCTTGCCTTTCATGAGTGATACAAATTGCAAATTGGGTAGAACCTGATGAAGCTAAGTTTGCCTCGTGTCTTTAGTTCACACATCACTTACAACACTTGTATAATGCAGAAGTATCACCTGCTGCTGAAGAATTTTAACTGCATCTCCTAACCAAGCTAGTGGCAAATTGAAAACTAATAAGATAGATTTTGCATATCAAATAGTGCTCTGGGGACAAGCTAACCTAGGCACTTACTCAATTGCTACTTCCTGCTCAGTAAAAAAGAAGTAATAAAGAAAATCATGACAGCTCATTACATGAAAGAAGAAAATCATCACCCAAAGCAGAAGAAATGCTATTTTATTATACTGTAATTGTGAGGAGATCTTAACATTTTTTGTTCATGAGACTATTAAATGTTTTCCAATGTTTTCTGTAAGAAATATTATTCTGACAGCAGCAAAATTATGTAATATGTTTTAGCATCCAACAGTTCCTGCAAAACAGAAGCTATCAATGTAGTTAGCTGAGCCACCTAACTATGGAGCAAAAAGCCAGGCAGTTTCTTTTACTGTAAGACAAAAGAATAAATAAATATGCACAGACTTCTCACCTCTTTGAAGTGGTATCTCCTCTCAGTAGTCTCAAAACCACTACTAACAATGTTCTTGAATATGGTGATGGGCAGCGTCTGTCCTTCAGGACAGATACACTTCCAAGTGTAGGAACCAGAGCATCTTCCCATTTCCATGATAGATAAATTTTGGGTTTAATCTCCATTAATCACAAAATACTGCACTTCAACCCTGTCATTGATGGAGAAAAGAATATGTCCAGTGCAAACTTCAAAGCAGGAAAGGAGGATAAAAGGGGCGAGTTACAGGGATAAAGTTCAGTATTTGAAATGAAGATATATTTAACATATCTTGAAAACTAACCCATTCCATTGTAATTTAAATAGCATTTATATAAATTAGGCACATGTGACATTTCTAATTAGGTATACTTTAATAGTTAAATCATGAGTTTTAAAAATTATAATTGGGCTAGTGGTAAAATTTCAAGGTCTGTGATTTTAAAATTGAATTGCTCTTTGACTTATGTAAAAGAATAGATTGTTAACCGAGTGCCTCACAGGAGAGAAGTAGCCTAGGATATTATGATTTGAATTAGTTTTTCAAAGGAATTTAGAGTAGGCAATCTGTCCTCTGATCTTTCTTTGCACACTGAAAGTATGAGTCAGTTATGCTAATGTAGCTTAAGTTGAGAATACAGTGATTTAATTAACAGCTGGAATTGTAGGATTCCACATGTGAGGGATGTGATGCATTAATAGCACCCTGTGCAGTTACTCTAATGAATCCAAGGTATTCTCCAGTGGAAGCTATTGTTTTGTTAAATATAGAGCTGCTTGTTGCAGATGCAGTTGTAGCCTTTGTGAGCTCAGAACAAGGAATAGGGAACTTAAGGACAATTACACCATCACTTGGAAGCTTTACAGTCACTGTATAGTTTTGCTCCAAAGGCCCCATATATTGGTTCAGGTCACTGGGATGTGCAGTAGACAAAGACAGGGCATGCAAACCTTCTGGCAGTGCTTTTGTGTGAAAACCACAGTGCAATTCCTTCCTCCTCCATGCTAGACCCACGAGGGGGTCAGAGGGCAGTCCCACCGTCTGAGTCTCTGCTGCAGACAGAGGCAAAAGCAAGAACTGGGGGTTAGTTACGTTGCCAGTACAACTCTGCTGGAGCACACACCCTTCTGAGATCATGAGTCATTAATATGCTGGTGCTGGTACTCTGCTGACTGAATATCTTTGTGCCAAAACATTGCATTCTGTGGAATATTAAAACACCCTCTGCAATGTAGTAGCAAATATATTGGTCACAGCTTGGGAATACAGCAACCAAGGATAGTTTACAGTTAACTTGTACCAGTGCAGATGATTTATGAGTGGTTTGGAGAGTTAACGTGGGGATTACTCTCATTGTGGTTTCAGTAGAGTAAAATGGAGCAGGTATTAGGGCTGTTTGCTTTGAATCACGTAAAGAGGTGAAGTGAGAGCTTCACAGGAGACAAGCAGTTTAGGATATAAGGATTCAACAAAGTTTTCCCAAGGAAACTAGAACAGGCGAAATGTCCTCTGATTTTTTTTTTGCCCATCAGAAGTATGAGTCAGTTATACGGGGTAAGTATGGTCGTCTTGTAAAGAATGACTGACTAGACAAGAATTTTTTTAGTCTGGGAAAGAAACAACTGGGAAAGCAGGAGAAATTTATAGAACAATGAGGCATTCCTGCTACTGATACAGAAATGGAGCCATACAGTGAAGCTGGGAGGAGCTGTGCTAAGAACAAATCAACATGTTTCTTCCTATAAAAAGCAGCTGAGTTAGGAAGCCATTGCTAAAGGATACTCAGTCGTGCTGGAAGTTGCACAGTTTCAAGACTTCAGGGGAGAGAAACCCGTTGAGGATTACAAAATACCAAGGAACTATAACTGGCCAAGGAAGTTCCCAATCAGGAAAAGTAAGGATGCTGGAGGAAGGGTAATATTGTGTGGTTTTTTTGTTTTATTATTCTCCCCTTGGTACCTGCTTTTGGATACTGTCAAAGACAGAGTAGGCTCTGCTAATTGGAAGTTTGATCTTGAACCATTTTAGCTGTTCGTGTGTTTTTCCATATTTTAGAGCAGGCTTTACTCACGATTTCAGCCACTTCTCTGCTGGTCAGTCGAGTCAATTAAAAGATACCACTGTCTTCACTGAGGAAGTAAAATGTGAACCTTATTGGAGATTATGTGAAACAAATGACCATTTCTTTCTTCTTTCCCTATGGTCTCATTACAATTCAATACTTGAGCTCTGTTTTAATTAATTTTATTTTAATTGCCAACCAGGAAAAATTTCTCACAGCTTCAATTAAAAGTCTGCTGGACCTCCCAGCACAGGTTCAGCAAAAGACTCAGCTCAGAAGAAATAGGTCAGTAAAGTTAACCCCAGGTTGTGATGTAAGCTACCTCACTTTGAACCTTTATTCCACTTCCTTGATGATCTCAGGTGGTTGTGCCCCAGTCTCCTGGGCTAGCACTGCTTTAGTTTTTGTAAGTCTGCAAACTTGCATACGTCCTCCTTAAAACCCCTAAGTGTTCAGTGATGGTGAATTAAGCATTCCCCTTCAAATTGTGTCTCGTATTTGCCCTCACTGGATGGACCTCCCAGATTAATTTCATCTGTTTACTGTCTTTTATTTCAGAGTTGTTTCTGACAGCATAAGTATGTTGAATTCTTTGTATGCTGCTGCTCTCTCTCAGGATTCACCAAATAATTAATACCAACATCTGTTTAGTATGCAAATACTAAAACCGTGCTGCCCTCTGATTGCCATTTTGAAATGGGAAAAATTAGGCTACAGTCTGTCTGCAATCAGATATTCAGTTCAAGCTCATCTTATGTGAGTTTTGTGCTTGATAACTCTGCAAAGGGAGATGGCAGCTGCCTTGCTGCATCAAGCACCAGCTCAAAGCCCTAGAAGTTGGAGTGTGTCCTGTAGCTTCTTTTTTAAGGGAGGAAAAGTTATTTTAGATGATTATAAAATAGGTTATGTTGTTTTCTCCCACATAGTGTACAAAGAGAATAGAAGAGTACCTCTTCATATTGCAGCCATCAGACACTCAGAGAGATGAATGTTTTATGTACAACGCCATCACGTATAGAAGCAGGAGTGTGTGTGGTCTGTAGAATAAATACCCCTTGAAAGTAGACTGCAGAAATCGTTGAAATTTTACAATTACAGTTATAGTCCAGAAATTCTAGAGGTTACACTGCAGCTGTCACACAGTGAAGAGTGGCACCAGTATTTTATAAATAGGAGATAGCTATTTCAGTAACTGTTTTAATTTCTACCCCTGTGACACCCAAGTGATTTATGTGCATGTTCTCTTGGTACTACTTTATTCCTGAGGACAGAAACACTGCTGCAAAGGTAAATAACAGACTGGAACAAACATCTCCATACTCAGATGTTACACGTTGTGAAAAACATGTGTTGTCACTCGAGGAAACTTGTTGTTGCACAGTTACAGTATCACAACATCCTACATTTGCAGAATCTTTGCCAAAGGCTCCCAAAGTTCCCCTATACTCATGAAACCTAAGGGGCTTTCTTTAACAGCAGATGAAAATGATGCTATGAGCCTTTGCTTGTTTCCCTGTACTGTGACACTGAGGAACTGTCTGCAACGGTTACTGGAAGTGTAAGTGCAAGGTTCTGCAGTGCTCAATGGTTTCTTACACTTCATTTCAGGATCTTAGGATGAGAAACTGAAGTGTGTCGAAGGGACTGTCAAAATGCTGTCAGGTTGTCTTCAAAACAAATATTAACTCCAAAACCAGTGTGGCTTCTATTGCAGAAATCACATAGCTTTGTTCAAGAACACAGTCCACTTCTGCCTGGAAATTTTGAGCCATGAGCTTATCTTAAACTTATCATGATCTAAAACTTGAACGTGTAAGAAAACCCCAAAATAACAAAAGCAACAACCCACAAACAAACAAAATCCAATCTCAAAAAAACACACAAAAATCCCAAACAAAATCCAATCCCCAAACCCCCACGTGACTTACATAGTCAGGATTTTATTGTTAGAGATGATTAGCAATGCTTTGATAGGGCAATTTCCTTTGGAAAATTCAGATTTGATGCAATAGTTGTGGACACATATGAATAGTAATGAAAGTCCAATGGATCCTGGAAGATTCCCTTATTTTTTGCATGTTGGGTGCATGGTTCCTCTAACACCTAAAGAAAAAAATCACTGAAAAAATCTTAGAAGGCATATAGTCCTAGAAACCAGTTACAGTTAAAATTTCAGGGCTGTTAAGGAATATCTGGGCTCAAGATGCATATTTAAGCACTGGAGTATGAATTTAGAAAAAAAATCAGTCTCTCTGAAGACCTTTTTTTTAATTTAGATGAGGAATCAGTAATTGACTCAAATATGATGAAGTAGGTTTAAGATTAAAAAGAACTGGAATTTTTTGCATGGGTAATAAGGCCGTGTCATTGAATGGGTTGAGATCAAAGCTGAAATGAGAGTGTTGCCTGGACTAGCTGTGGTTGTAGCTGCTCAAGCCATGCTCTTCGTTTAAGGTACTAACAGGGTTAGAAGAAACCTGGGGAGCTCTGCTGTCAGTGGTTGACAGAGATTAGTTAATGCAACTCCTTTCCTACTTTATATCCTCACATAAGAAGAGTGTGAAGTGTGAACAGCCTACAGTGCCAAAAAAAGTCTGTTGCTGGGGGATTTTACTGACTGTTCCTGTAAACCAAGACGTTGTGGTAGGTCTTCCTTTGAATAAGGCAGACAGGTGGGAAGAGATCAGGCAAATGATAAGACATAGCACAGCATTTTTGCTCTAATGGGATAACCTCCATGAACAAAACTACCTTTCAGTGTTGATCAGATAAAACCATTCTACAGTGTTACAAGAGCAGATCAATATCTGCGGGACCGCTACTTCCAGATTCTTATCACTTTCTTCCTTACAG
The DNA here is from genome assembly GCA_013399075.1 of Chloroceryle aenea. Lineage (NCBI taxonomy): Eukaryota > Metazoa > Chordata > Aves > Coraciiformes > Cerylidae > Chloroceryle > Chloroceryle aenea. Next base: position 281,137 of record VWZY01002632.1, on the reverse strand, counting down.
ATATGTTTTGGTGTATTTGCTATTTCCTATTTTTCTTGAAGATATTGTTGAGCATCTTAATCTTTTTCCTGCTTAACTACTTGAAAAGAGCATCCATCTAGTAATGCAGTGCTTGTAATGAGAAGCAGCAGGTTGAGAAGGCAACCTGTGCATGTCATTTTCTGAAAATATAGGAAAGCTTCCCCATTTCTGCAGAAGCTTTTCCAAGGTGGAGTCAGAGTCATCTCATACACTGGCTGAAAGAACATTGTTCTATCCCATGAACTTGGCATTTACTGCTGAAAGTATTGGAAGGAAGGGATAGAGAGCTGTATGTATAATTCTGTTGCAGCTGTTTTAGCACATCAGGCTGTTTTCCCTGGTATTTCCAAGTGACTGCTGCATACATCAGCATTTGATTAAGACACCGCCCTAAGTAGACCATTCTTACAGACCGAATGATCTATACATAAAAAATAAAACTTTCCTAATAACCTTTTGGTATTTTAGCATCAGCTAATTTTCTGCTGAGGAGAGCAGAATGGGATTAAGGCAACGGAAAACATTTTATGGAATGACAGGTGGTCGTGAAATTATATTAGCATTTAAATGACTAAAATGGAACCTTTCCTTTCCTGGTCTGAGAATGTCAGAAAGGGGAGTCAGGATTCCTCCTCTACTCTGATTCCCCATGGGTTATATCTTACTTTAAAACCAGCTGTTAATTCCGTGTCACAAATTATGAAAGATTTAAAAGAGAGTGTCATGACTCACTGTAGATACTACTAGAAAACATTTTCCATCTGTGTGACATATTTTAAAAAGCCCTCAGTCACGCAGAGATCCAGCTTTGTGAACTTAATCAGATGTTTTTCTTCTCTTGTTAACTAAGAGTCAACTCTAGGGAGCGTTAAGATCACCGTGGTATTTATTTTAAGTGAGTGACTGAATGATTCCTGAGCTGCTCTTCTGGAAAATGAAGCATAGCCCTGCTTTAGAGGTCACCTCTAATTAGAGATCAAAAAATAACTGCGGATAACTTCATCAAAAATATAAATAACTAATCAGTACCATTCTGGTGGCTTTGTTTTATAATTAGTCCCGTACAAAGGCTCCTTGAAGTCAGATGACAGTCGGGTCTCCTGCCTCAAACTTCACAAACAAACCAATACTTTCAAGCTGATTCTCCCTTTGAACTGCTCTCCCAGGATAAATTACTGATGGTCTAAATGTTACATTTACATTTATTATTTTCCATTACCAAGAACATGTGAAGCTGCAAAAGATTAAAGTGGCAATTACTGAAGTTAGAACATTGGAAATGAAGTTCAAACACCAGAAAAGAGTGTTTAGGAAAACAGAAGACAATTTCTCGAGGCCAGTTTTAACTAAATAAAAGCAGTGGCTTCTACATCAGAGAGGACATTTACAGATGATTGTTTCTGTGTTCATGAATCTTCGAATGAACCCCTGGAGGCTTGTGCAGTCTGGATAAGACCTGGATGGTCAAAAGGTTGACCACGAGCAGTGGACCTTGACAGTCTCAGACTTCAAGGGAAGGTAGCAGCACAGGAGGGAATAAATTTGTCCTAGCAGTTGCTCTTTAGAAAAGACTAGATAGGTGTTACTGAAGGTGATGATCTTTCTTTTGTATTCTTTAAATCTCGGTTTTATTTCTGGTTTGCTTTTTTTTTTGTTTTCTCTATTTCATAAAGTGCTCTTCTGTTCAGTTCTTTGATTTGATGCCCTTAACTGAGGAAATGCAGGTCACTGAGTGAGTCTCAGTCGTTTTGAGTCTTTTCAAATTTAGATTTTCGAGGATGGAACAGGAGGAGATAGAAAGAGCAGGGATTTTTTTGGAGCAAGTTTTGGTGTCTTTGTTCTGTAATCCATCCCTGTGTCATCTTGCAGTGACAGCAAGAAGAAATTCATCTGGACTCTGTATCTTGAATGCAACATGTCAGGGCAGGAATTGCAACCGGCCACCTCACAGGGTGAAATGCACTGTGATGCCAAGTGCAAATCTCTGCTCACACCCTTCCCTAGTCATTCTGATCTCCAGAAACTTCGTCAAAAAAGGTACTTCTGGCTTCACAGAGAGCTGCTGCTTGGGGCATGGGGGGAGCAGAGCAGTTCCCGGGAATGGAAAAGGGGCTCATGTGCACAGTGGGCTGTCTGCGACATCTGCACACTGACGTGGGCTCACACGGTGGCCACTGAGGAGATTGTTTTTCAAACACTTCTCTTCACCTTTAAACTGATGAAATTAAGCTCCCGTAGTTATTAAGAGCTAAAAATAATGATGTGATTGTATCCTGCATTGTAGTAGAAGATGCAGCAGTATCTTGACCTGCACACTGTTTGTTTTTTTTCACAACAGTCTAGAATTTTTTTTTTTTCTGTCCATTGAGAAAACAAACATCAGTGTGACAGGCACTGTAAAAAACATGGTAAGAGACACCCCTGATCACACAGACCTTACAGTATGTGCTGACAGACAAAAGCAGGACTGGGAAAGAGGAAGACAGCAATTAAGTGACCTTGCTTAGGTCACCAAAAAGGTCAGCTGCAGTTTTGAGGATAGAGCACCTTCTCACCTTCCTAATCCAGATTATCAGTCTGTCTCATTTAGTCATCCAGTGGTGTAAGTGGAAGGTCTAGGTTTTGCTATTGGAAACAGAACTGTCTGGGCTGGAAGGGACCTCCGGAGGTCATCTGGTCCAACTGNTCACCTCCTCCCCCAGCCTGGATTGAGAGTGGGGATTGTTCCAGCCCAGGGGCAGGATCCTGCACTTGCTCTTGTTGAACCTCCTGAGGTTCACCTGGGCCCACCTCTCCAGCTTGTCCAGGTCCCTCTGGATGGCACACGGGCCCTCTGGTGCATCGACAGCACCACTCATCTTGGTGTCATCTGCAAACTTGCTGATGGTTCCTGCTGTCTATGTCACTGATAAAAATGTTAAACAAGACAGGTCCCAGTACGGACCCCTGAGGGACTCGACTTGTCCCTGCTCTCCATCTGGACTTTGAGCCATTGCCCACTGCCCTCTGGATGAGGCCATCCAGCCAATTCCTTATCCACTGAATGGTCCACCCTTCAAATCCGTATCTCTCCAACTTGGCGAGTAGGGTGTTGTGGGGACCGTGTCAAAGGCCTTGCACAAGTCCAGACAGATCACACCCACAGGCCATCCCTTGCCCACTGATGCAGTCACTATTACACATCAATAGAATAATTATTCTGCACCAGTGAAATGAAGTTTGTCCTAGATTTGTTATTGGGTATTTTCTCTTTAATGGAATGTGGTGCTATCACTCCTCCTCCTGTGCCAACGATAGCAGCTGCTTGACAAACTCAGTCTCCAAAGGACAGTCGATGAAGGCTAGAAATAAGAATTTAACAAAGGGAATATATTGCTATTGAGGGTTATGGCTGCAGCTAGTATGGTGTGGAGACTGGATGCTCCCCAAAAGAGATAAGAGAGTCATTGAACAGGGTATTTCATTTGGTCTCTACTCTGGTTCTAATAGGTAGGAAACAAGATTGAGGCTAACAGTAATGCACTGAAGAAAAGTCTTTGGGGGACTCTTTTAAAAATTGATTTTGAAAGTAAATCCTCATGTGTGTACAAATATGTCTGTTGCTGTCTCCTCTGTCTTCTATTAGTTTTGCTCATCTGAGTTTCAGTCAGTCTGTTTTATTATGTTGAACAATTAATAATAGTATTAAGGTGCCAATTTGGGTTTGTAAATTTGCTGTAACTTTTGAAACGTATCTTAATTTTCAGAGTAGCTGAAGCCATCTTTTGTGACTTTCTAGCTGTAAGCATATTTTCTTATTAAAAATCTCCACCTACTCCTAATGAACTCACTTAAAATTGCAATTCCGAGAGGTAATCAAGACATTAACGTGATAAAATATAATGTGCTTAAAGCACTTTCCATCAGCTTCAGCAGTCAATTCAGACCCTCCCACTTTGTATCAGAGTAATAATTTTCCATCATTCCGTACATCAAATGAGATGTGCTTTGTACATGGAGTAAATATGGAAAAACAGCATTAAGAAAGTCTAGCTATGACTGTAAAGAACCTATCCCGGGGTTGGGTTTATGTCAGCTAGAAATTATTGTGCAAAAGTTTATTTTTTTTGGCGTGCTTCAGAATATTGTGCTGTTTTTAATGAACTACATTTTGCATGGTTTTCATTACAACGACATATGGTAAAAAATCGAGTTTCTGTAGAAGTCGAAGCTTGCCCTTTTCCCTGACTGAGGCTTGCATCAGGCCATAGAGGAAATGCACTGAAAACTCAGGCCTTGGGAGCAGTGCCAACTCTTCCTGTTGAAAATAGCTTTCTGAATTTCAGAGGAGCAACAGATCTTGTGATCTTGAGTGAATTCCTGCTGCCCATCCAAACTGCATGTGACAAACCCGATCCAAGTCAGTTTCTCTTTTGCAGTTTTATGGTTTAGAGGATAACGCTGCCAAGTGCCTGAAGAATTCCAGCTGTTTGGGTGGGAGAAGTGGGGCTGGAAAAGTATTTTGAGTTTTGCTTGGTGGGACTGAGGTGTGAAAGCTACAACTAAAGCCATGTTCTTGTGCTCAGAGAACATGTGCAGGTTCTGTTTTACGCTGCTTGATGCTGGCAACTGAATTCTGATTTCTTATGAACTGTGTCAAGTTCTAAAGAGAAGTAGGAAGCATTTGCTATGCACTCCTATTTTGGTTCATGTGTGCAGTTCAAGGTTAACATCCCAAGAATAAAAATAACAACCTATTCAAATTCCAAAGGAGTTGAGAGACAAGAGGGGTGTGTGTTTAAGAGCTGATTTAAGCTATTGCCCTGTGTGACTGTGGATGCTGTTGGGGACCAGTGTGTCTCTGAGTAGTGTTTATTTCAGCATAGCAAATAAGCCTTTTTCTAAACTAAGAACGTAAAGCTTCAGAAGTAATGTGATGGGAACTCCATGCTGCTAAATAAATGTGTATAACTAAATAGGTTTAGAAAAGGAGGTATGAATCATTTCGGAATAAAACACATAGGAATGAAGAGAAGTTGTGCATGTTTGTATTTCCTAAATCACCCAAATTACTCTCTCAGACGCTAGCAGAAGTTTGTATGAACAGAAGTGTTATCATATAAACTACAAATGATAGGCTATATAAACTATAAACTACCTGCCTCCAAAATTAAACAAATACTTGTTTCTGTTCCTATTGATCAGTGTTTAGTTTCTTATTTGATGTATTTGCAGAATGCTATCATTGTCATAAGTCATACAAGAAGCAGACAGGCTAAAGCTTGCTCAATTTAAGGAATTGATTCAAATAAAATTAGCAGGACTGCTTGACCAAATAAACATAGACACTGTTTGCCACTAAAAGTCTTTGCAACCAATTCCAAGTGGTATGGGGTAGAACCTCAGCTGGTATAAATCACTATTTCCATTAGCACCATCTTCAATAGTTTTATGCTGATTTATACTTGGAGGATCTGACTCTCTACAGTTAGTGCAGTCAAATGAGGGTTTTTTTCAGTATTTCTTTTTCTTGTTTTTTTTTTTCTTTCAATAAATGTATCGTATTTAGACAAAACTGTGGAACCTGTAGTGGTCTAAGATACTTTATATCCATGCAAGTATAAGGAGATTAGGAAATTCAGTACCTAGGTGCCACGGTTTAGGGTCAGAGCAGCCCCTCAGATCTATAACAGACACTGTCTGTTAACCCCCCTCCCTCCCCAAAGGGGAAGAGAAAGGGAATAAGGGAGAGAGACTCAGCCATTAGAAAAGGAAACTAGAACACCTTTAAAGAGAATAATAATAATAAGGTAGAAAGGATACAAATATATCCAAACCAGTATGGAACCCAACCCCCTGATGGCAATTCCATCACTGTCACCACTGGTGCTGTGGAGCAGGCACTGGGGGGGTGCCAGGCTGGGCCCCCAGCAGATGGGAGCTGTGTTCAGGAGCTGGATTCTGGTACTGGATTCAGGAGCACACCGATTGGGATCGAAGGCAGAATGGGCAGAATCCTCCTCAGGTGCTCTAAGGAAGGAACTGAAAGAGGACCTGAGCCAAGCTGGCAAAGTGGCCAAGAGGGGAGAAGAGCCCAGGAGCCCCCAGAGAGAGAGTGAGCGAGTGAGCTAGCAAGCAGAAGTAGCAAGCAAGCAAACAAAACCTACAGACCCTCCAGATCCCTCAGCTTTATACCGAATATGATGTGTATGGGCTGGAATCCCTCACTGGTCAGTTTGGGGTCACCTGCCCTGTCCCCTCCTCCCTGCAGGTGCCACCTTTCACTTTCTGCACCCCCAGTGTGGTGTACAAGATCCAGCAGTGGCCTTGGTCTGCACCCCAACCCTTGGCAGTGACTCTGCCCATGGGGTGTTATCCAGACACTGCCTGGGAAACAGGCTGCTGACTGCAGCCAGGGCAGGGAGTGAGTAGAACTGAGCTGGAAAGTAAAATCACTGCACAGAACCAGCTCTGTTCTCACCCAAAGCAGGACACTAGGCCACAGATAGACAAATTTCTGTGTGGATATATCTGTGTGTATACGTGTGTGGAAATTTACCATTTTCACAGCTGTAAAGAGGTCAGATGCTTGCTTCTAAAGGTCTATCCAAAGATTTTAATTAAAATAAGTATATTTATAACCATCTTCTATCATTAATCAAATGTAGACTTAAATCACCCTGCATAAATGTAGTGTTCTGAATTATTGAAACCACAGCATATGAAATATTCTGAGTACAGAGTATCTTAGAGCATCAAAATTACAACAGAGTGCATATGTCTGTGAGTGTGTGTGTGTCTGTGTGTTTTCTCAGTCTTCCCTTGCCTCAATTTGAGTTGTGGGGAGTGCTTTCAACTGCTTGGCATTAAATATATTGCAATTTAGATGAAATTAGGGAACTTTGTCCATAACTCGCTTTGAAATGTCTAGAGCATTGTCATTGTCTAGAGCCTGGCATAAGCACAGTCCCAACAGCCGCAGGGGACACTGTGTGTAAAGGTCTTGCCAGTGCTCAAGATGTGCACAGCTTCTGGGAGATCTCTGGAAGAAAAAAAAAATCTATTACGCTGTGCTGAAAACTTCAGTGCACCTCAGTCCTCTTTATAACCTTTAAAAATCTCTGTCAGGTCCAAGACCTTCATTCTAGTTTGGGTTTTCTTCCTGGTGATGTAATCTGCATCTTGTGCCTATTCCTTCCTCTGAAGATACAAGGAGTTGATTGTAAAGTGCTCAGAGGGTAGAGGTGTTAAGTTTTCTGCTTGTACACAAGATACTGAACTGACCTCTGAGTTCAGATGCTTTGTTGCAGGAAAGGTCAAAAGCCAAGTAAAACTAATTTAGATTTGACAGCTTTCAAGAATTGTCTTCTAAAATAGAAAGTTGGGTTTTTTTTTTTCCATTTTGATTAAATCTTTCCCTGATAGCATGTATTTTCCTGTATCTTTTTAAGTGAAAATACTGTCCACAGCAGAAGAGCTGCCCTTAGTTTTATTTAGGTTAAACACACGTGGATATTCTTGGTGGTTTCTAGCTCTGGAAAAGGGCAGATCTGAAGAGGCAGATTCTGGGGAAGAAAAGGTGCTAACCTGTAACAGCTGGTAACAGGTAGAAATGTTTCGAGATACTTGAGTTGTTCCAGACAGTGAAGATGGATGTAAGTTTTCTGATGAAAACAGAAGGGCTGGTGCATCATTCTTGTGCAATGTAAAAAAATACTGAGTGGTTGAGCTAGCAGAGGTAACTCAGTGGGCTGAATCTGAATGTTTGTGGGGTTTGAAGGGTTGGGCAGAAGGAATTTGGGCAAAGGGAGCTTTCTTATCAGGCAGCCCTGTGCTGAGATGAGGCAGGAGAGCCCTGCAGCACTGGTCCAGATGTGTTCTAGAATGGCAGATGTGAAAAAAGCCCCAGGTAAGGGCTGACCTGGAAGACAGATTGTCTGAAGCAAGGAGCCCCCATTGCAAATCACTCAGAAAATGTTTTGGTTTAATTTTATCTAATATCAAATTTTTAGTCTTTCTTTTGAGTGTTTCACTACAGGTGAAATATGCTTGAAATCAGAAAAGCCTTACTAATTCTGCAGACAAAAAGAAACCCCAAACATGCTGTGTAATTATTAGTAATTATTTAGTAATTACCAGCTAAACAGACTGCTTTTCAGGGAGAAAAAAAAATAATTTCCAAGCCCTTGCCTACACCCTGGCACGTGTCTAAAACTCTTTGGTTAGAAAGGAAACTCTGGAGAAATCTCGTTAGTTTGATGCTGATGGTGCTCAGCAGACCTGTGGCCCCATTACTGATACTGCTTTTCCCAAACTGAGTTTTTGCAGAGAGTGTGACATATAAGACTAGCTAGTGACAAAGACTATCTACCTTCTGGGCATCAGTGGGATGATAGGCAAGGGAAAGAAGCAACCAGGCTGTGATAGCAATCTTAATTGTGATCAGGAAGCTCTGCACAAAGGCAGGTGACAAAGTTTCTTTTCCCTCTAGAAGGTGGAGAAGGACTTTCAGTTTATTTTATATCCCTTGGCTTCATACTAACTACCAGTACCACAGCCTTCTCACTAAAAGATCCTGGGAGAGCCCTGTGCTGCAGAGCTCTCCCCTTCTCACCAGCCATAGCTTCTTGTTAGGGGAAGCCAGACTTCCCATGGGATGCTGTTTTGGTAAATGTCAAAGTCTGGTTTTCTCTCTCAAATTAACATCAGCTTTCAGCTCTCCCCGGGTGGCACAGGGTGGGGAGGAAAACACCACTGACATAACCTTGCAGTTTGCTGCAGGTGGATGTTATGAAGCCTCTCAGAAAGTTTCAGTTCTGTGTAAAAGCTTTGTTGAAGTTTTTTGAGAAGGATTTCCCAAAAGGCAAATGGCACCCAAGCAGCTTCCCTGTATCTGTATCTAGATTTACTGCTAAATGTTATTAACGTGCACTTTTCTTTCATGCTCAGGGCATTTACTATACTCCTCTAGCACAACTAGCAATGCCATTCTCCCATCAGGTGATGCCATTCCAGATAGGTGTAACTGGTACGTTCAATCCGTATGATCCCTCTATCGAGCAAACACAATCTTCTGCTGTTGTAGTGCTAAAAAGCAAGTGTGATGTGGCTGTTCATGAAAAGAGCAGTATGTTCTGCCTGTCCTGTTGACAGTTTTGTCTTGCACTTGATGTTAAAACACTGCTGAGTGCTTCTTCAGGCCCAGGCGACTGAAGGGAGTTGAGAGATTATAAAACTCACACAGGCTCTGAAGAGATTTTAAAACACTCAACCAGAACATGGACCTTTGTATATTGTGTGGATGCAGAGAATGTTTTCTTTCCCTTAGAAAAGGCTTGACTTGACAGCCCCTGAAACAGAAAGACATCAAATAACCTCTCTAATTGCTGTAATTACTTCCCTGATAATTACTGCTGTGATCTTATAAAAAATTGACTGAAGATAAGTAACTACACCATACCCTGGATGGCAAAATATAATAGTAGTGTTTTCGTGTTGCAGCTGAAGATTTAATCAGCACTATTGGAGCTGTGATAGACAAAGTCAAGTCTGCATGTAGAGGAAATACCTTTTATTATTGTAACTATTTAAATTGTTATTATATACTGGATATAACCTATAGATAAGACATACTAGCTCTAAGTTTCTGTAAGATATTTATTTTTTTTAAATTCAGTTATTCACTAACAAAACTGAAACATAGCTGTGCAAATAACTTGGTGAGAGTATCCTGCCATTACCCCCCCAAAAAGAGAGAAGGGGATGGGAAATGATTCCTCTTAATAACACCATTCAGTTTCACATAATCAAAACCTGACAAAGATTTGCAGCAACTGGTTTTAGTGCTCACTTTTTTGTCACACCTGAAAACTGGTTTTAGTGGACCAAGGAAGAAGCAGGCAGATTTCCCTGATAGGTTGTTGGTTTACAGCACTTCTAACGTAGGTCTGAACTAAATCCCATATTATATCCTTGTTTTGCCATATGGAACTACTAGATGGGATGCTCCAGGTATCTAGAAGTCAACCTGCTGCAGGACAGGTATGCTAGCGTTGCCTACACTGAAAGTGGTTGAGGAAGAGCAATAGGAGGATTTCTTTGAGCACAAATGTCATTTTTTGTCCTGTTGCCTCTGCCAGCTTCTACAGCTAATTAAGCACAGGAAAAGACAATATTCACCAGATGCCTGCAGAGCCAGTCAGCAGATGGGATACTTTCTCCCTAGCCCGTGTGTATTAGGGGAAAGTTTCTTGGAAAAAAATGGTCCAAAGCTGCCAATTATGCATGATTTGCACATGAACAGACATGTTTCTGCAGCAGTGAAAACTGGTTGTGGCACAAATGTTCTGTTAACTATGCATATAACTTTTCTTTAAAGTGAAATGTTTAAAATAAGAGAAGATATTGGAGGTTAGTTCTATGCTTCCCTTTAGAAACAGAAGGCAGCCAATGCTTAACCACAAATTAATGGAAGGCACACAGGGCTAGGACTTCCCAGTTCTGAAATGTGCACCACTGGAAGTCACTTCTTCAAAGGCTTGTTTTTATAACAGAGAAGGACCTCTCAAATGCAGAAATTTCATCTCCCTCTGGGAGTGGAAAAACTATTCTCTGAGATGCTCTAAGATGTCCTTCCCCATATTCCCATGTAATGAAGAGACTTTTGGAGTCTTTTATATAGCCTAAGAAATAGTTTGAGTTAGGCTTATTCTCACTCAACCCCCTAGCTGGTCCTTAGGGTCACAGTTTTTATTCCCTTAGTCAACTTGCATGGGACTTGTGGCAGGTGGAAGGTCTGAGAGTGTACCTACATCAGCAGGACTAAGCTTACAGTCACATCTTAAAAAACCCCAGCCATGCAGTTAGATTATATAAAAGTGTGTTTGTTTACAGAGAATGAATAAAGTTTATTCATATTTATTGTGCCCAGTCGCATAGCAGAAAGGTGGTTATTTTTTAACTGGCTATTTGTAATGTAACTGTTTAGCTTCATTATGAAATTATCACAAATTTGTTCAGGAAAGAATTAGACATTTCCTTAGTAGCTTTCGATAAAGAAATCTAATTCAGCTCTAGTTACCAGATTGAGTTAGGGCTAGTATTTAAAGTTCATTGTTATGCAATTTAAACTGTGATTATGATGATGTCAATGGTGATGAATCTTCCTGGATAAAATGAGTGTGCTTTACATAATAAAAAGACAGGTGGATAACAGATTAGTACATCCACTCCCCTTTCCCCTGGAACTGCAGAAAGGGATTCCAAGCTATTAATCAGAAAAGCCTTTGGCAAGGGAGTGTTTTAGAAACTGGGGAGACACATGGCAACTTGAAGCATTTCAAGACTGAGTACAGATATTTATTTCATCTTTTCTTTTAGTCCTTTTACTAAACACTTCAGTATCATCAGGCAAATAACTTGAGGGTTTTGAGATCCAGGACTGGTAGGTGCAGTTCCAGAAGCTTGCCTTTGACTCTCATTTCTATACAGAAAGTTGAATTCAGCAGTGGCACAGTCTGAAAGATATGAAAGTACCACTGCACATTCAGATAATGCAAAAAAGCTACATTGCATCTTGATGTATGTTATATGGAATGTGTGTAGTTTGGGAAGGAATGGTTTAGAAATTTTTATTATTATTATTATTTTTAAGTCAAGCCTTAAAATTGGATTAACCTATGTGAAAGCAAATTGTTGCTGGAGTTGAGCAGAGATCCGTGTTAGGAATTAAAGCAGAGGACTGGGCTTCAGGAGGGCTCTTTGCTTGCTGTAGGTTCCTCTTCCTCTGACTTGAGTAAATTATGTGTGGCTGAACATGGGGACTTCTCAAAAGCACCTAAGAAAGTTAAACTCCAGCTTGGTTTTTCTTCTGTTTTCATTCTTCTCTTATTGTGCAACGTTACCTTTCGTCTACCAAGGACGTTAATATTCTCTGCCTCCATATATTAATATAATGCAGGTCTTTCTAGTTCTATGTTTCTGTGAATAATCAGTGCACAGGGGGCTTTGAGATCTTTGGTTGTGAATGACAGTACCAGTATAAAACAGTTGACCAAGATCTCAACAAGTACCTAGGGGTGCAATATTCAGTCACTTCTCTTCAATTTCACTGCACTTCTTCAAATAAGTTATTCCATTTGGTACCAATTTTTATTGAATCTTTCTTTCCATGGCAATTGTCATCACCTTTTACTGGTTTAAGTGTTTAAACCATTCGTGTTCGTGTGACATAATATTTGTATGCTGTGTATATTATTAAGTTATTCAAGGCACATTTTCAGGTTTATAGATAGATTCATTCTACTTTCATTATCCAGGATGTTAGGGAGAAAAAAAAGCTGGAGTTAGCACAAGGACTCCAGTTTGGTGTGTTGGGCAGTCAAGTTTGGCATCTTCAGGTTAGCCTGCTGCTAATTAAAGAAATTAGACAGTTGTAGAGAGTGAGTAATTCTTCCTCCTCTTTAACTTAACAAGCAACCCACAGTGCATGGCAGTGACTTCAGATGATTAGGGATTCATCTGCGGTAGCAGACAGCTCACTTTATACACCTGCCTATGCCTCTTGCTTTTTAAGCAGCCCTCCCATAGATCCAGTTTCTAGCAGCTCTTAGCAAACACCGCACCATCTACTGCTGCTCTTCTCATAGCCAGGACCTAGTTATTATTATCATCTCCATATTGTGTTTAGGTTGTCATCCAAGCCACTTGGAACACCCCCAAATCTGGACCCAGTGTGAAAGGCACTGTGCAGACCCTTGAATCCAGCTGCTCCACAAATGAATCACGTTTATTATGGGGAGCTCTGTGAGGAGCAACAAGAACTTGGCTACGTGATTCTCAGTCACTCTTTTCTTCCACATCCCGGTGTGAACTTGAGGATCTCACCGAGTTTCTTCTGGCAATCAGAACAAACTATTGCTTGTTGAGCCTGTCTGGGAGCGATGCAGACCTCTTCTGTCCAGAGAGATGAAAAAGAAGCATTAGAAAGTGGCCACTGGACGATTCCAGAAGTTTCTGTCCCTAGTGAAAACAGAAATGAAGGCACTATCTCCTGCTGTTTTGTACTCTTTGTTTCCATCAGAAGCGAGCAATAATTAAAAATTTGCAGATCAAAAGTGATTTTGGGTATTAGTCATTAAAAAAGTGGTTCAGTTTGGTTTAGTTTTGGTTTAGGCTGAGCAACGTATAGTCCTCTGCAAGCTGGAGAAACGGTGTAGTACTGTCTTCTGTATCATTGCCACAGCAATCAGACATTACCTGGCAATTATTCTGGAATATTTGCTGTGACATAAGTTCAGTACAATAAACTAGTACAAGGTTAAAGGCATCAAAAGTGTAATGGAGTTGTCAAACGCTCTGAGGAATGTGGACAATTCAGTACTTCACCTATCTCGTGATGCTGTAACAAACCTGCCAGTTCCACGGGAAGGAGTCAGTGGGTTGGAGTCTACCCTGTAATAAATGTTAAATTCTTATTGACTTTAGTCTGTTTAGACTACTACTTCTATTTCGATGCTTTTCAACCACTGACTGAAGGCTAACTTTAAATGATGTCATGTGGATGGACACCAAATTCTGACTCCATAGCGTTCTGAGTTTTCAGCAACTGTGTCCATTCAGAACTGGGATGAAATGCCAACACCTTCCAGTTTTAATTGAACAGAAATCTAACGGTGTTTTGTAATAATAACAGTGTGGAGCTACCTCCTCCAGATCCTCAGGCTGCAGCAGAGGTGGGGGAAGCTGATAACTCTCATGCCTGAGATCCTTACCACTGCCACCTTCCCTTGGATTGTGGCTGTGTGTCAAGGCAAAGTCGGTTCCGTTACTTTCTTCACAGAATTTAGATATTCAGAGGAAGAGTATAAGGCATAATTGAGGTTACTGGAGGTGGCTGAAATTGCCTCACATAGCAAAGGGACATACAAGTCACTTTGGGGGTGGGGAGGTCGGTGGTATGTATTTTCTAATTAGGATTCAAAAGAAGTTAGATAACTAGAGCTACAAAGGCAGATTTACAAACCACATAGGTATTAAAGTCAAGCAGATACAGAGCAGCTGTAGGCATTTTCAAGGATCTAACTTTCAAGAAGCTGGAGTTAAACATCAATTGCTAGGGCGAGAAACATGGTGATGATCCAATAGTGTTGTGAAAATTTCACTTGATCTGCTGTCACCGTGACATGAAGGCTAGAAGGGATTTTGAGGGCAAAAGTGTGGGGTTCCCCACCCCTCTCATCAGTGATTCCTTGCTAGTTTTATATCTGAATGCCATTGCTCTTGTAGCTTTTGTCTGAGGAAGAAAGGTGTTCTTTGTCTGTTACAGGTTATGTTTTTTAAAATAAAACTCTTAACATGTCCTACATGGTAACTTACACTTTCACATGGCTGATATCCAGAGATGCTTAAAAAACTTACACAGTCTTCAAAGATCAAGATGCCCCTGCTGTAGACATAAAGTCTACATGTCTTCATTTTGCTGGATAAAGTTTCCCATTTACATAAGAACAGATATTCGTTAATGCAGTGGTACTATAAATACTGGCAGCTGAAACAAAGAAGCTGCCCAAGGAGTAAGATTGAGATCTCTTTGGCTGCCACTGTATAATCCCTTCAGGCAGGTGAAGACAGGAACAAGGCAACTGTAGTGCTAATGCGAGGCCACAACCACGCTGGGCTACAGGAGCCCAAGTCTTGGGTGGCACAAGTCGAGGCTCTGTAGCATTGACTTCATTTGGGCGAGTGAAAACAGACATAAAAGAGCAAATAATCTCCTGTGTTGCTAAACTGTCCAAACCAGCAACAACTGCTGTCCAAGCAAGCTGAGAAGCAGATGTTTCTGAAAGATGGGGTATTTTTTCCTGCTTTGAAAGTTATTTGATGAACTCTACAATGAGCAATACTTATCTCTACCTGAAGTTTCTCGAGATGCCAGCCACACTTAGAGCTGTCTCTTTTAATCCTTGAGGGGGAAAAGAAAAAAAAAAGGGAAATCAAATTCAAATCTAAATGTAACTAAGGGGAGCATTAACAAGCCTGGTAGGTTGTAAACTCTGCTGTGGTGATAATGAGCAGCTAGAGGCAGTCATCTCTCAACTATATTCAGATGAAACTGAGCCATGGCACCATAGTTTGAGGCATCCTGTGATACATTTTCATGTGTGCCAGCTTTTAAGTTTTCCCCTGAAGGTTAGGGCTCATACCATGTCCTCTTAGAAGTAAGAGGAATTTTGACCTTTATAATAAGAATTGCATTGGATGCTTTGTGCATCAACAAGTAGTTGTATGTGTGTATCCAGAAGAATGTTGCAATTACATTGTAAATGAAAATGCTTCCTAGACATATTTTAGGATTCAAAACTGCAGAAGACAAAGCTGTGGTGCAGAGGATTCTGTCCTCTTCATTTATGGATGTAGATTTTTCTTTGGCTATGTTAAAGGCATTCTTTAACCCTTCCAGCTAGCTTCGGTTTATTGTTTTCTTGCTGCCTGTCTCATTGTAAATGTTCTGTTCACTTCTTCCTGGCACACACTTCCTCTTAGGCTGAGTTTTATATCTTAATCATATGTCTCGTACCATAATTATAATAGCAGAAATCATGTCTCCAGATCAACACACAGAGGAACCTTCCACACACCAGTGATCTTTTCTTCTGTGCATGGCTCACTGTCACCACAGCACTGCCCCTCTGCCACTTGCATTTGCCACTGCCAAGATCTCTGCTTCATGCTGATGCACAGTCGTGCCTGTGTGGGGAAGGCAGTGACAACATTGGCAAGTAGTGAGCAAGGGGGAGACAGCAAGCTTGTGAAGAGAGAGAAACCTGTCTTGTTCTCCGTTAGAGTCTTCATTTTGACAAAATAAGGAAAGGTTCTATTTAATTACTACATACAGCTGTGTGTTTGTATGTATTTAAATATATAAATGCATCCATCCTCTCATGTACCTGTATCTGTGCACATGGATATTTCTGCATGCATGTGAGAGCCCTCCCATAGACTTTACACTGTGCTGCTCCTGTCACAGCTGCATTATACAAGGTGGTGTAAGAGAAAGACCCAGAAAACAGCGATCTGTGGACTTTCTGCTGAAAGCTGTTTGTGAAATGCTTTTGCTGACATCTAGAAATCTTGAATCAACCCATTTTTTGGGGGAGGAGGAGATGAAATGACTCTGCCTGCTTTCCTTCTGGACGATGTACTTGATTCTTTTTTGTCTTCCATCTATGCTTATGTTTTTGAAGCAAATCTGCCTGTCAGTGCTTTAAATCAATACCATTAAAGCTCTATTTGAAGGTAAACTATTTCAAGAGGCTGGCCTGCTTTACCCTGCAATTATATCATGTGCTAAGTGAGTGAAACTTTCAGAGGTATTGAAGGCTTCTGGGGTTGTGTTTTTCTTTTCCATTTCACCAGATGACATCCAATGATAATGGCCTTAACATGATGGGAAATTAATTGAGAGCGCATTTCTACACTGCCATAATTTTATCATCCATCCTATTGCTGCTATTATCAGGAATCCATAACCCCATGGGTGTTTTGAGAGAATCTCTTTCAGCAGAACTTAGGGTGTAGAGGTTACGTGGTTAGCTCCTTCCATCAGCTGGGTGTCAAATCATTGTCAAAAAGAAATTACTGGTATATTCATTTTTTTAGCATCTAGCTTTGTGCTGTGGTGCAGGAGATGATTTGTAGCAAGCCATCAGGGAGAGAAGAGTGCTAGTAGCCATTGAAGGCTTCTCTCTCAGCAGTACTTAGCAGAATCATTGCCCATTACGATGGATGCATGCAGCAGCGTTTTTGATCTAATGTCTGTTATAAAGTAGTGTAAGGAAATTATGCCTTCTGACTCATCATCTTATAGTAGGATAGGAAAATAATAATGTTCCAGTGGCTTTTCTTAAGTCTCTGGTAACAAACCATCCTCCGTAGGCTCATGCTTCTGACAATGTACAATAATTCAAGTTTTTTCAAAGACTTTTGTTTCTTCTTTCACATTCTTGAATGACTTAAATATATCTTCAGGTGATTTATAAAGCATACTGTAGCTTAGAAGAATGGTTTTGGAAATGGTTGACATGGGCTCCCTAACTTCTCTCCTCCTCTTGCAACTTTCAGGGCTATTCAGCTCATTTGCTGAATTCAGCTCCTCCTTTCCTGCTCTCCTTCTTTACTCCAGTAAATTGGGATAGAATGGAGTTTTGCTCCTTTTTCCTGGGTCACCTGTAGCAAAGAGCTAATAGCTGTATGAAACAGATTATAGCCACGATTGTGCCATGCTCCTCAGCACCTACGCACGCCAGAACTTCCATTTATGCTCACTAAATGTCATAGTTAAAACAATGTGAACGTAGATGAAGGATGAACTTTTGTGAAAATTCTCCCTTTTTTTTTTCCACTTGAAATTTACTGCTTTTAAATACATCCTGGAGAATCTCAAACTTGGAATTTTCTTTCCTTTTTCCATAATTTTCTACCCCTTTCTACTTTGCCATTAATTGGGAAGAGAGGGGAGAAAACTCAAAAAAAAATATCAGTGCATATCAAAAATGCACCTTTTTTAAATTATTTTTCCCCTTAAAAACATTCATGACCCTTTAATCCTTAATTAGCATTTTTTATGCATCATGTGGGATTATTGCTGATCTCTGTCTGCACAGAACTCATGATAATTAAGTAATAATCATGCTTAATTTTTCCTGTGTAGCAAGCTCATGTGACTGAGTGCATGCAGGATGCAAATTACTTGTGTGAAAGTGAGACTTTGCCAAGTCTTATCTTCAAAGTGGAATCACAGCTTAAAAACACCCCTGAAGATGCCACTTCCTCCTCTCCCCTTCCTTCTGTGTGACATTTTCTCTCTAGAAAATACTTTCCTCAGTTCAGATGCTCCTGTGGGATTCCTTTTGATTGCTTCTGTAGAGGCACGAGTTGGTGTGACAAAGGATTCAAAAGCCCTGAGTGAGCAGAGCTTGCTTTTGCTCCTCTGCTGTGTAGAAAGAGAGCTCACAGTGCTGTGTTTCCAAGCGAGGAGCTTCCTCCACCTCTGCCACCATCTGCAGCTCTCCCAAGATTTTCTCTTCTGTGTGCATCCACATGTAGCTGCAGAATGATGAGAGAGAGCAAGGCTGGGAGCAGACCCTCTCCTGAGCAACACGACTGCACAGATGGTCACAGGAGGAGTGTTTTTCTCTTCTCCTGTACTGTTGCACACCCGAGTTAAACCAGTGGTTTTCAAAATACCTCCCCAAACAACCCCAGCAAGAGGGTATGCTGTGAACAGTGTGTTCTTCACGGAGGCTGGCCACTATTCACAGAACAATTCAGTGTAAGTGAAAGAGAAGAACCAGTGACCTTGAGCTAGGTAAAAACTTAATTCTCTGGACCACACTTTGCAGTAATACTTTTATCAAAGGGAAAATATTCTTGCAAAATGTTGGAATGTATCTCTTAGAAGGGGAAAAAAAAACAAAAAACAACAACTTAAAAAAAGCCAGGGATGATTCATCCCTACTGTTATTTTCCCCATAAAATTACCAGATCTTCTGGGATTTTTATGATTTTCTGGAAGTGAAATTTTAGGAAACTTCTTCTTATGTCCCCTCTGCCATAGGGTGTCATGGAAGTGCAACAACATCTTGTCAAAAATATAAAAAAAACCCAAACAAACAAAAACCACCCTGCCTTTGTAAGCTTTGGAAATGAACGCTTGCAGGGGCAGTGGGAACATCTGTCTGTTGAGATGCGTGTACTTCTCCATGGTGTCATTTACAAGAACACAGCGTCTGGTTAAGATAGCTCCTGACTTTCGGAGCTGCCAAAGCTACTCAATGTCTTGCAAGCTCCTGCTTTGCAGCTGTGAGGCCATCAGTGCTGTTATTAAGCTGATGCCCACAACCATTTCACCACCGAGTAGATTTTACATGCTAAAACACTTGTGGGACTAACAGGGGACTGAAACCTTCCAGGACATGAACCTTGGCAAGGTATCAGCATAGGGATGATTTCTTAATTACTTAAATAATACCTTTCCAGTAAGTTATCTCTGAAAGGAAAGGAAACACACATTCTGGTTTAGGCATTAAAAAAAAAAGTGCTTAAATCCCCGTGTTCTTTATTTGCATCCTATTTATTAGATTTTTCAATTTGTTACTTTGAAAATTGTGTGCTGCTCTGTCAACTGTTTGTTACAAGATTTCCCTTAGGGGAAAACAAAGCTTCATATCCCAGCTCACGTATCACAGTATGAATAAGACTTGCCACACTCCATTTGGCAGGTAGGGAATATTAGTCAATAATGCTAGAATATAATTGGCTTTAGCTTTTCGTGTTGTGTCACCAGATACAGCTTCATTCTTAGGGAGCCTGACCTGAGAAACAAGGACATATTTCAGGTACCAACAGGATTAGGGCACTGCATTAAGGGCCTTTGACAGAGTTCAGTTGTTGCTACTAAAGTAAAACTGCTTTGGGGTTATTTTTTTTTGCCAAAATAATCAGTGGTTTCATTGGTGATGGTTATTTTTGTTGCTGTTTGTCTTAAGACATTTAAGTGCTGACAGTTCTGATCGGGACAGCTGGCATACAAATAATATCCATTAAGTTTTATGCCAAAGCATAGAAATAATATCCATTAGGTTTTATGCCATCTGAACTGCAAGGGATAGTTACTGCAGCTCTTAAAATATATTAAAAAAAAATAATAAAAAAGAAAAAATGCCCTTTTGCTTCTTCTTTCATAGCAGGAGCTATTATTGCCTTTATTGTTGCTGCATTAAACATATGTTTGAATATGATCTTCTAACTTTCATCGCTGTTGGGTTAAGAACACAAAGAATGTGCCCCCATCCTGATTAGCTAGTCTTGTACAGTAGTACAAAAAAGCAGCAATGGCAATTTCTCAGTTCATTAGGTGCATATTCATCTTAATGGGGCATCAAAGTTAAAAACTATAATGCCTTCCTCTCATTTAATACTCCAGAGAACATTCACAGTAACCACATGAAAGCAAAAAGGATTTCAACATCGGAGCTGAAAAAGTAGGTGTCTTCATTCCCTCCAGGCAGATAGGGAAGAAAGAGAGAACTGCTTTCTATCCTTATCCCTGCCTAACTTGGCTTGCTGTGCTAACCACTGGTCACTACAGCTGAATGAATAAAAATGTTGATCTCTGCTAGCTTTTTCCAGTAGATCCAGTTTTAAATCCATTGTCTGCAAATGTTTGGTATCAGCTGAAGAGCACAGGGCACTGAAATACCTCCAGAGGGTCTTTTATTGTTTCTGGGGGTGTGGACCCTTATACAGAGACCTTTCAATACAGTGTAAAACTCGTGGTGCCTTGGAACATTTAGGTAAACAACCCTCAATTCATGCTATTTACTGAAACAGCAGGTTTTCCAGAAACTGCTTCTAAAAGGATTCCAGAGCTAGCACCCAGCATGAGTTTTTGGGGCACATTTACAGATGTAGAACTGAGCTCTGTGTGAATGCCTTGCTTCCTGACTTTGTGTGTGTGTGTTTGTGTGTGGTGGGGGATGCTCTGTTGGCTTACTGCCCAGGGTGCTCCAGTATATGCAACTAAATTTACTTGTGGTTGTAAAAGTGTTCTGCAAAATGCTGATTTGCAGTGTTTGCTTTCTAGCTCTGACAGAGCCAGAGAAGAGAGGATAATTTGTATTATATGGTCAGTTCTGTAGGGTGCATCATATTGAAACATTACAAGATGCAGCCACTATCTCCCCAAACCAAAGTTCTCAGTAGATTTTGCTAGCCTCTGCTAGCTGTAAATGATGGGCTGGGTAAAAATAACTGCTGGTAGCATGTGTGTTCATTCAGGGTGGCAAACAAGTTCTTCTTCCAGACTGGTGAAGTTCTCTTTCCTTCATTTCTGCCACCCACATTAAGAATGAAGAAAGGCTGCTGCTTTCTCCAATGCCTCTTCTCTTCTTCAGATCTGAAAGGTATATATTCAATATAGGTCTATATTCCATGAGTGTATTTTGTTTAAAAAGCAACTTTTATGTATATAATTCCTATGAGGCATTTATATAATGATGAAAATTTAGTGAAATCAAAACCCAGAGAAATCAATCATAGAATTCAGAATATTGTTAATGGGGCATTAGCAGAATAGAGGAATGAATGAAATTAAGAGACTTAGGAGAAGAGGTTTTCAAGTAGATGAGAAACTACCAGTGAAGCAGAAATACTGCAAAGCTCCTTCAGAAAGAGGAGGAGAGAAGACAGAGTGGATCCATACATTCAAAAAGCAGGAGTCAACAGGCCAAGATGGAAGAAGCAGACCAAAAACATGAGCTTCTCATCTGATTAAACTAATTAAGGTTCTCTGATTGCAGTAAAGTTGTAGGGATTTTATGCCAGCTGGGAGATCTGGCCTTAAAACAAGAGGAGTCAGAGATGAGTGACAGTCTTAAAGAGGATGGAGTAAGACAACGGGAATGAGAAGGAAAAGCAAGCTCTGAAATGCCTGTAGACAGGATATGCCAGCGGGGAGAGGTGGGAGGGAAAAGAAGGGCTGATGGAGGAGAAGGAAGGATATTCCTTTGAGAGAGAGAGGGGCTATAAGGCAACCTCCTGCTCCTACACACAGAGGTTGGACTTCAGTGAATTAGATTCTATTTTGTGATCTTGCCATCTTAATTTTCTCCATAGTATCTGGTTATGGAGGCCTTTGAAGAAAAATAGATTTTGAGAAAGCAAGCTCTTAGCTCTGAATTATTGAAGGATGAGGCAGGATTGCTGTGTTCAGGTGGTGGAACTCCATTGCTGTGAACAACAGTGATGCATATACAGCCAATTATTTAGCACGTCCTGTATCTTTCTTTTCTTTTCGCAGCTCAGTTTACTGTCTAGTTTAAAACTTTTCTGTGTTCTTTGCATACTGAATATTTTATTAGGAGAAGTGCAAAATAACCTCTTGATGCATTGCATCAATATGTGTTACAGAAATCCAATGATCCAGTAGCTATATTCTGCCTTTGGTCATCATGTATGCTCATTATATTAGCAAATTCTGCCACATTTCAAGGTTCTGTGTTGGCTTGTAGAGAAAAAAGGACTAGTCTGTGTGAAAGCAGATGATGTTTGAATGGGATTTGTATTGATCATGAGGATCAGGATGCTTTTGGTTTTGTGAAGTAATTCTTCGAGCTGCACTCAAATAAATTCTGCTGGATTTGTTTTATTCCTGATGGAGGGGTTTCTAGGGGAAAATCAGTTTGCGTTATAGCCTCAAAATGATAAAAAACTTAAACTAGTGGTAATATGGATTATTCTGCTCAAGTAACAAGTGCTGTGCTGATTTTAACACTAATAAGTTTAGAGGTTAATTTTGAGATCCAGTTTGAAGACTTCAGCTTAGGTTGGTAGACCTAGTGATTATAATATCCTGGCCTCTGGCAATGGATGTGTGAGGGTTTGAGACAGAGAATGCCAGCAGCACAGCGGTGATGCTAGACATAGCAGACCTGTAGTCTTGGGAGTCACAGGCCTTTCATTTAAGACTTCTCTGGAGGAATAGAAAAAGAGAATCACAGAACTGTCTGGGCTGGAAGGGACCTCCAGAGGTCATCTGGTCCANCCCAGGTGCAGGACCCTGCACTTGCTCTTGTTGAACCTCCTGAGGTTCACCTGGGCCCACCTCTCCAGCTTGTCCAGGTCCCTCTGGATGACATCCCATCCCCCTGGTGTATCCACAGCACCACTCAGCTTGGTGTCATCTGCAAACTTGTTGATGGTTCTCTCGATCCTGCTGTCTATGGCATTGATGAAAATATTAAACAAGACAGGCCTCCTCACAGTAAATAGGAGAGATTCCATAATTTATATTGTTAAATATGTTTTTTTCTTGAAAACAGGAGTCCATAAACAAGCAGCCACCTACTCTGTACAACCTTGTAGAGGCTCTGTTTCTTTCCCATCTGCTACCCTGTCTGAGTAGTGTTACACCCCTTTCCTTTCTCCACAGTGTGTTTTTTTACCACTGAGCTGTAATTAAGCAAGAGCAGTGCTTCACCACACAGCTACGTTAACGTTCTCCCTTCCACAGCATCACCTCTGGTGTTAAGATACTGGAGCCTGCATCATGCTTGATATCATGGGCATGGGCTTGCATCTCACTAACAGACCATGCATAAGGTAATGTCAATCCCCTTGTATTTATTGGCTGGAACATGGTAAGTGCAGCTTTTCTGATGGCAGGTGAGCAGTAATGGTGTGGCAGATGTTGGTGGCTTAGTGTTTCTGGCAGAGTTCCCTTCTCCATACACAGCACAGCCCACTGATGTCCCTGATCTGTAACTTATAAACTCCATGTCATGTGCAAGTTTGCTTCTTCCTGAATAGCCAACTGAGAAGCTCAATGGAGGAAGGCTCATCAGAAGAGACAGCAGCAGATCCTTAGACTTGTTTTAATGGTGAATCTCCCTTTCTTTTTTAACACCAGGAGGCCACAGTATGGGTGAACTGGTAGGTAGGATGATGACTGATGTGTGCATTGCTACCAGCATAAGTGTATTCCCTTCCTTCTAAGTAGCATGCTTATTATTTTCACAAATTAGCACATTTTTGTGTTTCATTAACGTTTCTCAAGTATTCTGAAGACAATGTGATGACAAAGCACTGACAAGGAATCACAGTTGCACAAATTAAGGCAGGCTGACTTGTAATGGAAAGAAGGAAAAGCAGAAAAACATTTGTACACTTCAGCTGGGAAAACAATAAAATACTGACTGCAAAAATGCCTGTGCTGGTACTGCAGGCACACTTGCTAGCTGAGCTCCTATCACTAAAAGGCTGGCAGGCCAGGATGCTGTGCTAAATACGTGTCATTCCTTCTAGGATGTGTCATTTTTGTGGCTGCTCTTCAGTTTTGTGGAGGGTTGTTTCTGGCTGGTGTCTGTGTTCAGTGGCAGAAATCATCCATGCAAGAACATTACAATCGACAGTGACTGCTGCTTTCAGGGGAGCCCTGTTCTCATGAAGTTTTTACATTTTAGCAGAAACAAAGCTAAAGGGCAGATACAGTCCTGTCAGGATGGCAGTAGAAAAGCAGATCAGGGGACTGGGCCCTCAGAAAATTGCCTACTGCTCATCAATAGCCATTCATGGTGAAATATTTAAGCCATCAAATCCATAGGTGCAGAGCCTCCATCCATGCAAGCAGGACAAAAGGCAGTTCTAGCTTAGGTTTGTTGGGGATTTGTTTGCTGGGTTGTTTTTTTTTTTTCCAAAGGAATCAAAACATTTAAGAAAATGTAGCTCCCTATTTTTAGTTGCTGCATACAGAGTTTAAATGTGACTTGTAGTTCCATTTGGTTGTCTAACTAAGCAGTTCTGAAGCCCTAAGGGTAAATGGTCCTTACTCCAAGGACCCTTCTGTAAAACAACCTAAATCAATTATTTCTGAGCTAATGTATATTTCTGAAAATTACTCTAGACAGTATCAGAGCGCCAGTGAGTAAGGACTTCAGGTTCATATTTGATTCATGTAAAACTGTAAAGCTTCCATAAATACTTGCAGATTTTGGTTCTATTTTTGCATCGCTCTGGTAGAAATCATCAGGGTCTTCAGTTTGTCTTTGTTTCAAAAAACAAAAGTGGGTTTTGAGTGTGTTTAATCTGGGTCAGCAGTAATTATGTGTTGCCTGAATCAATAGTCTGGAGAGAGTACTGTGAGAAAGGGAAGAACACACTGTTGAATGAGAAAAGAGCTGCTCCCCTGGCTCTCTACATCTGCAGAAGATGCCATGATGGAGAGGCAAATATTTAGGCTCAGAATCGGAATACCTGTGAGTGGTGCCTGCTGAAGATGGTGTGCTTAGCTTCTCTTCAGAGAAATTTCTTGCTCTGATTTCCTTACCTCCTTCTCAAAACATACAAAGTTATCAGATAGAGGGGAGCTATCTAGGAACTAGGAAAGGACGAGTGAGTGGACTGCACACTCTCAGCCTGGTAAGCCCAAGGTAATGTCCTCCCTGCCTTGCTTTTCTCCTAACACCCGGCTTGTTAAAGCACTTGTGAATTAAGACATTATATAATTTGCTTTTCTGGCTAATAAAAGTATTCAAACTAAGAAACTAGACATCTAGATGGCCAACTGGAGAATACCTGTGAGCCACAGTTTTTGTGGTAGGGGAACAGATGACATAGAAGTAGAGGTTGCATCTCAGCAAGTAATCTTTCTTCCTTCTTTTCACACAGAAATGTTTTTGATTCCTTTGTCAGTCTCTTCTCTTCTCTTCTCTTCTCTTCTCTTCTCCCCTCCCCTTCTCTCTTGACCCCACTTGTCATGACATCTCCTGCTGAAAGCATCAACCTCCTCCTCCTATTCAGCTTTACCTTCCATCCACAAGCATGGGTACAGGAGGGCAGCCCAACAGGGGAAGGAGGTTGCCCTCTGTGAGCTGTAGCAGAGCCGATGCAGGAGGCGTTCGGGAGGAGCTGACCATGCTAGAGCTGAGGCATGGCTCATTCCTGTGTAGACTCGCAAAGAACTGTGGATGCTTTTCATGAAATAAACTAAAACTTGAAGAATATATCCCAGCTGACTCCTAAAGCACTCCTCCAGCTGAAGATTTTGCTGCTATTGTCTTTCTTGTATAGTAACTGTAGGTTCCTTAATTCAATTTACAATTAAAACAAACAAAAAGTAAACCCACATCTTTTTAAGGAACACTCTTCAGCTAGTTTGTTAAGGCATTGTTCTTCCTTTAGCTCTAATTTCATCATACTTCCTTCCTAATTAAAATCCAGTTTATTTTCCTCAAGTTGTTAAAGACAAAAGATCACTTTTCTTATCTCAAGACTAAATTGGATTTTAAAAACAGAACACCCTGACTTTTTTGTCTAATAGGATTTATTCTACTATTTTGTATAATCATTGTAATTAGGAATTGTCTACCACTGTTTTAACAGAGCTTCCAGTCAGAAGCACTGAAAATCTTATGGTTCTTACTCATTGTGAACAGATCCTACTCTGAGCCACTAAGATGTAGCAAATCTTTCATGCTGCCTTTTTTTTTTTCTCAGTTACATGCAATCCCTACAAAAAGATGATCTTAAACCAAAGCTTCCAATCCCCTTATCCCTCAGTTTGTACTGAAGTTGGGAATTCCCCCTAGTGAAAGAACTGGACGCAGGACCTTGAACATGGCCTTGTTGAACTTCAGATTTGAACAAGCCCACTCCTGCCTATGCAAATCCCTCTAGATGGCATCCCTTCCCTCTAGAGAATCTGCTGCACCATCTGGTTTGACTGGGAGGACAGAGGAGACCACTAACTGTGTTCCAAACCCTTTTAATGCTGCTCTAAGAAAAGCACAGTCTTTTTTGGTGATTCTGAGTTGCCTTGTTGCAGTATCAGTAGAATAGCAGGAGCAGATGATACTCCATAGGGTTCCTAGGTCGGCAGCCTCTGAGTGACATCGTGAATGTGACATGCTGGTAGGCAGCAAATGCCTTTCGAGACACTGTCTGGGTGGTAAATGGGTGCTTTCATGCCTCTTGGCAGGCAACCTTGAGTTACTGACACTTGATGTGCTTTTCTGGTGCCATCGGTTCTAATGCAGATGGGTTCCCCTGGATCCTGCCCTTTCGTCACGTGCTCTTTGTTCTCCAGCCCCAGAGCACCCCGTCCATTACAGAGAGGCAATTTGAGGGAAGGTTCTTCCTTCTGCCCCAAGCAGAGACAAGGCTCCAATCTCCATATCTCCATATTCTGGAGACTACTCCAGAGCTGCTATCTGAAATGAGAATCCAGATTCCTAGTACTATCTAGAAGACACTTATTCATGCAGGCCAAATTGATTGGAAGTGTCCACTTCTCATTTCTAAAGTGATCGTCGGGGTTATTTTTATGTACTGTGTTAATCTGACCTGGATTTGCTGTTGAAGAGGTAACTTTGGGGTTGTTGCTGCAAACCTGCTGCTCAACACCAGGAGCAGCAGTTGGGAAGTCAACACAAAATCTTCCTCTCCTTTTCTCAGCAAAGGTTAATGTTTTTATTTAATACCCAGCTTCTGCTAACAGAAGCCTGTATGTAATGAGATGGTGAAACCTTTTCTGAAACCTTGTTTCTGAGTAATTGCAGCTGGGGTTTTGTCATAGGAGCTCAGCAGGCTTTGGTAGTAATTAGTATCTTTATATATAATCCTTAATAATTTCCATATACTGTTTGTAGCAGCTATGTGTTGGAGGCCAGTGAATAATCTATGTTCTTGAAGTTATATATGTGAGCTATAATTACAGTGTTCTTTCTAATGCTGCAGTCAGAAAAACAGAGCAGGTAATGACATATGTGGAGCCTGGTTCTAGGCTGAAAATGAACAGTGCACCATTAGTCTATGTATGCTGCCTGAGACGGGCTGTCCAGTTGTTAACTGTGCTGGTGACTTCTGTTGAGGATTTCATGATGCCTTTTTTTAAACTGGGTCTTTTGAATTCGGGACGTTTTTGAGATTCTCACTCCTGACAAGGAACTCATTTAGGAAAGCTTGTCTGGATGTTGGAGTCAGGATTTCAGACCTCAAAATGCCCAAGAAAAAGGCTGGTAAAAGTTGTCCTTGCTTCAGCTCTCCATATCTCAACATAACCCTGAGGAGAAAAGATTTTCATTCATTTAATTCATATAGGTTTAGAGAATGAAATGCATCAATAAGTGATCTTTCAAAGTCATGCTGTTTCTCTTTCCTGATTTTTGGCTAAAAGCAAGAAGCTATCTAATTGAATTTGAAGGTTCTGTCATTTCATCAAGCAATAATATAATGTGAAATCATCCTTCTAAAATTTTAATTTTTCAGGAGTCTAGCATAGCATATCAATAGATAAAGTAAGTCAAGAACTTTTAAATAATCATGAGGTAGTGAGTCATAAGGCTGACGGCCTGCTCCACCTTCTCACACTCATTATTTTAAGCTAACTCTGCTATCACCTTGTGCCTTGCAAACCAAATAGAATATCATTAGGCCACAGAATTCTGATATCAGGGCTGTGGCAGCACCCGCTCGGGTAGAAAGCTTGCTCATGTCCTCTATGTGTGAGTGTGCAACAGAGGTGCTGCTATCCTCGTGATCCTAACTCAGATCCAAAAGGGAGAGTTGAAATTGTGGAGAAGAATAGGATCTAGTGATGAATTAGTGACGCAGAGTAAGAGGTGACAAAGAGCATGTTTACCATGCACGTAAGCGATGGGGTTTGAGTTTGCTCTGAGAATAAAATCCAGCCTCAGTTAATGTATATGATGGAAGGGAGAACTGGTGGATGATTTCCTTGTGCTTTCCATAATCAAGAGGCAATCCTCTTTATCATTCTATTATTGTCCCACAAAAAGCCTTGAAGTCTCCTTCACCGCCTGTGTGTGTACCCGGGTGATGTTTCTGACAGGCTTGTGCTCCTCTCCTTTTCATCCTAGTTTGTCTGATGGAGTAGGAAGGAGAGTCAGCATGGGCTGCACTGATGTCAGTGGTGATTGTTGAGAGACCTGATGGAACTTCACACAGTAATGTTCTTGTAATGAAGCAGAGAAAAGTGCAAAGTTAAATAGCTCCAACGTTTTGGTAAAGTGGATGCATGTGAGAGTGGTGACCATCACTCCTCTGAGTCTGGGAATTTACCAGAACACTGATAAAAAAAATAGAGACATCTTAGAGAGTAAACAGCAGGAAAAACAAAACAACAACAACAGCAACAACAACAACAACAACAACAAAAGAAAAAAGGAAAAAAAAGGTGAGTTTGAAGGAAAAAAAATAAAGCTTAAAATAGCCAAATATATATCACCTAGAGAGTGATCATTTTCTGATTCAGGAAAGGACTGACTTACTTAAGTGCTGCTCTGGGTAAGAATTCTTTCCTGAGCTGAAAAACAAAGGCACTGGTAGCAGCCTAAGTATCTAGCATCCTGTCCCTGATGTACAGAAGCAGTGACTTGGGAAGATTTAAGTATTAAAAAGCTACATTTCATCTGTTCAGAATAGGATTTTTGCTACTTCATGTGAAACATTCCTTGGGACATTCTAAAGTAACAAACTATGATAGTAGTAAACATTTTCTTGAGAATAATTCCAGTCTGGCAGGGAGATAATTTCACAGACCCCAGAGATTTTCTTGTATTGCATGCTCCATTGGTACGCTTGAAAAATAGAACTGGGAAAGCAAAGTGGAATTTGCAGAAACATGAACTCACTGATATTTCAGTGTTAACTTTCCACTAATGATCTTTGAAGGCTGTTGAGTGAAATCCTCCTTCTTCCCTTCCCCCCTTCCTATTACCCTTGATATATTATTATCCAATTTAGCTCCCCTGCCAAGGGAATCTTTTGCTCTCTGATCTCCGCTGTAAAAGGAATGAAAAAGCACAAGTAAGCTGACAATGTCTGAAGGAGCAAACTATACCAGGTTCATGCATAATGTAGCCATCACATCTTCTGTTCTTTTAATATTACTGAGTTCATATGATATTCAGTGCTCGCACTCAGAAGAGATAGAGAGGTATCTGTTCCTTACTTACAGATATTATTTCTACGGTAATGAATTCTCTTTCCGTCAACAGATAAAAATTCAGGAGACAGAGAATTACTCCCATCTCAAGTTCTCTTAGTTTTAAAACATTTCATGTAATTACCAATAAATTACAAGAATATCGTCTTCTTAGAAAATAAATTTTAACATAGCTCTCACATTCCATATTATAATTCTTTTATACTTCAGCTTCCAAATGCAAATGTAAACTAAGTAACATTCTGGATTAACAAAAAAGAAAAAAGGGAAAAAAAAAAAAGACAACTGAAAATAAATTTAATTACAAAGGCAATTCGCTTCAGTGGCATACAAAATTAATCTTATGTAACTTTTAAATGTATGTCTAGTGCACTAAGTCCCAAGGCAGTATTGAAAAGTATGAAGTAGGCTTTTTTCAGCCATGAGAGAACAGCTCAAACAAACTTTCTAGACCACTTACTGCAATAAGTAATACGTTTGATGAGATCTTGTTGTGTTTCCTTCAGATAGATGCATTATAAACAGTTAATAGTGGAGAGTCTTCGAGGAGATTCATTCTGTTCCTTTAGAGTGACTAGGCTATGCAGGAAGGGTGCTGAGCAGTCTGGTGTGTATATATATGAAAAAAAAAAAAGGATTTAAAAAAAAAAAAAAAATAAAAAAAACA
>VWZY01002632.1:236693-250940 GCA_013399075.1 Chloroceryle aenea | reverse complement strand
AAAAAAAAAAAAGAATAAAAAAAAGCCTGAGGCAGAGCAGTGAAGGGGAAAAATGCTTCTGTTTCTCACTTCTGTTTGTTGAAAGTCCACATTCAGAAGAATGTAGCTACACTTTGCCATTGCCAGGTGGCATGGTATCAGATTCTGATTTCTTTTTAATCAGTATCATTTATAAGGAAACAAATCACCATGTACTAATTCCTTTTAATGACAAACTCAGAAGGACAGAAGGGGACAGAAGTGTTACGGATACTTCTGAGTGACAATTCAGTTGAGAGCTTGGAGTAGCAAAATGCAGCCCGGTCATCAGCTGATGCACTGCAGAGTGAGAAGACCAAAAACAATAAGCAGCAATTTGCTTTCAGATGAGAGTGGCTGCAGCCTTGTTTTTAAATACCCGAAGGGCCAAGATGTGCAGATAATAATGCAGCATGCAAAGGCTGGAAAAGTTGGAAAGGCTTCTTGTGCAGGCATTAGTGGTTTGGTGGGAGGGAGGGAGAACCTACAAAATAAATTTTTTATAAGATGGTACTTAATGCATAACGGTCGGCCAGTAACTCCTTGCTCTGAAAAGTAGGAATTAGTGCTTTTCTTTTAGCCAGCTTTGCTAGAAATCCCTAATTTGATGGATTGAAATTGACACAAAAATTATGAGGAAGCTTAGAATGGGGCGAAATCCTCTCCCACATGATGCAATATGCTCCAGGCTCAGCAGCAACTCTTGTGAGCCAGAAAAAATCTCTTCTGAGGGCTTGCATGTGTGAGAGGATTTGCTCAGAAGGGGGATTCTTTGCTGTAACCACTTCGTACAACCCAGCATCGAGAAATGTAGCGGCCAACTTTCCCGTGCTGTCAGAGAATGCTTCCCAGCAGATGGAAACACGAGTGGAGCTGTGCACTGCAACTGAGCCTCTGGTTGGCTGCCTGTGAAAGGAGCTAGGGAAGCCTGTTCCAGGGATCCTCGCTCTAAAAACTCCCAGAACACGGGCACTTCATCTTTGCAGGCTTTTGAGAAAAGGTCAGATAAACATGCCACAGCTGGCCCTTTTTGAGATGGGGTAAATTAGATGGCCTCTCAAATTTCTTTTCACCTTGCTTTCTGCAGCTCTGCGATCTATCTTTTGAGGAATAGCTGGTGGCAATTTCAGATCCTAAATAGCCTACAACGAATGAATCTTCTTGGAGAAATGTTATTCCCTAATCCTGCGCCTTGTCTCCCAACCTCTTCTGTGGACACAGTGTGTTACCAGCTTGTCACACAAAGCTCAGGGACCAGAGAGGCAGCTGGTGAAGACAGCTATGTTGTGGGTGCAGCTTCTTATGGGAAGTGATATGAGGCAAAGGAGTGGATTTGGTCTGAACCGCCACCAAGTGAGGGGATTAACCGTTCCTTCTCCCCTTTCCGAGCACACCAGAGAGGATTAGGTGTTGGAAGAAAGGGGGGCAGAATTTGGGAAGCGCTTTTCTTGCATCCCAGTTATCTTGATCAGAGGAAAATGATCACCTGTGACATCACAATCCCATTCTTATGGCAGTAAATACAGCAATTCTTAGGACTTTTCTCTGAAAACTCTCTTGACAGCCTATGGAATGTTCTTAAAGGGAAGGCTTGCAAGCAGTCAAGATTTAGGCCTGGGGTGCGTGTGCATATTTGGACCACATTGCTTACATGCTGCTTCTCCCCAGCTGGTAAGGCAAACCAAGGTCTCAGCAGGGTCCAAGTGGAGGTATGAGGGCTAGATAAACATGTCAGATGCACTTGGTAGGCGTGCTGGTTAATGAAAGGTCTGCATGAAAAAGGACAGGATTGAGCTCTGCAGCAACACTTCCAAGGAAGGTGACATGTAGTCACGTAAGCTGAGATTCCAATGGGGAGCAGAGGCACCAGCAGAGGAAGGTGGTAGAAGAACAAGCAAAAAGTTCTTGTATGACCATGATATAGCCAAACTTGATCTGATAAATGACTGATGCATCTGGCTGTGGTAGCAGTAAAAGCTACCTGGAGACTTGCCAGTTGTGAGAAGCTGCTTGTTGTGAATTCAGGTTATTTTGTATCCAGCATCTATTTTACACTGTCCTTGTATTTTTCAAGTACTAAAAAACTACTTTCTATTTCCCCATCTAACTATAGAAACTGCTTCCCATTCTGTCAGTAATGCTGCCTGAATAAACATTACTCATTTCTAAGCTGGGTAATATAGATTTCTTACCGACTGTAAAGAACAGCACCCAGGGCACTCAACCCATCTCCTTGAACAATACATTACTGCTTTCTCTTTCTCTTGGCTCCCCAGTACCTCCCAGGAGATAGGACATGCTCTTTGTACACACACTATGCACCTGAATTAGCTATCAAAACCATGTGCCATATTTCTCACTAGGGCTAGTGAAAAGAGAGAGCCCATTCTGCAGTAGAACGCAGAATAGGATGGCAGGCTCCACAGCATCACTGCCCCATCCCCTGTAGCAAGGAGTGATCAACAAGCAGAGTGAATTGGTGATTAGGATTTAGGAATAACTGTGGCTCTCTGGTTGGTGGAGTCCTGCTTTGGGTGGAAGTTGTCTTAGAGCAGCAGAGAGATGGACAGAAACTTTGGAGCTCACGCAGAGAGGAGCAGGAGAGTGCAAACAACTCAAGTAAAGTTAATGGACATAAATAAAAGCCTTTAAACTACAGCCTGCATGCCCTTGTTTGGGGTAAAGTACTCTTAGGGTAATGTAGTTTGAAGGTTGCCTTACTCCCAGAAGAGAAGCATGTACATGGTGGTTTAACAGGCTTCAGTATATGCTCATTAACTTTACACTCTTAGTTGGCTCTTCATAAATTTCTGACACATTGACTCTGTTGGGAGTTCTCTTGGTTTAGTTTAGTTCTTTGTTGTAGTTTTACTAGCAAAACAACAATCGCTGTGATTTCTCAGTGAAAAACCAACCCCCATTCAAAAAAAAAAAAAAAATCAGCCCTAAAATAGAAGGGTTTTTTTAGAAGGCAGAAAAGTTTGCAGTGGTAGCAGAGACAGTTCACTGGGGACCTGTCATAGCAAGTGCTGATAATGTCGAAAGAGCAAGACAGGGTCAGTTACTAGAATGTGATTTGTATGCAAATAAATTGTGTAGATTATTTGTATGCAAATAAATTGTGTAGATTAAAAGCCTAGTTTTAACAGTCTTTATTATTACTACTTCGCAGAGCTTTATATAAAATCTTGAACTCACTATTGTGCTAGTAATATTTACCAAACGGCATTAGAAAATGCAATAAAAGTTTATAGGAAAGTCATTACAGTAACCATAAAGCAACAGCTCATACAAAATGGAAAAATAATCAAATAATCCAGTGAAGTGGGGGACTGATGCCAATCCATACACAGCTGTGAATGCCACCTGAGAAAACGGGAATGTCTGAGAGACCTAAAGCATCTCAAAGCATCTTCTCCTGCCCCTGTCCCCGGTGCCTGCAGAGAGATGGTGATGCAGGGTTCTGTGCCTGGGCAGGGGGGAGGAGGGAGATCAGCCCTCCCCCAAGCTGGTGTTGGTAATTATTAACTGCTAATGGCAAGAAAAATCATTGGGATTCACAATAGGCTTTCCTTTCACACCGCTAATTGTGTGATGAACTTACTTTGGCAGTAAATTGTCACATCTGCTGTGCAGAGAGATTACACTTAGGGACATAAAATAAATACAGTGGCTGTTCCTTTATCCCTGGCTGATTGAGGCATTAAAAAAAAAAAAGAGAGAGAGAAAAAAGAAAACTTGGCAGATGGAACACGTTATTTGTTACACAAGGCTTTAGGGGGAGGTAATAACTTTTTTTTTTAGACACCAAATATGGTAGGAAAACCAGGCAAGCTTTCACAAGCCGTCCTCAATTTGTTCTTTCTACCCCGATTGCACTTTAGGGAGCAGCAGCACTAATGGCCCAGGTTGAGGTACATTTTCTGGTGGCAATAGTAGTGGGAGATTCCTTCTGTCCATGTACTTCCACTTGCTCCCATTTCACCAGCTTGTCCCCCCTTGTCCCACTCCTTCAGCCACCACAAGGCAGCTGTCTGGGGCTGGCAGAGCTGAGCGCAGTGCCAGTGATGGGTTGAGCTGCTGCTCCCTTTGTCATGCCAGTGCCAGTGTTGGGGGTGTGCTCCTCTTCATCTGGATCATGGAACCGATCCTGCTGAAATGCAGCAAAATCAACAAATAGGCTGGGTGTTTGGAATGACAAGATGGAGAGTGAGGGAGGGGTGGATGCTGTGGGACATTAGACAGAGGCTGGGGGGAGAAAATGTCACCAAATTGGTATCTTTGTGGACCCGGTAACTTTAGCTCCTATTTCTATAGATAGTTTCTATTTCTCTAGTTAGCCACTCTTAAGAAACTGCTTGCTTTTTCATCTTCTCTGTCCTGAAATGTTCTAGGATTAACAATCAGTGAAACAATATTTGGAAAGCAGGGCAAGGACTACTGAACACATTGCAATATGAGTTCCTTTTGCAGTCTCAACCCTGTCACCAATCTTCTCCTAAATACCATTTCTCATTATTATTTACTTCTACAGACTAGTTCTAAATATCAACAGACATCTAAATTATACTTTTATCTTTAAATATGCCAGGGAAGGATGTTTCCGATGCATATAGTCATTTTCAGCCAAGCCATTTAGTCCTTCATCCACCAGAATTTCAGTGAATGGAAATGGAAATTTTGGCTGAGATGTGGGCAACAGAATAATCAAAATATTGTTCCTAACAGTTCCTAATGGTGTTTCTAAAACTACCAGTGCAGTGACACTATTTTCAGATGTGGCTACAGATAACTGGATGTCTCTCTTTTAGAACCATGAGACCTTAGAGGAATTTGTTCTTTTTTTTTTCCTGATGCCTGGTGTGATGCTATATATAATATCTGCAGTCCAATTGTCAAAATATCACAGCAATCTTTAGGGTGTCTTGGCAATAATCTAAAATTGCTTGAAAGGAATGACAAATCTTTTATTTAAATGTTCTCTAGCAAGAGTCCTACTTTCAAACATCTCTGTGTCATGTCAGTCCCTCTTTTCAACACAAACTGCATTTTTATGTCAGGTCCATAACACTGGTTTTGCTCAAAGTCACATTTACACAATCCTGTTGTCAGTTTGATTGAGACAAATGCAGCAAGTGACAGATGGGTTAATGGTCCTACCACGGTGTCATCACATCGCTTGAGGAAATAGCATCAACATGCAATCACAGCAGGATGTACTATTACAGTTCATTTGTCTTTAGAACAGTTTTGGAGAATCAGTGGGTGTCCCATGGTTCAAGATCAGCAGTGAAACTACATGTTCTGATCCTCCAAGTTGGTACATTATTCCATGCCTTAGTTCCTGCAATTGATTCTTGAGCTTTAGCACTGCTTCTGGAGCTGGAGAAAAGTTTTTGAGCTTTAGTTTTCCAGGAAATTTGGCTTTAGTTTTGGTTCAGGGAGGGATAAAAAAAAAAAAAAAAAGGGGCAAGAGAAAAAAAGGGAAAAAAAAAAGGAAAAAAGAAAAATAATAATAATTTTAAAAAATAGACACATTCATCCTAAGTCCCAAACCAGTTTTGCTGAGGAACCAGAAGTATCTTTGCAACTACCATGACAGGTTCTTAGCAGAATTAATATTTTTGTCGCTTTCTGTGCTCCTAAATTCCATTGCTTCAGTGAACAATCACCAGCCAGCAAACAAAGCTTCTAGAAGCATTCATTTTCTCACAGGAGAGTTTGTCTGTGAAGTCTTCAATACCATTTCCACACACCAGCTCACATAACCATGGTACTGTAAGATACGCCCATTTATTTGCATTCAGCAAGTTGAGGGATTTTCTCCTCCCTCTCTATTCTGCCCTAGTCTGGAGTATTGGGTCCAATTCTGGGCTCCCCAGTTCAAGAGATTCAGGGAACTACTGGAGAGAGTCCAATGGAGGGCTAGAAAGATGATGAGGAAAGGACTGGAGCATCCCTCTGATGAGGAAAGGCTGAGAGACCTGGGCATGTTTAGCCTGGAGAAGAGAATACTGAGAGGGAACCTTATCAATGCTTATCAGTATCTAAAGGGCAGGCATCAAGAGGATGCCCAGTGGTAGGACAAGGGGCAATGGGCATGAACTAGAATGCAGGAAGTTCTGCCTACACATAGGGAAAAAATTCTTTCCTGTAAGGAGCACTGGAGCAGCTGCCCAGAGAGTTTGTGGAGTCTCCTTCTCTGGAGACGTTAAAGACCCAGCTGGATGCATCCCTGTGCAACCTGCCCTAGGTGAACCTGCTTTGGCAAGAGGGGGGTGGACTAGATGATCCTCGGAGGCTCCTTCCAAACCCTACCAATCTGTGGTTCTGTGATTCTGAATTATTACAGTTCTAAACCAGTCTCCTTGTCTTCAAGACTCTTCACATAATACCCAGTGCTCTGCTTTCTCCCTGTGTCATTATTAATCTCCTAATTACAGCGTTCCATCAGTCCAGCATTGCTTCCTCTTCCATTTAAAATTCATCCTGTGGTTCTCTCCTCTCTGCTGTTAACAGTAATTCCCCCCCTCACCCCACCATATTCCCCACTTCTCTGCCTCACCCCCACTTTAACAATGCATTAGGAAAGTTTAGTTTTCTTGTGTTATCTGCAATAGGCAATTTTCCCTTCATTGCCAACTCCCAAGCTTGAGACCAGTACCCTCTACAAACATAAAAAGCTTTTTAGTTCACTTTTTCATCTGTCTGCATTTATACCACTTCCCTTTCATCGAAGTTCTTCACGACAGACTGCTTCAGTATTACATAACTTCCTCGAACAGCGATGTATCTCCGTGAAAATGCATTATGGAATAAATTGTTTTGCATTGTATAGGAGACATAATATGACATTCTCTGGAGGAGGCAATTATTTGCTCAATAATGTCCGCCACATTCAGCTCTTCAGTTTATATGGCCATTCTTGTAAGGGCACGAGGGTATGCTTCGTGGTAAAAGAATTGCATTTTAATTTAGAATATCCTCTTTCACTAAAGATGAAAAGTGTATAAAAATGCATAAAAGCAGCCTCATCATTACCACGAGAGAAGTGGAGTTTTCTCATTTAATTTATTTTGAGAAAATACATTTCCTGCTTCTTTTCAAACCTGTTATTTCTAAATGTGGATGTCCATATAAATTAGACTTCTTCCTCTCTGAATACAGATACAGTAAAGAACACAAATTGCCCAAGATATTTTTGTGGAAGAGTAGCTGTGACATTTCATTCTTTAAAAGTGGGGGGTGGGGTTTAATTTTTCTTTATCACATTCTGTGGATTGACTTGCAAACAAAACTCTGTGTCTGCTTGTAGTCTTTGTAACCAAATTTAGCCATCCTTTTTCTTCAGAGGACAAATGTCAGCAAAAAGACAAGATTTAAAGAGTACCCCGTAAGAGTTTTGTGTTACTCTAGCAAGTTTGGTTAGATGATCTCATTAAAAAAAAAAAAGAAAATCAGAATATTAGAAGGTGTTTGTTAAAAGGCTTCTAATTTCTAGCTTCTTTGTTAATAGCCTTGAACTTTTCTTTAGTATTAATTTTGATTGTTGGCTGTGTGTAATCACCTACCTGTTTAGCAGGGGGCACAGCAGGCTTTCATCTTGGTGTAATGCAACCTTAGTGATGGGCTAGGTTAGCCAATAAATAAAAGCAAATTAAAACTGGATTGTGGTCTTTTATCAAAACGTAGAATCCTGTTTAGGCTTTTAAGGATAAGGTGCACATGCAGTCCAAAGGAGATTAAAGCAGCAAAAGAGTGGTTGCCATCCAGGTGCACCTCAGGAGTTTCCAGGCTTAACGCTCAGTTAAACAGGATTCATGGGACATTACTGAAGGGAACCAAGAGTGGCTGTGCTGGAGGCTCTCACAAAACAACTTATAAAATCTTGTGCCCCCTTAGCAACGTGTAAAGTTTTAAATCCATTTGCAGCACTTGCATTGTGCTTTTTTTCTCAGTCTGAATACCAGAAGAGTACAAACATGAGACAAGAAGATGTCTTTCAATCTGTCTACATAGCTGTTTTTTTTAATAAACTGCAAAATCTTTATTAAGCACCACCTATTTCCAAGTCAGAAAAAGTCCTCAGAGATTTTACTTCGACACGTACACATGTACATAACATCTGTGTTAGAACTGAGTGGGTTTTTTTTCCTTTCTCCCTTCTTTCAAGGCAGTTTTGTAACCTGAAATGGGTCCTATTTCATTCTGGTTGTGAGTAATCTTAGGCGTTCTTGCTGCTGCTTATGTAGGATGGATTCAGTCAGGCATGATTCTGCTCATGACTTTTCTTTTGTCAGAAGGGAAAGGAAAATGAAATCAGATATAAAAATATTCTCCTCTCAGTAAAGTAATGGCAATCTAATAGGATCTGTGTGAAGTTTTCCTTTGGCAGAGTCAGCTAGACATTGTAAGAGTCTGTCAGATGATCTCTGATTAACTGAGACAAAAAAATCAATGTTTATGTTAAGTAAATGGTGGTTGGCAACTAGATGGGAAAATATCCAAAGTTTAATGTAATTGGCCCATGTAACACACAAATGGAAAAAAAAACAAACACCCCAAAACTGTGAAAACTGTATTTCAGGGTCTCAAAGTATGAGCAAGGAGTAGCTTGCTGTGGGCCATACTCAAATGTCTTTCTGCATTTCTATCTCACCTTTCCTAATGAACTGTCCTCCTACTCTTCTGGATTAGTCAGATTCAAACCATGTGGGAGCACCTTCTCAGCTGAGCACTTTTCAGCTCCACACTAATGCACTGCCTATCACATCACAACACCTCTTTGAAATACTTTTTTTACTTGAGATTAGCTCAAGTACCCTCAGCAAAGCGATGTACGTTTTCAGTCCTCTCTTCAATTGAATTCCCATATAGGCTAATCTAGTCCAAACCAGTAAATATGGATATATATTTATAGGTAATTTATATGCACATATTGGATCTATATCTTCTTACCCAGAACTGCCCTTCAGTTAAGAGCCCTGATTTGCAAAGACTGGTTCTGTTAAAATGTTAGTTGCGTGGTTTTCCATTATGAAGAAGGTTCATTGTTAGTTATTAATTGTGAACTCCCCAGAACCGTGCCAAGAGAAGCACAATACTGCACCAACATTGTCCCTCCGCACCATATTCAAAACCAAAGGTGAAAAATGGTTTGGTGCTGACAGTTCACTGGATGTGACCTGCTGATATAAGAGCGCACAAAGTGTGTAAACTACCAGATCTAAAACTGAAGGATGGACAGAAAATTGAAAGGATGCTCCCCGAGGTCTAAAAATTGTAATGCCATTTAGTTTGTAACTGCATGGACATTTGTCACGGCAGTTCTGCATGAAGGACATTGTGCAAACTCTCAATAATGTGTTACTTTGCTTTTTAGCCGTGTTGGTGAGTCTGATATTTTGCCTTTTCTTCCCTGAATTCATTGTGGGAAGCTCTCTGATACTTCATGAATTGCATAATAGTGTCTGCTGTAAGCTATGCGAGTACATGATTATAGCATATGCATGTACTTGACAGCTTCATTGACAAATCTGTTAAAACTACTTTATTTTTGTGCCCCTCCAGGATATTATAAGCTGCTTGTGCTGTAGGAGGTCACCCAGGAAGGCCTGTGTGCTGAAGAGGAGCTCCTCATTTGCCATCCCATTCATAACTCTCAAGATTTTAAAGACATATTATTTATCAAAGATGCTTCTGTCAGAAGATTGGACAGCAGATGTCTTCTTTAATTATTCCTGACTTTTTTTGTCTAGAGCAGCACATGGTGAGTTTCTTGAATAGCAAGTAAAGATGCTTCATCTTCAGGATACCAAAGAACAGACCGAAGAAGAATGTTTCTCTACTTGCTCACGTGCTAGCAGTGACTAAAGGCAATATTGTCCTCATATCCACACCACAGATCCCTGCACAGATATTTAGCTCTGTATACGTGGGAGACTCCCACTACTGTCAGCAGGAGCTGAAACATGCTGGACTGCCAGTTCTGGATGCTGAAGGTCTTTTTGTCATGTAACATGCATTTTAATAGAGTAGACAAGACGCTGTCCAGTATAATCACAACCTTGGTCATGAGAGGGAAGATGTGCGAGAGGACATGAGAATTAATTACACCCATCGTTGAGATCAGGTATGTGTGAAAGGGAAGGATCCTAGTGGGAAGGCTTCACGTGCACCCAGTCTGCGGACTCACAGAGTGTGTGACTAAGAATTCAGTGATGCATCTCCTCTGCAGAGGAGTCACCCTGAGTTTACAAAGCAACAGCAAGCAGAAATGCCAAAACACAAGAGTTTTTGTAATTTGACTTTACATTACTTATGACATTATGGGAACATCTGCATATGTTGTTTGCAAGGACATTTAAGATGAAACATATGTAAAAACTCTAATCAATGCCTACCTGAAGAAGCCCTGACATTCAAAGGCTCCCACAAACGTCCTATAATACCTCTTTGAGAAATGAACACCATGGACCATGCTCTTCAAGCAGGTAAGGAATTCAACCTCTAAATAGGGGAAGGCAATTTCCTAAGTGTTTCTTCCCCAAAGCACCTACTAATGTTTGTTGCTGAGCAAGGCTAGCAATGTGGGCCGAGTCAGACTGCTGCTCTGGTGCAGCAGGAGCTGCCAGAATTTGTGGTGCAAAAGCACAGTGACAAGAAGATTTTCCACTTGGTTTAAAAGCAAATATGCATTTCAGTGGAAGTTTTGTGAAGGACAATTGGTAAAACATTAACAGCTCTTGGATATGTGTTTTAATTTATCAGGATAAACTGTACATTTTTCACTTAGGTCTAAAATACACCTTTAGGTTTTCATTTAAGCTTATTCCTTTTCAGAAAATTGAAGCTAAATAAATGCTTGATGTAAAAAGAAAGTCAGGCTAAAAGATGAAGAAAGCTGGAAGAATTGTTATCATAAAGAAAGGAACAAGAGTGATGGGAATAAAAACAGCTAAATGAAGAAAGGATTATTTTCCCTGTCTGCTCTGAAGATTTTGCCTGCTTCTTTTCAGAGACGAGTTACCCAGGCTGCCTCCCCCCTGGCCGAGGGCCCTGCTCTAGGCTGTGAATTAGTCTCCAGTGGGTTCACTGAGCCCTAACAGCAGGCAGCTGTGGGAGAGTAGCTGGCGGGCTTGGATTCTCCTCCCTGCAAGAGAAAGACATTGAACAAGAGCAAACGGGAGCTCCTTCTTCTCCTCCTGCAAACAAGTAAGAAACTTTATTCTTTATGAAATTATATGGCCAAAGCAAGTCCTATTAGTATTTCCAGTCTAGTGGGCAGTGTGTGTGTCTCCAGTCCTGGGTTTTGCTGAGGTCCTGCTTCACTTGCTCACCCTTGTTTGTTTACATTTAGACAGAGGAAAGAGGAGCAAGCAGGTATCTGTGTGCTGCCTCTGTAATAGGGTTTTGGTGAAGATGGTGTTTCTGGTATAAAGAATGAGTTCTGAAGGAAAGGGGATTCCTCTGAGAGTTGTCAGAAGGGTGTGCTTGTATCTGCTCTTGAAGGGCCTCTGAGATGTGAGCTTCTGAGCATAGCATGTGGTTGGCCTTTAGTCATTTGAATGGTGTCTTGTCTTGCATGTGTTAGTCAGTGGGGCCTGTGAGCTGCAGGTGATGATGGCATATTTTCTGTGTGCTGTAAAAATAAATGTCTTCCCCTAGTCTTAGGTTGTGATGTTTGCAGGCTGCTGGCTCATCTTGTTTCCCCCCTGGTCACCTGTGATCATAAGAAAATGAAATTCAGTTTCAGGAACAGAATTTTGTTCCAAACAGCCCCATGCCCTGCACTCCACTCTGGTGAACTCATCCCACCGTTACCATACCCAAGGGTAGCTGTTGTGTAGGCCACAGATCTTGGTTGGTTTTATTTACAGCTTGGGAATTAAGCAGTGCCAAAGAGACTGTCATAAACATTGAAGCAGCTGTATTTTCAAGAATCTTTTTAATTGTGCTGCAGAGTACAAGCACTGATTGTCCCAGGGGTGAGGGGTTCCTCAGCCCCCAGGAAGGTCTCTGCATCAAGGAACATCCTTGATGGGCCATGGCCTGCTTTCCTCTTGGCTTCATGGGGTAAAACCAAAGCTGAATACTTATCAAATAATTCTTTTTCATGCTCCACTGGGGTTAGCAAGGAAGCATAAGCTGCTCACAGTTAAAGTATTGTGGTCTTCTTAGAATATGAACCTAACATTTCTTCAGGCATCAAGGCTGCACTGCCCCACTAGGCTTTTTTCTGTTTGCTTTGGCAAAACTTACACTTTCCTTCTGAGAAGTATGAGTCACTGTAAAGGTTAGGATTTTTTCATTCTTAGAGGTTTACACTGTGTTTCTCCTCACTTAATGATACGAGGAGGCTTTTTCTTAGCTTTCTCCCTCCTTTTATGTTTCTCTGCTTGTGACTAAGGGATTCTTTTAATCTGTAGCTTTCCCTCCATATAGGTTGCATCTATGTCACACTGTACACACATATTTTTCTCTGAAGCTTCCTTGGTATTTTTCTTTGTCATCTTTCTGATATTCTTATTTACTGCCTTCTGTTTCAGGGCACTGTCATTATTTCTTTCTTGGATTAGTTAAAGAGAAAAATTGGAGACTGTGAATGCAGGAATGTTTGAATGTGGTTTCAAAATCTCCCTCTTAATCTGAATGACCATAAAAAGAAACCTTCTGCTCTTTACAGACTTAATTTGCTGAGGGGAAAAAAAAACGTGGTACTCTGCTTCTACTGAAACTTGCTGTGTGTGATGTGAGATGGGGAAAAGGAATATTCTTTAGTTACCCATTTTAGTAGCAAATATCTGACCTTTTTTTTTTTTCTGTGGGTTTTGTGCAATTTCTTCATACCTATGTTCTGCTTTTTCATGATCTTGTGGTGCTTCAGCTGCTGCTTTTTTTTTTTTAACCTGCATGGAGTGTCTGAGTTTGTTTGAAGTTGCATGGAAATGGAACTGTTATCTGTACCAGTAGAGCCCTGCAATAAACCCTTCCTGCCAAACCATATTTACTGTACATACGGTATTATTCAGCAACAGAATACTTATTTTGAATTGAAAAAAATACTATTTTCTTCATTAACTTTTTTTGAGAGTTTAATGCAAGTTCATTAGAGAAATTGCAGCTCTCCCCTGAAAACTGACTCTAAAAAAACTTCTTTGTGGGGGTTCCATAGTTATTGTGCCGTAGTGATTTCCAGATCAAATACATGCAGTTTGGTAGGAAAAAAAGATGTTTTTGTTTTTCTGCCTGGCAGCCTTGTGCATTCAACTGGGGCTCTGGCTCAAGCTGGGTTTTTTGCCTTCCCATGCATCAGCAACAGCAGGGCAAATTACAGCTTCTGTTTACACCTGCCTTTTCAGTGGGGTTGTGCAGGTGCGACAAAATACAGCTTAGCAACCCGTTTTCCTTAGTGTGAGAGGGAACTCAAATCTGGCTTGCCTGCTGTTATGTTGGCTCTGTAAAACTAAAAGGATTTATCAAGAGGGAAAATCATTTTTCTTCTTGTAATGGTCACCAGTATGTTTACGCTTGAGGAACAGGTCTCCTAGACAGACAAACAAGTTACTGACATCTTCACATAGTCATATACTGAAAAGCAACTGTGCTTCTAGACAGGAAAAGAGATCTTCTTGAAGAGACAGCTATTTGTAATCTTAGCAGCTTCTATAGGTAAAGTTTAAGGCACAGTATTCCCCCAGTTCTGGGAGGCTGTAGCATGGGGTTGTTCCCCATGGAACCTACCCTAGGAGCATTATTGGTCAGCCAGTTCTCAACCCATCTCTCTGTCCACTCTTCTAACTCTCACTTCCTGAGCTTACCCACCAGGATGTTATGGGAGGCAGTTATCAAAAGCCTTGCTGAAATCAAGATGGACTATATCCACTTCTCTCCCTGCATCTACCCATTCAGTCACACCATCACACAAGGCTACCAGACTAGTCATACATGACTTCCCTTTAGTAAATCCATGCTGGCTACTCTTGATAACCTTCTTTTCTTCCATGTGCTGAGATATGATCTCTAGAATGAGCTGCTCCATCACCTTTCCAAGGATGGAGGTGAGGCTGACTGGTCTGTAATTATCAGGGTCTTCCTTTTTGCCTTTTCTGACGCCTGGACTGACATTG
Organism: Chloroceryle aenea; assembly: GCA_013399075.1. NCBI lineage: Eukaryota > Metazoa > Chordata > Aves > Coraciiformes > Cerylidae > Chloroceryle > Chloroceryle aenea. The sequence goes on along the minus strand of VWZY01002632.1, from coordinate 236,793 downwards.
GCTTTCCTCCAGTCCTCAGGCACCTCACCTGTTCTCCATGATCTTTGAAAAGTGATGGAGAGTGGTAGAGCAACAACATCAGCCAGCTCCCTCAGCACTC
>VWZY01002632.1:179912-232666 GCA_013399075.1 Chloroceryle aenea | reverse complement strand
CACTGATAGTTTTAGAAGGCATTTTAATTGTTTTGCAGTTAGCATTTTTAACTCGCTTCCAACTCCCTTCTTCATTCTCTCCTTTCCAGAAGGGTTCTGGCTGTTCAACTCTAGTGTATCTCCTTTCTCCTTCCTTCTGGTCTTCCTTGTAACACGTACAATTTAGCTATGGATGAGAACAAGCAGGTTTGTCAGGGGAAAAGCAAATGTCTTCCTTCCTCAATATCTTCAGTACCATAACAATAAGGAGACCGTAGGGGACTTGGCAAGGTGTGGCCTTGTCCACATACACATGGCAGCTATCAGGTTTTTGTACCACTTTAATTTGCATGAAGAGAAAATGTAAAGAAACAAGAGCAGTTCTGTCAAATTTGCTTTTTTGTGATGACCATTTAATTTAAGATGTGGTTTAAATGGTTTTCAGCTTCCGATGATGTCTTTGAATTGAAGTTATACCTGAAGATACCTTCTATGAAGGTTGTATAACCTGTCAGGAGATGCTGGAGAATATCAAATTCCTAAATTGTCTTCCTTCCCCTGTAGTTTCTCAAAATATCCTTCTTGGGTGCTCAGCTAAAAGTTGCACCTGCAGGGAAGAGCAGACGACAGGACAGGTGACCTAAACTGACCAGCGAGGGATTCCAGCCCATCATATTTGGTAGCAGGCTGAGGGATCATGGTCAAGCCCAGCTCAGCTTGGGTCTTCTTCCAGCTTCTTCTTCACTTTTATAATAGCCAGCATCCAGGGGGAAGTCTGTCNCTGCCTGCTGCTAGAAGTGTGGCTTTTGGGGTTGTGCTGGGGGGTGGAGGTTACTGGTGCCTGTTACATGTGTGTTTGGTACTTCGGACAGAGTGGATCTGACCTCCCTGCCTCACTTCTGAGGAAAACCTCTCTGTATTTCTTCAAAGATAGTTGTGGTGGCCTGCTTAATTTTTCTGTGGATTTTTTCTTTTTACCCTAAAGAAATTGACCTACGCTGCTTCTGTTTCTTAGTGTCAAATGGCAATCATCCAGAACTGGTTTAAGTGTTTTCCATTTTGACTTTTAAATAAGAGAGAGTGATGTATTTAGCCTTTTGCTGGGTTTCATTCAGTTCTTGGCCTAGGTGTGCTTTCTGGGTTTTTTGAACTCAGCTAAGACATGAATGTTGCATCTACATATGATCACTGAAAGAAAAGGAAAAAACTTTGGAAGATGAAATGATTTTTTTTTTTAAGTATACATTTTTAAATATTTTTTTTTTGTCACTATTTTTAATTCTGTCAAGATCTACTTTGGTAGGCAGAATCTGGATCTGTCCCCTTTCCATCTCGAGCATCCCCATCTATCTGTGATGTCTCTGAATGGAATTTTTCCAATAGCTATTTGACAGTGTTCATCATAAATGTTCTTGTCAGATGTGTTTCACTGACTGGAAAATCGAGTCCTTTCTGCTGGGAGGGGTGGTTGCCTGTTACAGATATCGGAGGGACAGTCCTTTAGGCTACTGATCATTACTGGAGAGGTGGAATAGGAATGTGTTAATTGATATTTTACACACTTAAACATGTTTCTAAGGCCCACCCTACCTAGCTCCTTCCTGGGAAGGTGTTCTGAATCCCTGTTTTCTCTGGGAATGTGACAGTCATTGTCAAGACCATGTTGGCATCGAATACCTGCGGATCTCCTTTTCACAGAAGGTTGTTGGTGAAATTAATTGCCTTCTCATAGTCTCCAATTAAAATACAGTTTATCATGATATACTTTATTGTAATGTCCATGAAAAGACTTTAATGCATTATTTTTCAGCACTGAAAATGCTATTTGGAAGGCTTTGGGTGATTTCATGTGGCACTGCTTCTAATAAGGGAGGAGAAAGAAAATTGTTGATCAGTTGATGGATTATTTCTAAATTGTCTTTGTCCTTAATGTTACAGTTAATAAGAATGATTTATAATGTTTGAACTATTTTCTCCTCCTTTAGGAACAGCTTTCTAAATTTGCTGAGTTTGAATCTTCTTTCCCAAAACCTGTTGGTTGGGGTTTTTTTAGCATTTTTATTGTCTTTTTCTGTTCTCAGATAGACTCAGTGTCATGGCATGACAGATAACCTCAATTGCTTCAGTGTTGCTGCTGACCATGAATACATTTGTATAACCCGAGGAAACCTCAGTGTAATTATTAGCTATCAGGGAATATTACTTTGATACTAATAACAATTTCATAAATAGGAAAGTTGCAAAGGATAATAGGGGCTATTTTCTTTGGGGATTCTTAATCTGATGAACAGCAAACAAGCGTGCCTTTCATAAACACTTAAATGCATGATTGAATCCATTCTTTCAAGAAAAATAGCTAAATAACTCTTTAGTTTTAGGGATAGTCTCAAGTGTTGTAGATATTTAGTATCTAAGTTTTAATATTAAGAAAATCAATGAGGTTTTGAAGACTTTTGTGCTATTTTCACAGATGCATCTGATAATCCCACATCAATTTCTGTCAGATTACGATAATTTGACAGGTTTAGATGTTGAGGGGGGGGGAGGGACTATTTTGCTTCAGTTATTCTGCCCAGCTATTCTAATTAATCTCTGCTTCATTTGAAGAAATTACTTACTGTATCTGATAATGAGTTAATTTGTAATTCAATTAGCAGCACCATTTGCAAGCCTTTAATGTGAATAAAAACACCTGCCGAACTGCTCCGCCTGTGTTGTACTTGGGAGAGGGCAAGATGAATCTTCCTCCCCTGGCATGCCAGCACAGGCAAGGCCAGGTCATGCCACTGCCCATAAAGATGGGCTGCTGCCACCTGTCCTCAATGCCAGTAAAATTTTACTCCTTTTAAGTAGTTATTAGACAATGGCCAGAATGGGCTTTTTTTTCCTGTGATGTTTTCTTATTTGGGTCATGATGTAGATCTCAAAGTTTGAGTGCACAGTGTAGGACAACCTCTTCAGCTCCTTGAAGGCAAGCAGTGTGTTTGGGGATGTGTTGTTTTGACCCAGACATTAGCAAGGAGGTGCTCCTCTCCCTCTCCTGCAATACACCAAGATGCTTCTCCCCTCGTCCCTCCACCCAGAGGATTCTGGTAGCCATTTAGAAAAGAAGTAGTGGTCTATGAGTAGTTTTGTTGTCTACAGTGTTACTAAAGAGGGAAGAATGCTCTGTAGAGTTCTTTGATTGTTAGCAATGTTTTGGGGGTTTTTGTGACATTTTAAATAAGGTGGATTTATTGCTCCACTAGATCTTTTCAAGTGCAGTTTTGGCTAAACTGGAAAATAAATTGTGGTGGAAGTGCTCTGCCTGATACATAACTTATGCAGTGCATATAGCTAATGTTTTTATTACTTTAAACAGAAAAGAAAGGGGTTGTCTTGAAAAGTTTATAATGAGAATACTGATAAAGAACAGTTCCATCTTAACAGCAACAAAAATGCCAGAAGAAATGAACAAAAAACCCCAAACAAACAGAAGAAACCCCAAGGTGCTTTTGTTATGGAGGAAAGAGTGTGTAGATCCATCACTTTCTACAACTGTTTTATACCTGGTTGCTCTAATTAATTGGAAATTGGAAGCATGTTCTTTAGCTATGTTAAGCTATAGAGGAGTGAAGGAGGTAGATGTAAAGTCTCAAAGCACTCAAAGTGCTTACAGAAAGTACAAGTCCTTTGGTAAGTAGAAATTTATTTGGTAGGTGTGATGATAGGGCCTAAAATGAGGATAATGACAGAAAATGGAGTAGAAAAAGCAAAAGTGGAACAACAGGAAGGGTGATGTAGGGTATGATAACACTTAGTTCATTGGGAAAGAACAGAGGAGGAAAAAGAGATCAAGTGTCTGTATTTCCTACTAGGCTGTGACTCAGGATGGGAGATGAGCCAAATGACCAGATTTAATGCTTCTAATTGCTTTTTTCTTCTAAGGTTCTTTTTTCCTTTCATGACTAGTACCATTTAAAAAAAAAAAAAAGATCTAACAGGCCAACGTTCATCTTAATTATTCTCTTTCAGGTTTGTGCATGCTCACAATGCCAAGTATTCAAGGCGATCCAAGTTTCTTCTGCCTTTGGCAAGGGGAATTAGATGCTTGCCCCTAACACTTATATCCTATGTGCTGTATGCCCACAGCCCCATTGAAGGACGTGTGACAATGTTAAAATGAGGTTATAGCTTCTGCATTTGTCCTAGATGTTTAGAATCACAAATAGATTACCAGAAAGGCTAACAGGAGGAAGGCAGAGTGAAGCTTGACAGCCAACTGAAGACTGGTTATATATGCATCACTTAAAATAGAAAAGGTGGTGGTCCTTGCAGTAGTGGATGCAGCAACAGTAGCGAGTCCTAAGCATGCACATCTTTGGTATCTAAGTTCAGAATTGCACCAGTTGCCTCTTAAAGAAGTATTTTTGAATGAGCATCAGTGTAAAATGAGAGCCAGCTGGCTGCTGGCTTGGGGTTTTTCTGTTCAGTTTTGGAGTGTTCTAGGGACTTGGAGATTTTTGTTGGAATGTAGTTCCCAGGAACTGAAGCTGCTGTTTAGCCAGTCACTGGTTGCTGTTACTTCTTTGTCTACATGACTGGAAGGTCCTTAGGCTGTGATGTGCTTTGAGAGCTCTTTATTTGTGGCTTTTGAGAACAGCAAACCCTAAAATTTTACCTCTAAAATTTGCATTGGATTAATTAAATAGATGGAGTAACGTAGAGTAAAATATCACAGTCCTATCTGTACTTTTTGCCACTGACTTTTATGGCTTTTTTTTGTATTTCCATATTCCTGAGATATGGGTTCTGAACTGGAATGCAATAATTGGAAATATATTTCCCTTAGTATGCAACTCAGGATGACATTAGCTCTGCTAACTTGATGTTAGCTAAGAGCTCCTCTTGAACAACTTAACTCGGATCCTTAAGTGCTCTCTAACTCATTTAATAATTATAAGCAGTGTTTTTTGGTTGTTTTTTTTTTCAAATGGCTATGTTAAACATGTAGTCTTGGATTGTTGCCAGTTTACCAGGTCACTGAATTGTCATCAGTTTACCTACTCACTTTTTCATTTTACTGACAACAGAATTTTTGTGCCCTCTGCCCTTTCACAACTTTTCCTAGCCATACGTGCTTTGTTATTGAATCACATCAAACATGATCCCTTCAGGACTCGAGTAACCAGTTTGCTGATGTCAGCTATGTCTGTTAGTAGCTGTAAACCTTTAAGTCTTTAAAATTTAGCCATGAACTATTTAAGCTGTTATGTAGTTCATTAATATGCGCCTCATAAAGATTTTAGGTTTGTTGTGAGCACCTAAATCTTAGGCATACCATGGTAAAATGCTGGCTTGTAGCATCATTGTTGCCCTTATCGATTGGATGTTTGGCCTTCTGTGCTTGAAAACCAGAGGGAGACTTCTTCCAACTCAAATGTATTTGTTATCAAATACTTTGATAATCCAGTAGTAGCTTTGAAGTTGTTTTGTCTTGGGTTTATGTGAGTCAATTACTTTCACAGGATTGTGGGATGATCCAGGTTCAAAGGGACCTCTACTCCAACCTCCTCCGAGCAGTGCTAGTTGTGAGGCAAGGCTACTCAGGACATTAATCAGTCAGACCTGGAAAACTTTCATGTGTGGAGACTGTCTGGGTCCCCACTCCTCTGCTTAACTGTCTTCTTCATGGGGAAAAGATTTATCCTCTCCCTTTCACCTTCACACAGTTTTTATGAACATCTGTAGTCTTTGAAGGGTTTTTTTTGTAGTCTTTATTAAGCTGGCCTATCTTATTAGTCCATAACTGTTAGGAGGTGATGGGACAACATACAGTTATGAAATCAGTGCAGGATACTATTGCAGACCTGAACTGGAAGGGGTTTGTATAAGCTTTCCACTTTCACACAGAAAAGAGTTTTGTTGTCAAAACACTTTCCATTCAGAACTGAAGAACTGTGACATTTTTCAGACAAACGAGATTTCAGAACATATTGTTCTGTAACAATATAATGTTCTCTGTCTTCAGAACAGATATCTGAAAGGCTGAAGGTTGCTACTGAGTTGTAAGTGTGCAGTGAGTAGGAGCTCCAAGTGTAGTTATCGTGCAGAGTGTGCTGGGCTAGACATCCCCAGTTTGTGCTTCTGTTGGCAGAAAAGCCGTGCTGTCCCTGGGGAGCCTGATCCGAGGCAGGAGGAAAGCTCTTCCAGAGCTGAGCTCTCTCCAGTCGAGGAAATGACTTGTTTCATACCTGTTCTGAGAGTCTCTGCTGAATAGACGACTACGTTAGTGTCCGAGGCTGCCAACCCAACGTACCTCACAAGCACTGCAGCTTTGCTGTAATCCCTCCCACGGGAACGGAGGCACAATCTCTGTGTGAATTCCTGGGAAGATAGATGGGAATCGTGCTGTTCTAGTGGAAGCACTTGAGGAGAAGATACTGAGTGTGGGGGTTGATACCTACACTGATCCTAACACCTGCTCTCTTCTGAAGTGCTGTCCCAAAGCACACTTAAGGGAGTGCTTTGTTTGGTTTATTAAACTTCATTTCTCCCCCAACTCTTGAGTTCTTCTCAATCTCCTCTTTCTTCTAGTGCTTAGGAAAACAAAAGCCTACACAGGAAAATATTGGTAGCTTGTTTACTCAGTATAAGTCCAACAATGTTACTAAGAAAAAGGGGAGTCAAATTCCAACTGACTTCAAGATGTCTTGATGAAATTGCAGCTGCTTTTTATTGCAACTTTAAAACGCCGGTGTTCACATGGAAAATATCGGCCCCACTCTGGGATAGAAATGAAGTATTTTAATGTTAGCTCTTCAGTGTAGGCCTTTGTTAGGATCTAAAGTCATAGATGATGGCTGAAAATAGATTTGCTGGCTCGAACACCTTAAAAGTCATTTTATACAACCCAAAGCCCATGTTCTGAGCAGTGTGACTAAAAGCACTGTTGTTGCACTAGGTCAGGTGAAGTGTTCAGCCAGCTTGTGTCTTGTTTCTTAACAGTAGCTACTCGAGGATCCTCAAAGGAAAAATACTAAAGGAAAAGTGCATTCAGAAAGGTGTGAAGCAGAGGGTGATCCTTTCCTTGTTACATCTCCAATTTAAGGACTTCCTGGGATAGAATGCATTTTTCAGTGCACTGGAAAGAGGCAAGGTGGCATACTGATGTGTATAGGCTTGTTTTGATCACTAGTTAGATAAATACAGTGTTAAAATCAAACTAGTGGTTGTACCATAATAATTTCTCGATCAGATAAACTACATTCAATCTGGGAAATTCAGACTGAGAGTTAAACTGTAAAAATCTCAATAATGGGAATGTTCAGTTCAGACACACACACATAACCTAAACCCAGTCCTTTGCCAAGAGTACACGTTAATTATGATTTAAGTATTTTAATACGGTCTTAGTTTGGATTAGCTGCAAAAAAAAAGCAGCTTGTTTTTGAAAGACACATCCCATTGTTCTTTTTTTTATTGTTTCCATCACTACAGGGCAGAGTTAAGGCTGTTTTGCATAATTACAGTTAAGGGCATCCATTGCAAGCAATTTATCCAATGTTTACATGCGTATAATACGTTGTATATTAACTTCATTGACCCTAATGCACTTTGGCTGAGGTCCAACATAGATGTGTTGCTGAATTTGTAAAATGCTTTGGGATACTTCAGCTAAAAGGCAGTGTGATGAAGTGGGAGTTAGTAATTACCGTAAGCACGAGGAAGTGGTTCTACTTGACTCCAGCCATTGACCCATAACTCTTGGAAAGAAATTGAACACTAAATGATAGATACTGCAGAGCAGCATCCCATCAGAAAAGCTGTGCAGTTTCATAGGCTCTAATCTAACTGCACACTTCTGAAGGCAGAAGGTGAGACGGTTTTGTATGGTTACAATTAAAAAAAGTGCCAAGTATTTCTTTTTCTGACTTGCTCTTTGCATCCTGGGCTGTAGGCTCATCTGAAACATGACACAGCCTCCAAAGCAGCCCAGCTGCACTGTTTAAAGACAATGCCATTCTGCAGTGTCCTCCTTCCTTTTGGCTGTCGTGAGCATCCTTTCTTTGTGTTGCTTTAGCACAGTGACACACAATGCACAGGAAAAAGTCTTTGTGATCCTTCTAGGGATTTGCTGTTGGCATTTACATTCATGGAACTCCTCAGCAAAGTGTCAGAATGGACAGAGCCCTCCTTGGATGCTCCAAGGAAGGAATAGAAAGAGGACCTGAGCTGAGCAAAGCGGGCCAAGAGGGGAGAAGAGCCCAGGAGCCCCAAGAGAGAGGGCAAGTGAGCAAGCAAACAAAACCAAGCAAGCAAGCAAACAAAAACTTACAGACCCTCCAGATCCCTCTGCTTTATACTGAATATGGGCTGGAATCCCTCGCTGGTCATTATGGGGTCCCCTGCCCTGTCCTCTTCTCCCTGCGGGTGCCGCCTTTCACTTTCTGCACCCCCAGTGTGGTGCACAAGATCCAGCAGTGGCCTTGGTCTGCACCCCAATCCAAGAGGCAGATGTTCTTTCAAATGTGAAGCATGCTACTGAAATCAGCCTATCTCTGCCAATTCTGAACGCAAAGTCCTGAGATGATGTACAGTTCCCATCCCCCTTGAAAGGATCACACTCACCTTGGCTTGGGAACATGAATTTGTGAGCAGGGGGCTGCTCGTGCCCCTGAGGCGTGGAGTGGCAGGTGACATTTGGATTATTGTTCAGCTGTAGTGGTGTTGAGGGGCCTGGAGGCAGAAAAGGGGTGAACTCCCATTTCCTGGTACTTAAGGACTTTTCCACTGTAATGGAAATATGAATTATTACATTTCCTATATTATATAGGAAAAATCTGTCCTGGTGAGTAATTAGCATGTATGTCGTAGCAAAGACCACAACTCATGCATCTTTAGAAAGCAGAGATATAAACCATCTCTCCTGGGGTGCCAGTTTTTATATACAAAAGCTACTCCTTGGTGATGCAGACATCTCAGTGGAAGTCCCTAAAATGCAAATATTCTTAGTAAGAAGCTGGATGTCAGAACCCTCCACATCACTTTCAGGGCAGCTGTGGAAATGTCCTTGATGTACTGAAAAAAAAAACCCAAAAAATCCCCTCACAGCAAGGAGTTCAAACCCTTTTTCCCCAATGAGAAAGAAGTTAAGAGTGCTGTGTGGCAGTAAATATAATCTGCTTACAAAGAGGGCGGATTTTTGCCAGTAAAGCAATTTATTTAGGAAAGGAGACATATCAACCTAAGATAATTACAAATTTCAACAGGAAAATTAAAGTAAGTACCTCAGAGGCACTTGTGGAAGGCATTTTCAAATAAGAACATACTGGGTGGAAAAATACAATACGCATTGTTTCTGTCCACAGTCTTGATTACTTGCTGCATTAATGTGCACTAATGTACATTTATATACTCCTGCTAATCATATCCAGAGCCCTTCTGAAGTAAATAAAGACTCTCTCTGTTCCAGCTAGTCCTGTTGTACAAAGCATAGCACTAATCAAGCAAGTTATCAGTGTAATTAGGGAATAGAAATCGCTAGGGGCATCATGCATTATGATTTGCCTGCTCTATTTTTAAGATCCTGCAATGCAAATAGGTAACAAATTGTGTTAGTGATAAATTGTTTTTACTTTAGTTTGAAATTAGTATGAGACAGGCACCCAAATGACACATATGGACAGAAATTGCTGGCTTTTTTCATCCCTTCCCCTATTCCCCATGCATGATGTGTTTCTGTTGCACCTAACCCATTTTCCTTGCCAGAAAGACAAGAATGGGGCTTCTGTTAGGTTCCATGCTCCCCTAGATGCAGATGGTTTTCTCTGCCTTGCAGTGCAGGGAAGTGAGGGGCAGAGGGGAGGAACTGGAGGGAGTCAGGGAAGCAGGTGCAGTGATCTGTGCAGAACACTCTGATGGAATGTGTCTCTGGGTCTGGAGGAGGGAGGGTGTCCTCAGGCTGGGTACTAGGAAGGAAGAATTTCCTTATTTTACTGGATAAATTACCAACAGGCAATCTCTGACAGGAGCTAGAGCCTGAGCATTGTCTTCCCTTGCAGAGCTCCAAAGGAGTTGTAGAGTAAAGCATGTGACAGCAAAGACCATCAGCACAACTAAACAGCCGTGGATGTTGGCTTGGGTGGAGTAGGAAAGTGACAGTAGGGAGGTCATTGCACACGAGCAACAATTACATCTTCCACAGCTGTTGGCCTGAGCCACTCGTGTTTCTGCTACATACATGCCCCAAATTACTTGTTTTGGCTTCTTCTTTGTTTCCATTTACAGCCTCAGAAAAGTCCGATTATAAACCCACTTTTATGTCACTTGAGAGGATGTAGAACCACATCTTCTGGAAATCAGTAAACACTGATGGTCCTTGGATGTGGGAACAAAGGAGATGTGGTCTGAACCAAGAGTAAAGCTCACATAGTGGGGTTTTTTGAGTAGTAGTTACTTAATGGAGAAATTTAATCAAACATCCTTAGCTCCTCAGACAAGGCAGTGCAAAGCTATGATGGAAAGATGCCACCCAGAAGGATAGGAGGTCCCTTACCCAAGCCTGAGGGAAGGCAATTGTACAAGCAGAGAAGGATCTGGCCCAGAGTATTTGTAGCTTCTAAGTTTGCTTACAATAATACATAACATGTTTTCCATGAAGGAATGGAAATGGGATCAAGTGACAGGGGACCAATAACTGGTTTTAATCCAAATGTTGCTACTGAGGAGTGAACAGGTAGTGAACAGCTTCATCCCTGTGGGAAGAGGGGGCATTTCTTTTCTAAACCTGAATAATTTCCAAGGCTGAACACATCACAGGTTTCTACAAAATACCTTAAATGTATTTGAATGCACTTCATTTTCCCTGGATTGTTTGCTTATCTCCATGTTATAAGCCAAGCACATGTGAGGTCTTTCTGGGAGATGAAGGACTGGTGTCTGCTTGTCACATACAGTGCTCACCAAATATCCAGGCCGAGCAGCTCTGAATAAAGAGTAGTAGTTAAAGGGTACACACAGGTGGATGCAGACAGCAGGAGTTTATCCACAGTAAGTTTGGAAAGAAAACTCGTTGCCATGTGTGTATTAACCAGTACATCCCAGGAGGCCCGGGAGTATCTGCTGTCAGGTGGATTGTTGTAGGAAATAGAAGTTAACAGTCAAAATGTGGTTCTCTTAAGAAGATAACAGTGACTGAAGCTGCTCAAAATTATTAACTGCTAGTAAATTAGCTGACAGGTTGGATCATCTCCTTCCCCACTTTCCTCCGATAGCCCCATTCCCCAAAATATATGGTGTTCAGCTCTGTTTTTTCTTCAGAGTGTTTGAATAAAGTGGGTTTGTTTTTTCAGCCTTTCAGCAGTAGATAAATCAATAATTGTGATTCCAAAGGAGAAGGAGGTAAGGCTACCAGCCAGCCATGAGTCTTGAGCCACAGCTTGTGGGAATCACCTGCTGAGAAGGGGATGTTCAGTTAAAACATATTCAGGCTGCAGTGAAAGGGAAATGAGAGAAATAAACTGAACTTAGCAAAGTTGTTAGTGGAAACTAGAAAGGGATAAGGGCTGCAGATGTTGGACAGACTGAAGGAGCCAAAGGATGCTGTCTGTTCGTGGTTGCTCTCCCTCTGCATGTGTTGTGTCTGCTGGTCTTTGGACATACATATTTTATTGGGGTTTTGCATTTATTTTCTTATGAGGCTGTTTTCAAAATGAAAAGCCAGGCATTTGTGAAAAGGAAGTACAAATATTATTGGGGGGGTTGATATCACAATGTTTTTACTTTTGGGATACTACAATTTATAGTCAGTAACTGTTCTTGGCATCTCTTCATTGTTTGATGTTCACTAAATGAGACATTGAAATTATAACTACTACACATTGCTCAAAAAGTGAAAAGACTTCCACTTTCCACATAAACAGCTTCTAGGAGGGATATCTTGTGTGGAGAAAGGGAAATAAACCAACAAAATAACAACAAAAAAACCCAAACAAACAAACAAACCCCCAAACCACCAGACCCCACCTCCATATCTGACTTACCAGTTGTGCCATGACACGAGCACACATGCAAAAAACAAATGTGCTAAAATAATCCCACGAATGGGTATTTCTTGCAGTAGGCATCCAGGTCAATAGAACACAACCAATTAAATTACCACTGTATTGGTAACTGCCTCCCATACACGTTGCACGCTTTGGGCTTACTCAACAAAGCAAGGAAGTCCCCAAAGCACGTGAAGTACCTAGCTCAATGCTGGGATAATGGGCAGGGTCTTCACGTGTGCTCTTCTAGTTATCAATGTCAGAAGACACTCTTTATTAAAAAAAATCCTTTCTCTTTATTAAAAAAAAGGGCAAAGGGAAGGAATTATGTATTTTTAAAAAAAAAATCCTACCTAAGAAGTCTACTTTATACAGCATGTACTTATCAGTGCTTTATTTTACAATCCAGTATGCCCAAATAAAACTCCACTGACAAAGCAAAAAGACAACATCTTTTCAGCCCAGAAACACAGCTGAACTGCAGCTTTATTGCTATGCAGAGAACATCAGATCTCTGTCATCTGTGCTGCTACTGCAGTGATTGACACGTAGTCTCAACCGCATGCTTTGGATGGGGACCTCAACCTCCATTTGATGATGTAAGCCCAGTAATTTTGGATGAGAACACGGTGTCTCCTGAGAGCTTACTGGAATAGAATCTGCTTTGCAAAGACTATGGTGTAGAATCTGGCTGGCTTTTGGTGACACCAGTGTTTCTGTATTCCTTGTCATAAGAACATTAGGTCACATCCAGGTCCTTTGGGTCCCATTTTAGTTAAGAGAATAACTTCTCCCCACCTTTAATTTTCTTCCCACATCTCATTCCTCCAGTTATCATTTGAAAAGCAAAGACCAAGCTCCAAGGGTCATGTAGCTTTTCATGCTGGACCTCACTGGTGTCTGGAGATTGCAGTGTCAGTGTGCACAGGGACAGAGGCCAGTGGCAGGATTCAGTGCCCGTGTTTGCCCCAGGATCACCATCAGTCCGTGGTGTACTACTATTAAAAAGAAAAATATAATAATGGGAGAAGGGCAGGGGTCATTTTATGTGAGTAGCTGTTAGCAGCCTTTGTGTACCCCGAAATATGTCAGTTCAGACAATGTACCCAGATTAAGAAAAGAAAACTTGCAGGTGCCATGGGTAAGTGTATTCCTTTCCACCTGCACCAAAGACTGTGAGGCAACATGTTCACAGCATGAAGTACAGTTGTGGTTAATGCTTCCACCATATCTTGGATGCAAAAGGACAGCAATCTTTAGGTTCTGGGACACTTTTAGAAGAGACTTTTGTCTATGACACTATGGTTTCTGAAGCTGTCTGCCTTATTTCTTGGATCTTCCCAGTGCAGTGTATCTGAACAGACACTGCAGGATTTGCAAGGGAATGCAAAATGACGTTGGAGATAGCAGTCCCAAACAAAGACAGGTGAATATATGATAGATACCAAAAGGTCAAATTCTGCACTGACATTTACAAAGATGTCTCTGTAGGTCTTGGTATTTTTTTCTATTATCCCTAAGCTTATATTTTATATTCATGTTGCTTAGATCCAACAGTTCTCACCTGCAAGCACACCTCTTATTTTAACCAGCTCTTTATATCTGTTCTACCCATGTGCATCTATAGACCTATGTGTGTCTATATATTAAAATAATTACTATATACCCACCTATACATTTACACTAAGTTATTTAGGGTTGGTCAATTAGACAGACCACCACATTAACAAAAAATATGTCTATAGAATATTAGCTACCCCTGTCTTTCTCAGCAATCAAATCCGGTAAAGGTCTAGTAGATAACTTGGGAAATCTTGGAGGAGGGAAGCTGGTGGGAGAGCCCTGCATTCTAGGCACAGGAACCTGACAGTCATACCTGTGGAGCAGAGACCAATGTGCAAAGGGAATCGCTGAGATGAGTTCAGGTTGCAATGGGAAGCAAAGAAGATGAAGAACTCTTAAGCCTAGTCTGTATGGGAGAAATTTATAAGTACTTTGCAGGGCTTATTTTACTCAAAGAGTAGAGGAAGAAGTATGCAGTCTCATAAGTCTCAAATTATGACTAGATACCATGTAGTTAGAAGAAGTCTTGTCCCATTTTCTAACAATAACTAGTTAAAACCAAGATGATTATCTGCAAAATAGCTAGAAGACCGAAGTTATCCTTGTGAAAATTTTCTAAAGGCCAGGAAATAGGTGGTCTGAATTCTGAAGTTTGCTCTTCTCTGGCTTTGTGAATGCATCAATAACTCGCAGTCTTTCTTACTACCTGCATATCATAGGATACAACAGCTTTGAGACTCTGCATGTCCAGCGTGGCATCACATTGCCTGTAATTCAAAAGGTGATGTTTGAAGAACTTAAATTACAAAGGGGAGGTATAATTTGTTTGGAAATTTGTAAGCCCTTTGCGGCCTCTCAATTCAGTGCCCTTGTTCCTGCTCTAAAATACACTGGTTTAAAGAGCTGATAACGTGCATTCATGTGCTGCTTCTCTTTCTTCCTGAATTGGAATCCCTGCCCTGAGTTGTACGAGGATTTCGCAAAGCAGAAGGAGTTTCAAACTTAGCACTTAGTGCTGTTTTAGGTTATGGAGGGGCACTCACCTTGTCACACCTTCCGAAGTGATGGGCAATTGTTTAGCAGGGTCTTTTGTTCAGGCAGTATGTTGGAAGCATTACTGTCACCTCGTGTATCTTCCTTTAAGTTAAATCAGAAGGACATATCTGGCTATTAAAATCTAACATCTAAAAGATGGTGTGAACTGCTGGTGAAGTTGTATGTGAAACAATTTCAGTTAAAAGTATTCCTGTGCTTTTCCTTTTTTTTTTCTTCTATTGTAAGCCAGAACCCTTCACCCTCAACAAGAATATGATGGTAAATTAAATGCATTCATGGATGCTGCAGGACAAGACCATGTAACTGAAGTTGGATTAATTCTGTAATGACTGCAGCACTCACACCAAGAACATCAGGTTTTCTTCTTTTTATTTTCTTTTCCACTCTTTTGTGGTTTAGTCACTTCAGCAGCAAAAACTGGGTCACACAGGGTGTTCGTTTGTTTTTCAGAAATATTCTGAAGTTAACAGTGCCATGGAAACTCAAAAGCATTCTTATTGTAGTCGTATTGCTAATCATAAAGTGGTACGTGATTAAGCGCAAATTAAGTAGTAAAACCAAGTAACTGAGTGAATAAAAAGATCATTAAACTGAGCAGAAGGTGATATTAAGAGCATTAAATCAGTGAGAAACAAGTTTTATATCAGAGTAACAAACAGGTTCTCTCGTCTGTGATCTGTATCTCACAGCCTGTGCTCAAAAAGCAGCTCTTTACTTGGAAGGGGAGCGGATCTTTAAGCACGCAGAATGCAGTGCAAGTTTCCCTTCCTGTGTGTCTGTGCAAAGTGAACATTGTTGGGAAAGACATTACAGAGAAATAAAGGGATATTCAAGTGTCAGTGATGACAACCTATGATCCAGTTCTGCTGCTGGGCTCTTTAAGGAGAGTGATAAACCTGAATTTCTATATTAAAGTGACTTTTTCTTTTTGGTTTGAGTCCCTTTTTAAAGTATATAAGGAAAATAACTTGTTCCACTGCTCTCGCCTCCTTTCACAGGGGAGTTTTGATCAGAACTAAGCTACTGATGTCAGATAACATTTATTTTATTGCATTCAAGTTCTAGAAAATAACCACAGAAAGCTTTCCAGAGGTGGAAATAGCTACGTGATCTATGGCAAAGAACAATCGTTTTCTTATCTGTAGATCTGCAGCCTTTTAGAATTAGCCCCGGGCACTCAGGCAGATCTCTGAACTGGTGCATCCCAACACGGGGTTTTTACACCTGTGGATTGTGCAAATGTACACCTAGTAGTCTAGGTAGCTAGGTGAAGCTTTCCCATTGATAACATATCAAGCATAAAGGTTGCAGACCAATATTTTAGAGGAAAAGCTCTTTTTTTTCAGACATTAACATATTAAAAGCCTCGTTGCTGAGGGTTAGATTTGCAACCAAAAGATGCTACGGTCTTGATAATGGAAAACAAGACATTGTCAGTTTTATAAAGCTCAAGCAGCTGTGCATAGCTGGAAGCCAGATGTTACAGCACACTTTTGATCTAGCATTCAGCCCATGTCCACACTGGGAATGAACACCTCCCGAAAACAGTTGTCAGGAGGGGAATGAGGTTCATCCATTCTCCCTGAATAAATACAGTTGTCTTTGTTTCCCTCATTGCTCTCATCCTAGGAACTACATGTAGGAGGGCCAGATTTTTTTTCTGTGCAGGGAAGCAAAGCTTGTTGCTGGCTTCACTAGCTAAGAAGCTTCTGTCTGTAACAATTTCACCAACAATGAGGATGCTCATTGAGTAGATACCCACTAGAGGTTGGGCATTTCAATTACAGAACATCACTTCTTGCCAGCATCTACCATAACAGATGTCTCATTTCCTAATACAGTACTGAATTCTCCCTGACAGCTGAATTTTCATCATGGAAATGCTCTTCTGCAGATATAGAGGCAAACTAAATGAATCTGCTGTGCTCTAAGTGGAGGAGAAAGAGTCTGAGCCTTTTGTGTGTGTGATGTATGAAGCGCGACAAGTCACAAAGCTCTTGATGGCTTTGTTAGGGCTGTTGTTTTCTTTTTAAGTAGTAGAAAAGTATTCTGCAGACATATGGAAATACAAAACAAGCTCAGCCATGAGGACTAGCTGATGGTATATGTGATAAAAAGCAGGTGTACTGTGTAGGAGGACAATGGAATAGCCTCCAGCACTTTATTCATGAGAACATCCTTTATCTCTGTCTCTCCACAACAGCCGCGTGGCAAAACTGTCTTTTCAAAAGTGGATCAAACAATGCTAACAACACATTCTTCTCATCTCCCATTTATCCTTCCATATCCATCATACAACCCATTTATTTTAAGCTCCAAGGAAAGTTGAGAAATTACATTTTCTGCCAACTTGATTTCAATGGCGTCTTCTTTTGCTTCAGATTTATCGGGGCACAAAATGTGATGGTTTTAAATAAGCTGTTACCTCCTGCAGTGAAAGCAATGGGGAGGAAAGGGGATACCCTTTAGTGACAGTACAGCTGCTGCCTTATAGGAATACTATGGATTATCAAATGTGACTTCTGGTCTTCAGGTTCTCTTCAGTAAAGATCTATTGGTGGCAGTCCTGAGAGCAGCTAAATTCAGTAGATGGGGGCACAGAAGCATAATGTCTCTTTGTCCTAAAATACTCAGCCTGCAGTCATCAGAAAGGCTGAGTGCTACTTGGGTGCCCTCTGCACCCATAGGGGTGTTTTCTCATGTTGTGGGCATGCTGAGAAGTATCTAGGAACTGAGTTAAGACCTGGACTGTCATGTCCTGAAACCAAACGTCCTCCTACATTTTCCCTATCCTGCCCTATTTTGAATACAGACATATTAGGGAGAGGCAGCAGCTTCTGTTTAGTTGATGGTGAAGAGCTGGATGTTTTCCCTCCAAAAGTAGGCAATCCCTTGTTTTAAATCCCAATGGGACTAGCCTTGCTATTACTAGATCCTTTTGTTAAATCCTCAGTTATCATGTCTCTAGGAACAACAAGGAGGGAGGGTGGGGGTAGAGAAGGGGACAAGTAATGGTGAGGGAATAGCTAGAAATTAGAGTCCACAGTAATGTGGCATCTCAGGTTCATCCAGTTCTGCATTTTGGTCCACTCACTGAACAGTGCCATAGTTCCCACTTCCTGCAAGGGATGAGAGACAGTGCTGAACCTACAGAGCTGTCTGCTGGGGATGCATGTTTTGGAGATAAAAAGAAATGGAAAATCATCAAACGCGCCGTTGGCAATTGTACAATTGACCACTTGACCGTGATGGCTGCAGAGAGGAGCATTGGGCCTTTAGCTTGCTGTAGGTCAGACATTTTTCTCCTGCCTGCAGATTTGTAAAGATGTGCAACAGACTTTCCAAGACAAATGTCAAAAAAGAAACAGAGTAACTGGGATCAGCTGTTGCCATGAATTTTATGAATAGTTTATTGGAAAGAGCATTAGATGGTGACATCAGTCCAAACACGAGGTCCACATTGTTTCTCTTCCAAGCCCGCAGATGGGTAATTTGCTATGCAAGAGATTTTCATGGCCAACATTTCAAGCCATTCTATTTGCATTGGACCAGCTTGCTTTAAAAAGAGAAAAAACTTAACCTTCTTTATTGGCAAGTTTTCTGGAGGTGGAGGGGTATACAGTGTGAAGAGAAGAACCAAAGGAAAAAGCTGCCCAAAAAGGTTTTTGGGTTTTTTTCCATCTCCTTAAGTGAGCAAGAAAACACAAAAATCTTTAGTTAAACTACAAAGGGGCAACAGAAGGTTGGATGGGAATGCTTCTATTGTAAAATGTGTGCTAAGCTATGGAAGTCAATGCCACAAGATGTCATCGTAGCTAGAAATTTAGCAACAGACAGGAAAGTGGCTGAAGTATTAATAAATTTTTAAATATTTATTGTTGTAGTTTAAGGATTAACAGATTGAGGTTATAACCCTAGTGCCCTGAAGGGTGACGAGGCAGCTGTTATTCCCTCCCCTTCCTTGACACGCTCCATAAACCAAGGAGACAGGTAGTTTTTTGGGCTCTTCCTCCCCCAGCTCTGCTGCTCTGAGGGCATCTCAGCAGGGCTGGGCTTTACTCCACATATGCCACACAACCCATCACCATCTGAGAGCAGGTTGTGTATGTAGTTCTGTGTACTCCTTCCCTTAATATTCCCTTTTTTCCATGCTTCCTTCTTTCCTTCCTCTCTTCCTTCCACCAGTTGCCCTTGTTCAGCTCACATACTGAAACACAAAGCTCTGAATGACAGATTTTTCCCAGTTCAGACAAACTGACCCTGCTGATCATGAACAACAAACACACTGCTCATGAGACAAAGTTATAACTATTACTCCACATTTACTGCACAATGAGCTAGGAATTAATGTTCTTGTGTGTCCAGCCTTCTGTTTTCTCCTGATTTTGTGTTTAGCAGACAAGGAAAGTGGCATCTTGGTGAGGATCCTTGTGGTAAAATCCATTGCTCTGACAGCAGTTGTCTGGCTAGGAAGATTCTACCTTGGCACAGTTGATGATGCTTCATTTTATTCTGGCCTTTCCTGTAATTGGGCAACTGAGCCTTCCTCAAGGAAGATGCTTCACCTGATGCTTAAATCACTGTGAAGCTGATGAGGACTTCTTGTGTGCATGTTCAATATCTGTGTGCATACACACACTCATACTGCTTGTCAGATCTTAAAATGCAATCCCATTCTAGAGAATGTTTTCCTTTCCCCCAGAGGGAAGTTTTAAATATATATATATTTAAATAAATGTAAAAACCTCTGCTAATTAATTCACAATAATGAATTTTAAATGTTCATTTTCTCACCCATGTCCACTTAACATTGTGGATAATGAAGACAGGTGATGTGAGCAGCATTAAAATTTCCATCTAATCAACAGCAAGACGAGAGGCATGTTTGTAGAGTGAGGTGACACAACAGTGTAACCACACCCCCAATACCCCAAGCATTTTTTCCCCAAAACTGCAAATGTATTTTCAATGTAAAGTTTAATATTTTTGCCTTCTGGTTTGTCCCGCAAGCATCCCTGGTAAAGTTTAGAGGTTGCTTGCCCCTTTCAACTGTAGCCTTGAGATACGAAAATGTAACATTGCCATGGTAACCAGCTGCTTCTGCCATTCATAAAAAATAAAGGGCCAGCTAGTTGTTTCCAGTGATAGCATCTTCTGTTTAGCTGCCTTGAGCAGTAATGACAGGGTCAATCCTTGTTACAGTAGTTAGCTCGTCGTGGTCAAACAAAGGAAAACACTACCTGCTAAAACTGACTGTGATGGGCACAGTCATAAATCCTTAACACTAACTGGGCTTTTTAATTGTTTTTTTCTTTAATTCTGTGAACAGCTAAATGGGTAAATTACCCTTCTGTCCCCTTCCCACCTGAGGTGCAGAGCACTCATGTTGGTTTCCTATTTGAAGATATATATGATGGTGAAATGGAAGCATTTTTGTTGTTTGTTTAGTTGGTTGCTTGTTTGTTTGGTTTTTTTTAACCAAGGTTCGACTGCAAAGTGCTTTGCTGTCTTAAGATGGAAATGTCCTGGTGAGAGACACTCTGGTGAGAAATACCATCTAAGACACTTCACAGCAGTAGAAGTAAAATACAGTCATTATGGAAACACACACAGCCCTCTGGCCTAAAAGATCATTGTGTTATGTCCTCTGCCAGGGTGTTCTGGCCACCTTCTTGTTGACCTTCCTGCTGCTTCACCCAGATGCCTCACACATGCCATGTTCAAGGACAGCGCTGTTCTCCTCAATATACAGTTGAAAAATGAAATGCAGCACGGTGAAGGGGAGTATTTTTACACAAATGTATTTTCATGTATTTAGAATAGATTGAGACAGAAATTGTACATAAATACCTAGCTGGCTTGCAGAGTTTAGTCAAAGGTGTGGAGCTGAAAATCCAAGTGCTTTTATCATACCTGTAACTACCTAAATAAACTAAGATGGGGAGAAGGATATTAGGACCTGGGCTGAAGTAGCTTGCCTGCAGTAGCCCAAGAACTTGTCCCTTAGCAGTGAGATGAGCAAGGAGTGCAAATTTATCCCAGAAAGGGGCAGAGTAAGACAGAGGAAAGAGCATGGCATGGGCATCCAGGGACGCAGGAAATGTGTGGAGGGTTTTCTGTTTTGCTGGATGGAAGGGTCATAGTCCTTCTTCCCTGTGATGCTACCACTGCTTTGCTCGTAGGTGTGACCAGATGTGCCCAGGGCCAGGCTGTGTTTCCTGGCGTGCAGCACCCAGCAAGATGTGTAGTGGGAGAGGGGGGCTTTCCACCCCCAGGGTCCTGCTTTCCAGAAGGACCGTGCAGACACGCTGGCTCCCAGAGCCCAGTCTTTGCATCACTGCATAGGAAGCAACTTTTGATCCAACATTTTGACTGAGGCAGCCAAGCAGAGAAGATCAACAGTCTCTTCAGGGTGATATTATTTGCTTTCATAACAAAAGGAGTTTAACAATTGAGAGGGTCTGAAAAGCAGTAGGTAATTCAGGATAAAGGGCATGCCTGTGCTTGATGGATTGTTTTGAGGATGAACAATACCAGCTCACTGCATTAAGGTTTGACTTTAGGAACATTTTCATATGAGCTTCCTGGTGGTAAACCTGAGTGCAGCTGTCGTGCAAGGACACGTACTCATAGAGTCAGTAAATGCAATCTTGTGATTAGTGCAATGAATTATATCCAGGCATTATATTTTGCTTTTTTTTTAGCATTATTATTTTTATGTTCCGTTTGTTTCAGACTAATTGCAAGACATTCTACTGTTCCAAGTTTCCCTTACTCTGAAATGCTTGCTAGTTATTCTCTGTCATTCAGGTGAATTTGGATACACTGGGCTTAAAACTTGGTCCTCCCCAGGAGAGACACTGCTATGGAATGTGGATGCTTTGGAAAGGTTGTCTGGAATAACAGTGCTTTGAAACATGAGAGCACATCGATACCTATTCGAATCTGTATGTATGGTTCTTAAAACATATATTATGTACAGACATCTAGAGCTTGGGAGAGACTCAATAAATCAAAATACTTACACTTAATGCTAAATATTCATTCAGGGCCTGGCACTGTGGTAAAATGTAAAGAATCTTCACTTTCAAAGTGTACTAGATGTTCCAGTAATGTTCAAAAATGTGTGTGTTGCCAATACATCCACATTTCACCATGAAAGATAAGCCTTGCTTAAGATCTGAGAGACATGAAACCATGTTACTCATTGGCTAATAGCTGGCTTCAGCCACTGACAAGTCAGCCCATTGATACACAACGTGCAGTGATGGACCAAAAAATACAGGTTTAAATAACTTATGTGGCTTTTGTGCTCTTGGTGTACGAGCATCATCTTGTGCAAAGGTTATTCAGGGCCATTGCACCCCTCTCTGTACTTTGCTTAATTGGACTTCAAAAGCATGTGACAGATAAAAAGATGTTCCTGCAAACACATTGAATTTACATCTTTGAGATTTCAGAGAATTTTCTCCTCCTTTCACCAGTTTGTAACAGAAAGTACATTGGAGTAGCCAAGTGGCCAGTGGCTCTCCTTCATGACAGCTATAGTCCTTTCTCAGATTTCTCAGCTGCTTCATAGATAATCTCAGACTCCACATCTGCTGGGTTTGCTCTAGAAGGACCTGCTCCGTTATCATCTGACCACACTGGGCGATCTGGTTTTGTTAGGTGTTTCTTTCCAGTTGCAGGGGCATCAGGCTTTGCATCTGCTTCTGACTCGCACTCTGGTTCAGCTTGGGGAGGACCCTCTATCCTCAATTTCAGCTCTGCTCTGCAGTAATAGGACAAATGACTCTCTCCATTAGGACACAAACGTTCTTGGTTGATCAGCTTTCTGGTGACAAAATGCTTAGTGAGCTTACTTGGAAAGCAGCGTGTGTGATGCATGGGGCTCTTGTCTCTGGCAGTTAGACTTTGAGTACTGCTCACTTCAAAATCAAGGTTGGACGTTGTAGCATTTGTCCTTCTGAGGAGGTGGAAGCTGAATGCAAAGCCAGGTTTCCCGTCCATCTAAAACAAGTAATATTTTATGGACTTTTAACTGGTCTGGGCCTCATTACCCTAGTAAGATACTGATGCTAGCATCTTACAGTTGGTTTATATATTAACGCCGTGCACATCTAATTGTAGGGTCCCATTCAAAAGGGAAGCTCTCTTCAAAGACCACACATGCATTACTGGAAAGGATATTGTGGTGCGAAAGAGATCCAGTGGTAGGCATCCAATGGTTTGCTTCTACCTGAACTTAATGGATCATAATGCATCTTTTATGTCATGTATAATGATAAATTTACTACACTAATAGGTCCATATGCCATAACAATACACCACTGCTCCAGTAAGTTGCTCTTTCGTATGAAAAATTGCTTGTGTATTGAGAAGAGGCTGGCAGGTAGATTGCTGGATACTGCCATCTTTGGTACAGTGATGAACTATGTCTCCAACAAAAACTATTGTCAAAGTCTGTTAATGAAACCTGGGAAGGAAAACATGAAATTAGCTAAGGAAGAGAATCACTTTAATTTTCTTAAACATACAGAGAATAGGGACTGTTCTAAAGAATTGTTCTACTGCACTGCTGATCTGGAAAAAGAAACAACTAAAAAAAAAAGAAATTCTTTTGCAAAAGAGAAATATTCAAATATTTATTTCAAATAATATGTGTGCAGGTAATGTACCTGCAAGGCATTGTGTTGTTGTAGGCAGCTCCTAATCCTTTAGTTTTTCCTAATACCTCAGCATTCAAAATACATGTGCAACTATACATTCAAAATATGCTGAAGTATAATCCAGTAAAATACTTGAGTAGTCTGGTTTGGTTGGATATTTTTAATTTAAAATTATCTGGAAGAAGTCTACCACCAGCATAAGATTTCTGTCAGTTCCTCCTTTCTCATGTTCACCCCTCTTCCCCCTTCCCATTCATGCCCTTCCACCCTCTTGTTTCCACCCCCCGTGTGTGGCCCCAGCTTGGGAGTGGCAGAGAAATATGTTCCAGAAGAGCCAATGAAGTAGGTTAGAACTATTCCTTGATTGTGCCAAACAATCTGTTAGCAAGTAATTTATCTTAGAAGACAGTGGGAAATATTTATCACTGAGAGAAGGGTGGGGGCTTTTCAATTATTATTTTAAACGTCTTGCAAAGTCTAGATGGCCACTATTTATGCTGGCATGTGAGTTCCTGGTGCTCAAAACAAATCAATTTAGAGATGTTTCTCTTCTCATTGCTTTGAACGATCTGATATATACCCCAGAATTCTTCTGGGAATTTTACACCATTTTAATACCAAAAGAAAAACAAAACAAAACATCACAATGAAAAAGAACAAGAAAAAAGGATGCTTGTGGAAGAGCTATGTGTGTATATATTATATATGGAGTCAGCAGCTAGGTATAGGTTTCAAAGATGATTTACAGGCATGGGAGAAATGCAAGCAATAAATATATATTCAGAAGTGGGTATTTTAGAATACTCCATCTAATTTCAGTCATTCACCTACCCTCACAATACTCCACACATGGTCACTTTACCTTCACTGAGTAGGTGTCACAAGATTGGGCACATTTCTGGCTCATGTTCAGCCAGGTGTCAGCCACCCACCCCAGGTCCTTTTCCACCAGGCAGCTTTCCAGCCACTCTTCCCCAAGCCTGCAGCATTGCCTGGGGTTGTTGTGACTGAAATGCAGGACATGGCACTTGGCCTTGTTAAACCTCATACAATTGGCCTCAGCCCATCGATCCAACCTGTCCAGATCCTTTATTTTAGCTGAAATACTTTAACAGAAATTAAAGGTAATAGTTCTTACATGAGATCTGTTCAGCAGTGAGAAAAGCATAGAAAAAAAGGGAAAAAAAGCCCTATTTCAGGAGATCATTGTGAGTTTGGGCCAGGTGGACTGTGACAGCTGATCCTCATGGAGGCCGTGGCTCAGGCCCACTGCCCAACAGGTCTGGATGGAAAATGGATGACATTTGTCCAGAAGCAGAATTAAACACAATTATTTTCATCAAGAGAAAATGGGCAATTGTAAGACAACTTCTGCTCTTGGGACTTAAAATCTTCTCTGCTAGTGTCACAGAAAAAAATCCAGTTAACTTCGGTAAGCACTGGGTCAGGCCCATGTTTTGTAGGGTACCTCACTAGAAGAGTCTATCCCAACACTTCTGAGCAAATGGGGCAAAACAATTATCAGTGGCAAGCTGCAGTCTATAAGGGTAGCATATGCTTGCATCAAAGTTAAATATGATCCCTTTTTTACTAGTGCAGCAACAGACGTCAGCCTTCATTGTGCTCCTTTCCTTCACATTTAATTAAAGAATTATGTAAAGTGAAGCTGTTTGGAGAAAAAAACACATATGGCACTTGAAGGATTTCACATTTTTAATTATTAGTTTATTAGAACGGAGGAAAAGGTTGTGGACAGAGCTGTATGCATCTTGGTTTTCCTTTTGGAAGCACTTCAGACAATGCTACTGCACTGCATTAGCACTGATGTATTCTCTTCTGGAGCCAATGAAATGAAACCTTAAATCAGCTCTAGGACTGGGAAACCAGTAACCCAAATCTCTTAATTGACTGAAAACCACTATAAGCATCGTGGCTAGATTTATTATTTTTTCATTGGTATTGATATTACAGTAGTAGTAAGTCTGTGTGTCAGATCCTGTGCAAACAGATGCTTGGAGGCAGACCCAGCTCATAGTGACTGAGGAAGGGCTTTTTCTCTTGCAGAATGCAGTGGAGCTTTGAGATTCCCAAGTCAGCTCTAAGTTAGATAAACTGGGTACCAAAAAGAAATGGCTTAGTGGTCATCATGTGAAGTCACCTAGCATTTACGGGGGGGTTCAAAGCCTATTTTATTAGCCAGTTTTCCTGTGACTCTGACAGTAGAATAAACATGTAAGGAATAAAGCAAATGTGAAAATGAATATAGGACTGCATGAGACAGAGGTTGCACTCAGATCATTAGAAACAGTAGAGACCTTCTAGAGGCTACTTAAGCTCTGGACATCTTCTGGAGTCCACTTCTGGTCTTAGTATCCAGTTCTTTTAGCACGCAGCCTGCCTCAGTTACCTCCACTACATGTTTACTCTTTGCTTATCCATCTATTGCCCCAACCCACTGATGACAGAAATGGCTAGCACCCTACCCTTCTCAGTCTGGGCAAATTTACCCATTTCACCTGTAACTTGTTTCTCAGTCTGATATGCTATTCATCATTTGGGCTAATAGAAAAGCTAGGCATTCATCTTTTGGTTTTAAGCCATGTTCATGTAACAGGGACACAGTTCCCAGATGTACCCAATGTTTTATGCTTGTTGTGCCTGTCCACTCCAGCAGAGTGCTGGAACACTAGCCAATGCATGTATGACTAAACACACAGCCTATTTCCAGCCATTTTGTTGCAAATCTCACTCAAATACTCTTGAGAATAAAAAGCTTAATTTATTACACTGAATGTTCAGGCATTGGATCCAAAATACCAGAGCAGAGAATATAAGGGAGGAAAAAATATTTGAAAAGAAGTCTTGTCATGTTCCTGTTTATGCCAAAAGCCATCTAGTTGTTCAGCTTTATTTGTGAATATAAAAATGGAATTTTTATCCCCATGATCATTTTTTGCAAGGAAAATAGAGATAATATTTGTCAACCATAAACAACTAATTCTAATGGGAAGTAAAGACTCTAAATTGATGAAGACATGAACATGAGATAGGAGTTTATCAAGTGATTGCAGGGGATTCTGCTGTGGACAGCATACAGAAATAATTAATTTCACACTATCATTGCTGGCTAGAACAAACTGATGGTTTAAAGAAAATAAAAATAATTAGAAATTAAAATAAAGGAATAGAAAAGAATCCACAAAACCTTATACCTCAAGCTGTCTTAGCAGTATTTCCTTGGCTATCTTGCTTTTAAGAAAATACTGTTCTCCTTTTGCTTCCATTCAGTTTCAGGATGTTTTCTCATGGCAGCCTTTTTTGCTGCCATGCGGCCTGATGATGATAGAGCTGATGATCACCAACATTCAGTGTGTCCTGACAAGAGCTTTTGGGTTCTAACAGCCATTTCCTCTGCAATCCTTACCCCTAAAAAGCTGCTTTTCACATAAGCAAAGAAATGTGATGAGGTACAGGGGATCCCATTTTATGCTACCTTCTTATTTATTCAGAGGAAGTTATACAAGCTGCTTAAGAAGCTTAATAGTCATTTATCAGTTACTATTCTATTTTGAAAGATTAAAATGTTCAACTAGGAGGGAAGCTTATGTATCAGTGTATCCATCGCTTTGACTCTGGTGTAACATCAAGTCTCGGGTGTTTCCCATTTATTTTCTTTGGGAAGAAGGTAGGTTGGATGCAGCTACTACAGTGAGAGCCACTGTGCTGCACCTAGAGCAAACCTGGGTGCTACATCTAGCTGTATGATCCAGGCATCCAAACTGGGAGATGTGGAGGAAAAAAACTGGGAAACTTACTATTAAAAGCAGACTGATTTTGCATTTCCTAGCCCTGGCTAGGAGAGAGAGATGTCATGGAACTGCAAAACTGCATAACGCAATTTTTGTGTGATCTAAAGTTCAAACCCATTCTTGAAAACAAACAGCTTCTAAATTTAGCATGCTTTATCTACTCTTTTTCAAGCTCCCTCATCACCACTGTTCACCCATTAGGCTGTGACATCCATCATGCCCTCAGCATAAAGAAGTGAGATATCTGATCGCTTCAGCTAGAGGTGAAGAGGGAGAGCCTGACATCATCAGTGAGTGCCCACTCAGGCAGAGTGCTCTGATCTCACTCTGCTTTGAAATATTCAATTAAAATAGGTGAAAGGGATTGACAAGACCCACTGAAAGTGACTGAATATTTCAAAGAAAAAGCTTGTCGTGCTGGGCTGCAGGGTGTGAGAATGTACATAGGAAGAAAAAAAAAAGATTTTTAGTTTATAAAATATTCAGGAATATCTTGGATCAGCTGGAGAAGGAGGGTAAGAATCTGCTGCTGCTGCTGGAAGAGAGATCTCACAAAAAGAATATTTCAAATTTAAACATATCTGTATTATTCATCCTGGCTTGAAAGAGATCAGACAGACCCTGTGCTTGGAAAGGTTGATTTTTTGTTTTGGAAAATCTTGGGTTTAAATCGTGGCCACTGTGACCAGCTCGCCACCACTGAGGTGGTGTGAGAAGCTTTGCACCAACTTTACATTTAAAAAGGTGAATTTGTAAGCACAGGTACAGAGACGGATGGCAGTCTTTGCACGGCTTGTTTGGGCTACTGGCTGGATTTTCAGCTGTGTCTTTCCACCGTGTGGCTGGAGACTTGCTTTATCCAGGTTGCTTTTGCAGGCTGGTCTGCTAAGGCAAAAAGGGAAACATTTGCTCCTCCTTTTTCAGCAGACTCTCCAGGCTAATGGCTGCTTTCATGTCCCCCTCACTCCTTCCTCTAGGAGTTAAATTGGGATGATAGCCAGCCTCTGCTTACTCCATCACAAAATTATGGTTCATCATTCCCTCCAGACCCACTAAAAAGCACTTTCAGCTTTTGAGTATGTGATGACAATTTCCTGAAATTCTAAGAAGAATTAATTTACAATCCACTTCTATTGCAAATACACGGCCACAAGCTGTACTTATCTCATGAAAAGTAAGCAACAGAGTTGCATGGATTCCCTTTAAATCACAGTTCACCTGGTGGTACTTGAGCATCCTTAAATAGTTATCTGTCAGTTGCTTCCAGCAGGAGCTGCTCTTTTCTTACATACTGTAAGGGATCTGTTACGAGTTATTATGGCAGAGGAATAACTGGCAAACCCTCCTGGATCCAGGAGTAAGGGATCCAGGAATGCAGCTCAGAAACCTTCAGGAAGAGATGAGTGAGGACATGCTGAGGCTCCTGTAGATGCAGCTTGATCCTTCAAGGCTGGCACAGCTCACAACTGAAATAGTCACAACCCAGGCAGCATCCTGGAAAGGAACCTCAAGCAAGTGCTAGCAGCTCCTCCCTGCCAAATGCATAGGCAAGTGTTTCTTCCATAATTCCCCCGCCTACTCTTATATCAAGAACTCTCCTATATTTATGAGGTATTTAGGTTCCCCTTTCTCTACCCCGCTGTATTTCAGGCCCCACCTCAAACGGCAGCCCAGGGATGCGAGATGCTGTTTCCTGATGAATTGCTGACAGCCAGCATGTATGCATCCTGCTGTATAAATGATTTGCGGGAATTTTTTGAAGGTGACATGCACACATAAATCTTGAGATGATTCCTACTCATGCTGGTTTGTGGGAGCTTGTCTTCATGAATTTATAATTTACA
This sequence comes from Chloroceryle aenea, assembly GCA_013399075.1. Classification (NCBI taxonomy): domain Eukaryota; kingdom Metazoa; phylum Chordata; class Aves; order Coraciiformes; family Cerylidae; genus Chloroceryle; species Chloroceryle aenea. The sequence goes on along the minus strand of VWZY01002632.1, from coordinate 203,720 downwards.
GGAAACCAAACGTGCACCCTACTAGAAATTACTGGAAGAAAATGCTAGTCTTATTTAACTGGAATGAGGGAAGCAGGTTTTTTCTAGCACCCTTGCAGATCTCCTAAAAAAGGAATAAAGCAGTGTAGAAAAATACTGCATTTTATCTCTTCCTCCTTCCACATGTGGAGCACACAGCCTGCAGCCTTTATATGGCTGGAAGCTTGTAATTTCTGACTTCATTTTTAAGAACTGCAGGTCATCTCCAGCTTGAGTATCTTTCTGTGGGCTTGCATTTTAGGGTGTCCAGTCTTCTACACTGGGGAATTCAAGCACCCTCCTTAGTCTTGCAGTGGAAGGTGTCAGGCAATCCTACACCTTTTGGTGTTCCTGTCACTTCTTCAGGTCTTTGTGGTTGGCCAGGAGCAGCTCTCACAGGCATCTTGACCTGAGATGTCCATCAGGTGCTGTACGTGGGGATGGTGGGACAGACAAGCTTCTGACTAAGGCAAGAGAGCACAGGTCACCTCTGCATGCATCATACAGAGTGTGGCCCCCAGCATCATCAGTGTGACCCGAAAAAGTGAAGGGGTTTGTCTTACCCATTGCCTGCTCTGGGTCAGTGTCTGTATCATGGGGAAGAGAAGGGAGTCGGGGAGGAATTCTGCCAGAGACCTTGAGCGATCCCTACCTGCAAGAGGATGGGAGCTCATCCAGTCCCATGCTGTGCCAGAGACCTGAGAAGCAGGCAGGAGTTCCTGCAACCTGGGAGGTTGTTCTGTAGCCCTGACTGTAATTGTCAAAGCTTTGTGTAATTCTTCTGAGGTTTCTTGGTAAATTCCCATTAGTGGAGAAGATCATGGTAATTCATTGACTTACCAAATGCACCAAGAACAGTTTGCCAAAACCACACTGGTTGCAACCCCCCCTGACTGGCTGCAGGTCAGGGGGCCTGCAGTGCTTCCATGTTTCCATCAACACCTCCAGCTTCAGAAGGCATTCCTTAGGGTTGTGCAGTTAAAGCTTCAACGTGAAACAAGGGGAGGGATCTGCTGGACATGCCCACTTAAGAGGACTGCTAGGGAAGCACTGGTCCAAGCTTTCTCCCCAGCCACTTTTCTGCCTGTACTCCGCATTAGGCTTAGCTGGGCTTGACTGAGTTGTTTGTGATAGTTCTCCAGAGCCCTCTCCTTCCTGTTACCCTGGCAGGAGGGTCAAAGGTCACCCTCTTCCCTCTGTTGGGAAGGACAACCTAACAGGTTAGTTGATAAAATGCTTCAGCACCTTCAACTCTGGGAACAGGTAGCAGTTCAAGAGTAGAGAGAAGAGTTATGGGAGGAGAGAAAGTCAGACAAGGTCAGGCATATTTTCTTCCTCTATTAATCTTATCCTATATTTATATCCAGATCACAAACCATCAGGTAAACTGTGCCTTTCCTTTGTGTAAATGCTTTTTTGCACCCTCAGAAATGCATGCTGCTTTACACTTGAAAAGCTTTAAGTGCTGTTCTTTCGTAGCACTCATTTTTTTGGCACCCAGGAGTCTTTAGGATGTCACCGCCACTGTGCTGGGTGGATCTGGCCAGTTTGGTGTTTACACTCAGATCTATGCCTGACTTCCACCCTCTGGTTCCTTCATATAGGGGATGCAAAGCAGAGCTAAAGCTCCAGCTTTCCACAATATCTTTATTCTTGACTATACAGTGGAATGGGCAAATAGGGGAGTCCTACCCAGCTTTACAATCACAACCTTCTGTGTCTTCCAACATTAAGTGGAGGGCTTTGTTTTGGTTTGTTGTTTGGAGAACAGATGGGGTCTGACATTCTGTTAAGTGACAGCTGAAGTCATCCCAGACACATTTCCTTGTGTTTCAGGATGGAAACCAAGCAGTATGAATTGAACTGTGTGCCCATCCTCTCTCTCTCTCGTCTGCACACCCCAAAACACGTGCAGTGCCAGCATTGCCTTTCACAGCTCAGCAGTAGGGTTGTAGCTACCACAGGGCTTCAGATCTAGACCTTTGTTATTGTGAAGGAAAGCAGATCTTGATATTCCGAAAACTCTGGTAAAACCTGAAATAATGGGAAAAGCAACTGGACAAGGAAGTTGCCATGACACAATAATCAAGAGTGGGAGTTCACACTCCTCAGCTTGTCCCTGTCTCCTGGCTGGGATGGGAGGAGATGAACTTCAGAACATGACCAGCTGTCAAGATGGAATTTATTAGAGACTATCATTATTAGCTCTGGCATTTCTGTTGACAAACAGGCATGAGAAAGTCTCTCTTATTATCTCCCTCTGTCACGGGAGAGCATTAAGCATAATTAAGTCTTGGAGAAGACGGTCATTAAATACAGTGCTGCCATACCTCAGAGACCTGCCATACCTCAGAGACTCCTGGTTCCTCATCTGCCATGGAGTATGCTGCCTTGTTGCCTGAGATGAATAAGGCTATATTCTGAGCTGATGTAGCTGGTTTAGCTCCACCAAAGAAGGAGAATATCGTGCTAGACATCCACCAGTGTTTTGACTTTAAGACAGGTCTTTATGAGTCTGCTTCCTAATCTATCAGCTTCGGTGGACACTGGCTTAGGCCATATGTCTACAAGAACACGGTTCTATAACACGCAGAAATTGCCAGAATGGCATATTCCTGGGGTAGAAAAAAGTTGTTCTCTTTTCATTACATCCACTGTTTTGTGCCAGTTCTAACAGAAAACTAGAAAGATTTCTGAATTTCCAGTCAATCTCATAACATCTTAAAATAGCTCTCCCTAATTAAGCGGTATCTAATTCACTCCTTGTGTAGGAACAGGATGAAGCAACTCATCTGTGTCATGAGCCCACTCTGGACAGTGTTTTTTACTGTGTGGATTGAATCAAGATATTCCAAACAAATCATTTCAAATTCTTCAAGCTTAACCCTGGCCCGCCTCTCAAAATACAGCAGATGTCTTTGAATCCAGTACCACATGTCAAACACTTGTTTAACCTGTTGTACTTGCTATCACAGGGGGTTATTCTGATAGCTTTTAATGTAATCCTGTATAACTCTGTCAGAAATTGTTAACATTGCCTTATTCTGTGATCTAAGGTGGCCCAGCAGATACATACAACAGGACAATCAGCATTTTGGTACCAAATAGACTTTGATCAATATCTGTGCTCCCTTGCCAGCTCTCCCCATACCCTCTCTGCCATGGAAGGGTCTAGGTGACTGCAGTGGTCCTGTAAAACAACCCTTCCTCTGTGAGGGGTCAGGCATGGCACAGGCTGCAACAGGCAAAGCCTTCTCTTCAGCTGGCAGCTATTTCACAGCCTGTTCCATAGCTTTGGGAAAGAGACTGAAGAACGATAAGGGCTGGGTTTTTTTGGTTTAGGTAGGTTGGTTTTTTTTCATCCTTCATCTCGTAAGACACCTGCCTCCTATTTCTTTAAATCTGCAGCAGAAAGATAGGCAAGAGGCTGGAAAAAAAAAGTTTTAAAACCATAACAACAACATGTCTCTAAGAAAAGGGCAAGTTTTACCTGCTTCAGCTGAGGCGGTTTGTGACTCGAGTTCTGCCAAATTCTTTGTTCGTCTCGCTTTCCAGCGGTGCCCTTGTCTGCCCTGAACAGGATCCTCAGCTTCTCTTTTCTCTGACTATCCCCACATGTTGGAGGAATTCATGTTCACACGTGGTATTGCTGGCTTCAGCTGCTCATATTTTCTTTTCTTCAGACGCTTTCAATACTTGGATTTTTTTTTCTAGACAGAATGCAAGAAAAAAATGAAAAGCTAGGAAAAAGTTATATGAAAATCAGGTTTTATTTAAAGACAGTATTTTTCTGTACTTTTAGAATATGAAGAAAAGTTTGCAAAATAAATAACTCTCTACGGGCTCGAAGGCAGCAAGGGGGCAAATCTCTGCTTATTTACATCTTTGATGAGCCTTGTGGTTTTAGGCAATGTGACACATACTGTTTTACAGCTGGAGGTTAGTGAAGCTGAGTGAAGGGTCTATTCTCTACATCTACAAAGAGAAAAATCAACACCTCACATCCAAACACCCTGGAGTGAGGTGTGGATTTGCTTTTCTGGACCATCACCTCTCACCTCAGTACCTATGTGATCTGAGATACCACGCAGATGTCCCTGAGAAAATATGCATCTAATTAGCACTTCAGCAAAATGATCCCTTATGTAGCATCCAGGTCTGATGAATTTATCTTCATGGCAAGGCTCACGCTTTCTTCCTCAGTGCTGCTGGTGAGTGACAATGACAGTGGACTGATAACCCTTGCAGGTGGAAGAGCTGTGCTCTCCCATCTCACAAGGATCATAGGAAGTGTGAGCAACTCACCTTGCTGACACGGACAGGCTCTCTGGTTCAGACTGTTCCTGGTGACTGCTGAATAGCAGAGCTTTGCCAAGCTCAGGCTCTCCTGGACATCAGCTGCTTTCACTGGGCTTGAACAGCTAAGGAGAGGTGCCTGTGACAATGCTAGGAAAGGACTGGTCCCTACAGAGAATAATGCCTGGCCAGGGTGCCAGGGACAATGGGGCAGGAACTCCTAGAGTAAAATATTCCCTTTAGCAATATTCCCTTCCCATAACAATGTGTTAAATCTGTAGTAGCAAAGACTGTGCGAAAGTAACTTCCCTAATAGAATAGCCTTCCTTCTCTGGTAAGAAACAAAAGCTTTACTCATCTAGAACAACCACCTTTCTTCTATTTAAGAAAGAATTATGGTAGGTCATGACACTTGTGCTGGTGAAACGTTGAAAAGAGTAAAGACAGTATTATTTTTATTGCCCTGGCAGTTCCCCGAGAGCCAGGGAACTATATGAGTACATATTAAGCAGTGCCTCCCTATACTCCAGCAGTTTCTCTCCAAGGAGAGCTTACTGATGGTGTCGTCTTTATAGATTCTAACCTGTATTTTACAGAGGTCATGCAACTTCATACTGAAGTCTTGCATGTCTCTGCCCTGTTTATGATGGGTGACAGATGGAAATCTCTAGGGAAAGTCTGTCCTGTGCTCAGGAAAAAAAATAAAGATCTGGATTTACTATCCTGCTACACAAACTGAGAGTCTAGAGCAGTGAACAGCAGTCCATAGGCTCAGTCCACTCCTAGCTGGAATAGTTTGTTCCTAGGCCACTGAGGTGGAGAGGGGACACACTGAATACTTTACTTTTGTATGTTCCATCGGTTTGTTGCAGAATGGCAAAAGCACAGTGCTGTAGACCTGCACAGGTTCCTTCACACCACCAGCATCTTCATCCTACAAGTGAAGCTCGGTGACAATTCACTGTGGGAGGGTTGAGGGGGCAGTCTGCTTTATGCTGTTCTTGGACCTATCATATTGAGCACTTTCCACCAACATATCAGGCAATCTAACGGATGACTGGTGTTGAAACAGTTACCCAATATTTTTGCCTGAAAGCAGAGGCTGTGTATTTCTTTTATAGAACAGATTTGCGTAGTGTCCAGAAAATGGAGCCCAGATCCTTAGATGCACTAATTCAGTGAGTGATGTGATTAGTTTCTTTTAAATTATGAGTGCTCACATTGTGGTTTGATACACTAAGTCAGTCCTATGTTTATTAATAGCTTTCAATTTATATTTGATTCCTTATCTTTTCAATAAAGCGAGCATATTACTGAATAAATATGGTACAGTTTCACTGATGCCACCAAAAGTGGATGTGATGACTGAATTGTGGCCACAATTAAAATAGAACTGATAAATCCAGAGTCTCAACTGAGCAAATCATGAGATTAATATGGCAGACAACTTATCAAGGGTTATGCAAAAGGGATTTGCTTTTTGGTGCTTTAGTATGAGGGAAAGTTGAAAGAGACCATTTCATTCCAACCCAGGGCTTGAGCCCATTCTAATCAGCGTGGTGTGGTGACCTAAACAGCAAAGATACACCAGTCCCTTCTGGTCTGAGACCCTTGCCAAGTGAGACTGCCCAAAACAGATGTTAATCCATCCTGGTTCGTTTAATTTGCTCTCAGCATCTCTGTGAATGCTCTCTCACCCACTCTCACTGTTGGTGCAAGTTTCTAATTTATTGCTGGTTTTTGTTACGTCCCCCTTCCGCACGGTAAACCAGAATCTGGCAACACAAAGATGTTCTTTACATCCTACACATTACCAGTTCTGCAATAACGTCCCTTGCTAACTGCAGGCTATGTGCAGCTGGTGGTGGCAGATGCAAAAAGCGGGAAGGGAAGGAATGGAAGGGTGTGCTTTGGAGAAAAAGAGACTAAGAAGTAACCAGCATTAAAAGTTCCCTAAAATCCACGGTTACATTCCCTGCTGAAACACAAAGACTTTTTTTTTCCATCATGGTAAAAATAATATGCCTTTGAGTTTTTTATGCTTTATTTTTTTAATGTTGTGTTAATGTCTTGTGGTTCCCTGGATCCACGCAATAAGCCCTAGCCAGAGATGGCAGCACAGCAGCCTGTCTCTGCTGGAAGCACTCTGTCAGATTCTCGTGTGGCCTGATCAGGCAGGAGAGGTGAGACGGTTCCTCAGGGGACATTGACCTGGCACTTTCCCTCCTTCTGGCCTGCAGTTTCACACACTCATCTCCCAACAAAGTGGCTTTGGAATCTTTAGTGTCCTAGTTAGTCTGGGTTGGAAGGCGTGGACCTTCTCCCACTCCCTTTGCAATGCTCATCAGTGGACTCCAGGTTACGGTGGAAAATCACATCATCAAGCAAGTATGGTTGCTGTTTTCCTGCTTATTTTTATTCCTGGAATTGGCTCACTCTGTTGTAGCCAGGTGTTCTTCCAGAAAGGCAGATTATGGGGAGGCAGTGGGTCCCTGCCAGGAAGAAGGGTGCTAATGCCACCACTTAGGCTAATGGACATTAGTTCTGCTGACTGTGGGTCTAATGACCTCATCTACACAGTCACTGCCTTTTCCTTACCCTTGTTATTCCTCCATCTAAATTAGGAAACTAATAGTTATAAGATTATAACTTGCTCTAATGACTTTAAACCTAGACTCAGAAGCTGTTTTTACATGTCTCAGAATAGATTGCTTTTCTAACTAAACAATTAAAATTTTCCCAGCTCAGCTAGAAGCTGAGCCTGTGTCCCTCATGTGCAGTCTAACCTGTATGTAATTAGCTCTTTAATTTCTATTAGAATATGAAACAGCAGCCTAAGGTTTGACAAAGACAAGGCAAATCCTGTAACCTTTACAGGACTGGTAGTAATTCAGTATTTGTGTGATATCAGATTGTGGTCACAATGGCAATTTATTCAAAAGGGGTTTTGCTCCTCTTTGCAAGAACTCCAGCTTCTGGTTTTCCCCTAAAATCTCTGCTTAAGAGACTTGATCCTTGGTGAGAATGTAAAGAGTAGAAACCAATCTGAGAGCAGGCAGAAGCTGAGTATGCTCTAGTCTGTAACACAAGGGGTTATGTAGAGGGAAAAATCTTTTTCCCCTTAAGAACAAACTCTGCCTGATGCCCCCACCTCCTTGCCTCTTTACCAGGAGCAGTGCATTCAACTGCCACACCAGTGAAGGATGGATGGACAGGCAAGCAGTCTGCAAGGACAGCAGGTCACCAGCCCATTTCTCACTTCTGGAGGCTGAGCCCAGGAAAGGGGCAAATCTGTCCATAAGGCCGTGGAAAACATCTTGGAAACACTCTGCAATTTACCACCCTTCATGCAGAGTAGATGTTCGTTAGTGCTCTGGGAAGAGGGTCAATCTAGTTCTAGGATGTGGTGTTCTTGCCCTATGTTATTTCAATATTTGTCCCTCTCCTTAGCAGAAGGAGATTGAAAAACAGTACATATGTTGCCTTCTGCATTCAGCTTCTCACTGCAATTAAGTGTTTAAAATGTCTTCTCATCCCCTGGTACTATAAATATTTAGATAGCTTGTTGTATGATTATATTTTTGCGTGCCTCTTGTGGTACAGGCTGATGAGGATTTGGAAAAGATCCGTAATGCCAAGAAATTGGGGAAAAACTGAAGAGGTCTGTGGGATTTCGTACATTTCTAGGCATATTTGTTTGTGTTGCATGTAGAGCACTGTGCCCTTTCCTATGCAGCTAGAACATTGCACAATTTTCCTTTCCTGCAACAGTTACCCCACTGATGGTAATTTTTCTTTATTTAGACTGCAGTAGCCCAGGTGTGATATCTGCCTTACAGCTTCCACAAAATCTGGAGTGGATGGAGACATGGAAGCACAGAAATGGAGGCAGGGATTGTGCAGAATCGAGCAATCACAGTGAAGGCTGGGACAAATCTCATCATTTTACAAGCATGCTTGGTTTTCTCTGAATACATTTTTTCCCTTTTTCCCATTACATAAAATCAAGTCAGAAAAATATACTGCACCGTATATTATGCCAATTCATGCAGATTTATTAAGCAGGCCTCCAATTAATGTGAGCAAAGATGCATCTTTGTATGACATGGGCACAAATCCTAGTAAAAATTTAGTTTAAAATGATACTGATAGTTTGGGTTTTTTGCCAAGACCCAAGTCTTGGGTCTACTTCCCAGTAGGTCAGGAGAGGTAAATAGCATCCTTATTCTTCTCTTAAAATGTCCTTTGTCAATGATACTATACATGTCTGGTATATTTTTAAGGAATCCATCCCAATATCCCAAGTTTTACTATTTTGAGATGCTGGCTTTTGTTTTGTCTCCATTCTTCAGCGTAAAGCCAGAGTCACTTGACTGAGGTCAGGGGCATTATACTGCTCCCAAGCCAGTCTGAATGACAGATGAATCAAACCACACAGCTAACTCAGACAAACTTTATGCATTCTCAAGTTGGGTATAGATTTTTTTCTGATCTCTCTGCACACAGATGAATTTTGTTTCCAACAGTCATCTGCTGGGAAAATAGAGATGCTGTATTTAGCACAATCTAACTCAAAGTGCAATGAAGTGTGTAGAGACATTCCTGTTGATAACTGTGAGTTTTAGGTTGGACCCATACAGTTTTGGACAAAATTCACATTATATTGATTAATCAAGCTCTCAAAAGCAGGAACATTTTAACACCTTCCAAGCTGCATGACAGCTGCTTGCAGAGGTTGCTTTCCAGCATATGGGAAAAGCAGTATCTGTCCAGCAGTCTCTTGCAAACAAACCTGTATCCCAAAGCCAAAACCTGCCTCTGGTGAGCACCCTCTGACCAAGGAGAAGGTAGCTAACTGACAGCTGTTTTCCAGCTGACTCAGAGAAAACAGCTGCTACCAAACCAGCCACACAGCACTCAGCAGAACCCCAGCCAGGTTTTTTGAAGTGCCTTCTAGCTATAAAATCAGAACTTAGCAACACAGCATCTGTAATTTGAAGGCATAGGTTTATGTATAAGGAAATGGAGCCAGCATGAAAGAAAAGGGAAAAGAGGGAAAAAGAATTTAAAAAAAAACCCTCAAAACCCACCACCAACCAAAAATCAAGCACTGCTTGCACAGTGGTTGCAAAGCAGTGAGTTTGTGTTCCAGGATGGGGGAGAAACAGAATACCACTTCTCACTTTGGAGTGACCATGTATACACAACAGCTGCCGTATCTGCATCACTTTGTGAAAGATGAGGCTACTTTTCAGCAAGCAACTTAACACCAGATGTCCTCAAGGAATGAGCAATTCAGAGGTGTAACTGGAACCAAATTTTCTGAGCAGATGAATGGTAATTCAGTGGCCCGTCTAGAGCTGGCAGACAGACCTTGTTTTGCTACCCAGAATTCTTGCTGGTTTGGGCTTCATTAGTTTGGTGGTGTAATAGACAATGTTTTGCAGGTATAACACCAAGAACATTCTGCTCTTTTAAGATGCACTTAGCCATTTGCAAGCTGTGTAGTCTGTTGATCTGCTTAGATACGGAAAACTGTGGATAGTTAGATTATTAAGTAGGTGTTTTAAGCAGGAGACAAGTGATCTGGCAATATGGGAGTGTCTTTTCTTCTTTTCATTCTCCTCTGCAAAACAGTCAGATGAGCTATGACTAGATAGAAGGGGATCCATGGGGAGCCACTTAGTTTTTATCTTTGTCCCTGCACTGCCTACTGTATGTGAAATGGGTAATTCTTGCATTTCATCTGGATAGAAGTCACCTTAGTTAAGGATTTGACATTTCAGATTTTTATTTCTTTTTTTTTTTTTTCCTCCTGAAAAGGAGATATTTTCTGAGTAGCAGAAAGTGAAGAGAAAATGAAACAGATTATACTAAGTGAAGCAGAATTTCCACAAATTAACAAATGTTGAGCCATAGAGAAAAAAATTAATTACTTCGAATGGGAAAAAAAGCCAAGACTATACTTTTGAAGACATAGATTTGTTTAGAGACCTGCTCAAATTTTTAAAATTTGGGAAGCTAATTCTGTAATGAATAAGTCTCAAAAGTTACTGTGCATATACTATAGCAATTAACTGTGTTTGTAAATCAAACTGTAAGCAGAGTAGATCTTGGAAATACAGGTTGCCTCCAGAAGTCTATCAGCCATCCTGTGATGCCACCTCTTCAGGTGCTTTGGACTTGTTTCCTAAAGCCTCATTCTGCAGCTACAATCTGTTCTTATAGCACTTCCCAGGCTGAGTACGTATACTGAATGGGCTGGAAGGAAATAACTGGTGACAAATGACACCTGGACAAAAATAGATGAGAAATCAGATATGTAGAAAGGATGTGGCTAAAATCTGGAAGAAAAGTTATGCAAAAGTAGGAGAAAAGGAGGCCTGTATGATAATTTCCCAATTTTCTCCAGACTTAAGCATCCTGTCTTTGTCTTTGAGGAGGCTCCTTTACATCCCAAATACTGTGTGAGTGCCTTGCTGTCTGTAACATGTTTCTTTATGCAGGTCGTGGTGCCATCCCCTCACTTTATGGATGAGGATTCATGCGGTGATGCTAAGATCACCCAGAAGCACGTGGTAGAGAACTAATGTCTCCAAATCCTAGGACAGTGTCCAAATTTTGGGCTACCCTTTCAACATACTCATGCAAAATGCAAGGTGTCTGCAGCAGCAGGTGGCAGCTGGTGTAGGTTCACCAGAGCAAATCTCTTCTGACCTCTGGATGCCTCAGAGCATTGATGGGGAGCAGTGGAGTTTGCATGGCTGGAGGACGTTATGCCTTCAACATTCCCACGCTGCTGGTTGAATCCAGTTCAGAACAATTGTCTGGTAGGATGTCTTGGACTGAGAAGGTGCCAAATACAGCTCATCTTTTGAGGCCTTTCTGCGTACAAGAACCATCAGTACTAGATTTGTGTCTACTGGTGTCTAATTTGTGTCTAATGACCCTTGACAAAGGTCAAAGTTTCACAAGGATTTTCACTGGAGTTAGGATCATGCAAGGATCTCCTCCTGAGGTCCTTTGGTATCTATTAATAATGAGCTTAGATCAGAGCATGTCTACGGGCTCTGTCCTTTTCCTATTTGTCTACTTCACTGAAATTTGTAGGAATTTAATTACTTTTGAGAAATCTGAGATTCTGAGATTTTCTACTTTGGTTGAAAGCAGCCAGTGCAATAAATAAAGGATGAAGGAGGAAAGAGTTGCATGCTCATAATCAATGAGCTCACACAAATCCTGTTTCCAGTGGAAACAAGGCTGAGACCTGACCTCCTCACTGTATCCCGAAGCTGTTGGACATTTCTGATGTCAGCAGTGGGCATGTGGCAGTAGTTATTTGAGCAATAATAGAATATAATTGTATATATATTATAAATACTGAGCAATAACTGAAAATTATTAATGCATCTACCAAAAAAATAAATCACACCTAAGAACTTAATACATGTTGTTTCTTTGAAGTCCTGCAGGAAGCTTTTCCCCCTGAAGTTGTCACAGTGCACTCTTCAGGAAATGATTTAGCCCAGAGGGGCACATCTACTCAAAGCAGTCCAAGGCTGCAAATGTAGATGTGGGTGGTAACCAGGTTCAATGATTTCTCATGACAAGTTAAGTTTTCTCGTGGTCATTCCTCCAGTTAGACAGGAGTCAACAGTGATTTCATTAATAGCTTGCTGTGTTCTTGCACTGGTGGAAGTCCCTGTTTGAGTGACTTAGCTTTTCCAGCAATAGAGGTGATCTCATTATCATTCGAGCCAAGCAACTTCTGCTACTTTGAACTGCTCAAATTGATGGGACAATGATTGTCATCTTTTTGAGAGCTCCTGTGATTACTTCCTGAGGGTATTACCTGGGAAGACTCTCTTAACATCAAACAGCAGTTACTGTTTTGTCTGCTGTTGCATGATAAATAACAACAAAGAAAACTCTGTAATCTTGCTAATCTACTCTTTGCCAAGCTCCACATTTTATAAATAGGGCAAGGGGAAGCAAACCACACCTTCCCATTTTTCAGCATAGATCAAGTGACAGAGGGTGAAATGATTTTCTCTGTATCCTTAAGGTTTCATTACTTTTTATAAAATACAGTGTAGCCCGTAAAGAGGAATGATAAATTATTAAACCTAAATTACAATTCCCTAAATCAATACACTATATATTTTGGTCACAGTATTTTTTTTCTCTCTTTCTTCACTTGCTTAGTAATTAACAAAATTCTGTAATGTGCTATGGGTCTCCTAAGTATTGCAAACAGAGAGAGAATGTGGTAATTGCAATTGAAAACCCCAAGCTGGCTATTTACTTAATGCTGATGTATCTTCCTGCTTTGTCACTATCTACAGCAGCGCTGTAATTTTGCTTTCATTTTGCACATTTTCCAGAAATCTTCCTTCTGAGCTGTTTGATGGGTTTAACAAACATGTTGTTTACAGAACGCGGGAGAGCGGCTGCCTCTGGAGCACCATCTCTCATGGGGAGGGGTTGTAGAGATGAGCAGTCTTGGCTTCGTTGCTCCTCTAGATGCTCATTCACGCCCTTGGTCACTGCTGGTCTGGGCTGGGAACCCAGCCAGGCCATGGCACCAGCCCTTGTGGTCTCCATGCCACGCTTGTCGCAGAATCTCCCGCGGGTGAAGGACAGGCCATGTGCTCAAGTCTTCCCCGGTGTGAAGTCAGAAAGTGCCTTTGCACCCGGGTTTGGGAAGCACTCCTGAGTTTAGCCACAGCTTCCCACCTCCATAGGTCAGCTGTAGCCAGCCTAAGTGACTTGGGTGAGTGACAGTGAGCAGTTCAGATCTGCCCTGTGCAGCTTTTCTAATGAGGCAGGGAGACTCTGTCTTTTAAAGCTGTACTGAGGCTGCTTTCTAGCATGGAACAAATCTCTGCAGTAGAGCACTCATATGGTGCCTTTAGGTACCCTATAGAACTGTAGTGGTGCAAACACTGTCGCTTTCAAGGAAGTGTTTTCTCTGTATTTCAAGATGCTGTTTGGTTAACAATGCTCTTGAAGGTCAATCATGAAAATAGTTCATTCTGGTTCAGTGACACAACCCAAATGTGCTTGTAACAATAGTAAAGAGGATCTGAGCAGGCAATCCAGAGCTCATTCCCCCTATCTTATGGGCCATTTTATGTTCCACGTGAAAGTCGTGGGCATATGTAAAACAGATTAATGTGATTGGCAAGTGGCTTTGGGATGGATCTTCCTCGTTACTATCACAAAACACATTGTTATGACAATGCAAACTCTTCACTGTGGTTAAGGCTAAGAAAAAATAAACTCATATTTTATTGCATTCAAATAATCTTTACTTAAAATAAGTATTATTGACACCTGAAAGCCTCGGATCTGTGATTTTGCTTCATTTGCTGGAGACATTGGCACTAACCTCGGCTCTGAACACATGTGATGCTACAGAATTTTGTATGCAATGTTCATATGCAATCCAGATTGTTTTAGCTTTCTATTTGGATAGAGCTTAGAAGGTGCTAATCACCTTTCTGTCTCCCAAATACGGTTTGTGCCAGCACACAGCATTAGCAGGCCCCTTATATTTGATTGTGCACAGTTGGAAAGCGTTATGCCTCAGTATCAAAGCACATTTCAGGCAGTAAGCTATTAAGGCAGCTATCATTTAAATTAAAAAAGATGCTTTGGCTTAAGAGTGGGTAATAGGCACTGATCTCAAAACAACTGCTCAAACTTCTTGGTGCCACCCTGCAACTGAGACGGAGTTGGAAATGCAACTGAGTGTTTCCCACTGTTTACGATTCCTTCGTGGAACCTTGGCATGGGGTGTTAACTGGGATGCACTGACTTCAAGAGGGCCAGCAGGCTGAAGATGGCAGATACTGAACAGTGTCAGGGAGTTCAGCCCGCTCTGATCCCTAAACCTTACTTGGACAATCTTTTTCAAGTAGTCTTGTGTGCAGAATTTCTGCCTTCTGGTCACTCAGAAGGTTGCTTTGTTGGTTGGTTGGTTGTTTTTTTCCTCCTGTTCCCATATCTGTTCAGAGCTGGATTCAGGAAGTACCAAGATAAATGAAAAGGTTTTACTTGACTGCTAAGTAGGCTTTTCTAAATCTCCTATGCTGTACAGTTTGCATTAGTTTTAGATTAAGTTTATTTTTTAGATTATCCACACTGGTTCAGCAATCCCTTCTAAAGCCCAAACGATGCAATAAATAATAGCTGAGGAAATCTGGAAACAGACTCCTCATGGAAGAATCTTCTTTTTAAGGCACACCAGATGTTCAGAATGGGAGATTGAATCAGGGCACAGATCCATAAAATGAGAAGTATAATAAGTGAAACCCTGCATTGCCTTTTTATCAAATTACTGTTCAGAAATTCCCATCATCCCTCACCACTACCAGAACAGTTCTGTAAGGCAAGTCATGAATTCATTAGATAGCCCCTATTTGCAGAAGAACCACCTTGTCTTCTACACTTCAAGGTGAGCTTTTCTTTAATAGTTTCTAGTGCTGTAATAAAAAGAAATGAGACTAGATTCTCCAAAGTTCACAGGAAGCTAATAGTATGTAAATCAAAGAGTAACTAGATTAGTCATTAAAGCCAATGGAAAAAAAAAAAATCCCAGCTAACTAAAATAACTAACTTGCATTGATTTCAGTGGGATCAGAATCTCATCCAACTTCCTACCAATGTCAATACCAGCCTTTGCCTCTTTATGTGGGAGGAATCTTTTGGGGGAGAAAAAATAATAAAGTATGACCTTGTGGAAGGAAGGAAGCTTTTTTTACATGACTTCCAAAGCTTCTGGTACCCCATTAATGTAATTAATTTACACTGATGTAGTTTAAGTTCAACAGTTATTTCTAAAACCTAAAAGCAGGTTTTCTTGTAAGGTTTTGAAGAGTATCATGGATTGAGTGACATTCATCTCCTGTAAAAAGCACAAGTGCAGAAACCAAAATAAAGCAATTTGATCCTAGCTCAATTCAGCCCATATTCGCAGCTAAAGTTCTTTGTTTTTTTTTTTAAATAGCTGAAATACAAGGAGTACTTTCATGCAAAACAGGCAGAACACCTAACTTGACAAAACTAACTTTCATGAAATTCCCTCTGTAGCCTGTGGTAGGAGTGGAGCTGAAATGAGGAGGTGGAGGCAGGAGGGCAGGTCACTCAGGGGGTTCCTGACATGGGACAGTGTCAGTGCTTGCCCTGTGCCTGCACCCTTTGCTTGTGGCCTGTGTACGTGGTTTTCTCACACTGCCTATGACAATAATGCTGTGTTGGTACATTATTCTACATCACATAATACTGGAATATTCTACATAGTCCCACTATTGCTTGGTGGGGGTAAAATACCACAAGCCTGCCTTCCTCCTTCCTGCTACAATGGAAAGCAGCAGCTCTACACCTCCACTTCTATAGCTGCCTTGAGCAGGCAAGATGGAGAGGAAAAGGTATCATTAGTCTCATAATGAGTGTGCAAGCTTTTAGCAATTACATTTTCTCCCTCCTTTGCTCCTGGAAAGTGCCAGGTACCTATAGTGAAAGAGATTATGAAAGTAAGTTGCATTTTCTCACTAGCGTAATGAGTACAGATACATACAGAGAAAGCATTCCCTTGGCTAATTATTTAGTCAGCAATCACACCAGTTGTCCCTGCCACGAAACCAAGAAACAGAAGGAGTATAATAAATCTAGACTGGGGTCGCTGACCAGAAAAATACAGCACAGTTGGGTGGTGTAGGCCTCAGGACATGCTAGGTGGAAAAACTCCATTTAAAGCATAGGAAGAAACTGTTATAATTAAAATATGAATAAATTTTTTGAGCACAATTTCTAGTTCAGATGCTACGTGGCCAGATGTCTGAATAAAGTTCTGTTGTATAAATCTTCTCCCTTGCTTTAGGAGTGATTAAGTAGCTGGAAGAATTTGATTGCTTTTGCTTTTGTTATCTATCTTTGCTCAATTCACCAAATTTAGGCTTGAGATATAAATCACTGCCCGGATTGAGGAGATCTCTCTCTCCCCTCTCTCTCCTCTCTCCCCTTTCACTTCTCTTCTCCTTTTAAAAGAAAGCAAAATGGCAATTAAATATTTACTGCACTTGCACAGTACTAAAAATTCATTTCAATCCTCTGTAGAATTGCTAACTGTGAGCTTCCCTCCTGGACCCCCTCCCCTTAGGGGTATTAGCTCACATGCTTGAGAAAATCAACTCCAAATAGACATAGCTCAACTGTTTAGTTAAGAAGATCTAACTTATTAACTACATAACCCACTGGGACTGGCAGTACCTCTTCTTGCACAGAAACAGGGGTACAGCTTTTTCCAGTCTGTTTAAGCAGCCCTTAAACGAAGAACTGAAAAATGAAAGGGGTTGAAAGAGGGGTTGCATTTTTGTCTTGCATTATCAAAAATAACTGAGATAAGAGCTTTGGTATTTTGGGTCAGGTCTGAAGAGAAGATGCACCAGTTTCATGCAATCTCTGCCTTCTGACCTTGACACCTTCCCAAAATACAGTTTGAGTGGTTATTTTCTTCCTGGCATGCAGCTAAAGTAGCTATTACTCAATAGCCAAGAAGTTGTCTCTAGTCCTATGAAAGCCATGGGCCTCATATCTTGAGAGCCATCTACTGGCACCTTATCTGTTATCCACATTCTATATATCCACACACCCGTCTCCGTTACAGAGCTGACATGTAGAAGATTTTACATCTCCCTGCTATGATCTAAATAAGAACTATTTAAAGCAGTCTAAGCTCATCAGTCATCTGCAGGGGATCTCAGAGACCTTATACCACTGGACTCCTCCATATTCTGCCTGCTGGATACAACGAGGCAGTGGCAAATGCAGGACAGGGGACTCTGTGACTATCCCAAGGTGGCAAGGGTCTCTTTTTTTATACAGAGCTTTACTCGACGTACATTACAAGTATTTTTTTCTTACCACTTACATGTATGATTTGACAGCAGCAGTTCTAGTGAAGCATCTTCATTTGCTTTTTTTACTGCTTTGAGTTGCTATACCTTCAGATCATTTCTCAATAAGAGTTACTTTTGCCTGATTGATCATCAAAAAATGTTTCTATTACACACAAGCAATGACATTTGGAATAACAAATTAATTACATGATAGGGAATGAAATGTTTTCGGGTTTCTGTACTGCTGTTTTGTTTCATTTAAGGTGAAGTTAAATATATGTGTGATAGCTTGCAAATCAGACAGGAGATTAGTGTGCTTTGATGAAATACTTTTCCAGGCTAAGTATTGGTGCTATACGTTAAGTGGGGAACAGTTTTCGTTAGAACATTATCTTCGTGCTAGCTGTTGTTAGCCTGTTGTGTACAATGTCAGCATTGACAAAACGTCCCTTCCTGATCCTCAGACAGAAAATGACAAATTATCTGTTTTTCAGAACGGTAGCTTTTCTGCTCCTCTCCCTTCTCAGATATGGAATCTGATGTCATAATACCTATACAGTGAATTTTTATGCGCGTGTGTGTGTAAAAACTCTCTAAGGATATTGACTTCTGATCCTTGTGGGAATCCTTCTTAGGCAAATCCTCAAGGGTCTTAGCACTTTTTCTGTTATACTTAATTTTCATTGATGTCCCATTCCCAAGCACAATTGGAAACGCTCACAATTGCCCTTCATTCTCTGACACAAGACAGGCCAAATGAAAGCTCACCACCAGCCTTCGAGTTCTTAGTGCACGTGACCACACCACCACCCTGACGTAGTCACTTTGGCATGATACCACGACAGCGTAGCTGAACTGCAGTCCACGTTCGTGCATATCTTGCTAGTCACCTGGGGCATACAGGAGCCCTTTATCCCCCAAATGTGTGACAAGTAATCGTGCCACTCTGGTGCCCGCACCATGTGCTCAGTTACCGTGGCAGGGACACTCGTTCCGGCAGTGCACGGATTAGGAAGACATTGCCCGTTGCTGCTTCTCATAAGTAGGGACACTGATGCTGGATCTCCATCCATATGCAAAAGGAAAGCGTGGACAGGCTGCTATCTGTTAGAATGATTTAGCAATGTATCAGGAGACATGGAGCAGGGCTTGCAGATATGGTCTGGCACAAGGTGCTGAATACAAAATTATTGTTTATTGTTTCATAATGCATGAGGTAGGAGTATCAAATGATGTTAGCAGGTGCCAAGTTCAAGTTAGTTATCTTCTCGCACCATACCTGAAGCTCGTGACCGTAGGTCCTCCTGGCTGCCATATGTTTGTGTGGTTCATGGGAAATTCAAGGAAAGACAATCTATCAGGAGCTAGTAACCACAGAATCACTAGTTCTCTTCCCTGAGGAGCTGCAGCCTCCAGCTGCCTGCAAGACTACGAGGAAAACACCACCATAACTTTGCTCTGATCTCCTACTCTTGGCTACATGTCAGAGGACTCATACGAGGTGTTTCAGCACAGTGTGTAGTGTCTTCTCTGGGCCTCCAGCAGTGCTGCCTCTCTTGCAGGAAGCAGCACTCCTCTTTTGCTGCATCTGTTAAACAAACAAGTGGTCCTATCTTAGCAGTCTACTGAAAACAAGCAGAGATGCCTCATCCATCTGTATCTACTACATCTGTTTGCAGCTGGGCCCTCTCACCTTTACAGGTGGACACAGTTCAGGTGTTCCTGTTGACAGTATTGCCACACGGAGACAGCAGTGGATATGTCAGACTGCTTGGGTTTGTTCAGTTAAAACTATTAATTCTCCTTGGCGGTTTGCAGGAGACATATCTAGCTAGGAGGATACTGTGCAGACAGTTGGGGTGACCTGGATGTGAATTTTGCAAGATCCACCTTCACAGAAAGAAAAACAGTTTGCATGGCTAAGAAACTGACAGCACACAGAAATTATGTCAGTGGATAGCTGTCGTGGGTTCTCTCCTTGCAGGACCCAGTTCTGCATCTCCATTCAGTACTGTGCTGGGAAAAGAGCTGCAAAAATAAAGCTCAGGTACCTCAAGACCAGTAAAGGTGCGTGTCTCCCACCTCTTTATGTATCTGACTCTTTGAAGAACTGTCAAGCCACTTAATCTGGTGTGGTACTGTCTGTCCTGAGAGATGGAGGTGATTTCTACTGCTGGTAGAGTAACATCCGATGCTACAAAGGTGCTTGTAGGAGCAAAGCTCTTTGTAAATCAGTCATGAAATAAGACTATTAAGTTGGCTAACGCTGGTAGTAAACCAGAGTTATGAATTTCTTCTTCTCCCTCGAAGAAGGGTTTTGTTGCTCTTCAGGAATAAACACTGCTGAATAACCATGACTTTATATAAATAATACACTCCCTCCCACAAGCTGCATGAAATGTTAAAACTCCAGAATGGACTATAAACGGATGCATAAATCTTTAGGATCCATGCATTTCAATCCATCTATTTAAAACTGAAGGTAAAAAGATCACAGTATTTATTTGCATTTTCCATGCCCTCTGTGCAATTTTTTCTGACATCAATTTCACGTGTGGAGCGGCACAAAATAATGTTCCAGCCTCTATTGTATTACTTGGTCCTGTTTCTTGGCATGTGCTGGCACATTCAGTTGAAAGTCAAGTGTAACACAACGCAGCTTTTTTGGCATAACAGGTCACCGAAGTAGTGGGAATGTTTCAGTCAAACCTTGAAGTGTGAGCCACGTTGAGGAAATTCGAGTTGTCTGTCAGGAAAAGCCAAGACCTTTCTTCATTTTTATACATAAGGAGTCTTGCTCTGAAGCAGTTAATTACGATGAAAAATAACACACACTTTTCTCATAACTGGCCATGAATTGTACTTGGATTCCACACCAGTTCACGTGAAGAACAAGAACCGTATTTCTCTCACAAGTAAGGGGAAGTCTTGACGGTACACAGATGAATGTAATCTACTTGTTGTATATAGACTCAAAGGATCTCTCAGAGCATTAAAAATCCATGTGATACCCAAGAGCGGTTCACTTTGCATCAAGATACGTGATTTGGCTGAGAGCTGTATAAAATCTGTAAAGTGGCACGTAGGCAGAGAGAGTATGCTGCTGCCCGTGCCTTCAAGTGAAGCCATGTGTACTCTTCCTGCGCGCGTGAAAAATAGATGGTGATAAATCTGCTTGAGATTCACAAACTTCTGACAGACACGTGTGTGTAGACGAAATCCGCCAATTTTGGGTCAAACCAGGCCTGAAAATACACAGACCTGAAAGAAGAATTTCTCTCCCATGGTGGGGAGAAACTCCAGCTTCATACCCAGCAAGTCCATAGGGGTTGTGTGTCCTTTGCTGGTCTTCTGTTGGATTAGACAACATGGTATCTTTGTGGCTTGGGTCTTGTAAATGGCAACTGAGCTCCCAAGCCTTTTCTGGTGGGAGAAATCAGACCCATTCTTTTGTCAGGAGGAGTTGCCATTGAAAATAGGTGACCTCTAAGCTCCATCTTTTTTTTTTTTAGTACTGGTTAGGACCTTACTGGGTCGAGTGTCTTGGAGATTAATTAGGGTCTTTTCACTTTTCTTTTTCCTAGGACCTAACAGTGGTGGTGGTACCTTGCAGTAGTTCACGCCTGTGGTGTGGCTTTCATTCTCTCAAGAACTGTGCAGACTGGCTTTTTATTTATCTTTTATTCTGTACAGATACTCAACTCTTGAACTCGTTGCAACACGGTGTCAGTGGTGAAGAAGCTAACTCAAATGTCCCTTGTCCATTTGGTGGGATTTGTTCTTAGCAACTGTGGAAGCTTATCCCATATTTTAGTGCTGACTTGAGGCAAACATTGTTGATAAATACTAGCTGGACTGTCAGAAGCATTTTTTCATCAGTATTCCTGAACAAGGTCACTCTTCAAAGGCCTTTAGAGACATCAGACACAAGCCTTAAAGTGTTTTAAAACTAAGGATCTCTGAACTTGGCATTATACTCTTTGGGTAGGCAGAGCAGAAAGAGAACGGGTGTTGTGTACCCGTAGCTTGTATTTCTGAGGAGGTTTTGCTACACTCATCTGTACCATTTGGCTTCTCCCAAGTTCTGGGAAACTTGGAAAACTGCAGGCTTCCAAGAGCAGCGCAGCCAAGATGTAATACAAGTGTGAATAAGTGAGGTTGCATAATTTGTCGCTAGTACACCATCTCCTAGCCAAGCACAGCGACAGAAGGCATTACTCACCACAGACGTGGCTACGTGGAACTGGGATCAGGTGCAGTCTGGCCTCAGGTCTCAGCTGCCAGCTACTGCTGCCCAGTCTCAGCTAGAGGAATGCAGTACACAGCCAGAGCAGACCCTGACCTTCGGAGCACTTCAGATGTCTCAGCTAGCTGCTTCTCACCTGGGAGCTGACCTTTTCCAAGCATTGGTACATGTGGCATCACCACGTGTATTGGATAAAACTGTATCAGTATCAGCTTCCCTTGAGGCCTCTCATCTGTTTCTTGTATTATAAACATCCCAAAACTGCACAGGCCTCAGAAGAGCTCCACAAGTACCAGGTTTGACACTTGAGATGTAGTCTCCCCTCATCATGTACTAAAAGGGCACTTCCAAGAAGGATTCAGGTTGCTTTTGCTGCTTATCTGGCACTGGAGCCAAGTGTGTTACCACAAGGAACCATATCGTATCAAACTGCCGGTGTTTGGTACGTGCTTTGGGCATGGAGAATGGGGACTGGGGGTGCACATGCTGTGACCTCTGTCTGTCGCTGAGAAGACACGAGCTGCAGTTTGTACATCTAGAGTAATGCTGCCCGCACGGCGGTGAACCCGTCGCATTGTCTGCGAGCAGCAGATTTTGTGGAGTGATGAGATGGGATGGGAACATCAGGGAGTACAAGAATGCAGGTGTCAACTAGCATATGTGGTGAAGTATAGCTGGGAATAACGTGTCACCAAGAGACTCTGTGTGCGGCGTTGCATTAATAGGGCAGAAGAATGTATGCTCTGGAGCCAGGAACTACACGATTGTATCTCAGTCTCCATAATTCAAAAGAAATTGCTAGAGAGGGTAATGGAGAAATGGGGCTCGTGGGTCTAGCTGCCCTTTTTGGAACGCTGACAGATGTGGTTTTATAAGTAAAGTTTTCATATCAACAAGGAAAATCTTTTAGAAGAAAATACCAGTGCTAGTCATAGCAAAATCCATGATAATGTGCCTTAAGCAGATTGCCCTTCAAACAGTTTCAGGTTCGGAGTTCAAGCATCGTGTTGTGACAATTACAGGACCTCTGGTGGAACTCGCATATTCCAAAGTCAGAAGACAAGTATAAAAATAGAGGGGCTCCCTTTGTTTCCCCGGGCAGTGCCTGTTGTCTGAGTGGCTGAAAATAAAGCAGGGCAAATGTAAGTCAGAACCGTGTGCCTGAGACTCGGTCGCTGCCGTGTTATACGGCACTCTTGGGAGAACACGGGCCATACCAGGCTGCTGCTGCTGTATTTAATGATACTTTGTGAATGCCAGATACACTCGCGGTATCATCTCGGGCATGAGTTATAGTGACAGGAGAGGTGGATCAGAGAGGGGCTGGCTATGAGACTGGGAAAGACTGACCTAACAGTTTCATCCCCTGGATGTTAAACTGGTCTCTAAATAAGGAGGCCAGTGGTGCCTTTATGCTTGTGACTGTGGGACCTGGGCAGCTAGGACTTTTTTTTTTTACTTTCAAGCACCTCAGTGACCAGCCAGGCAGAGAGATGAGTTTTAGCAAGCAACAAATCATGAATAGAAAGAAAATAGAAAGAATAGAAAGAAGAAGCAAGAAAAAAAAAAAAAAAAAGGAAGATGTGAGAGGGGAAATAGAAAGAATATGGAATGGCACCAAAAAAAAAGAGCTAAAAGGAAAGAACAAAACGAATCTGGCACCAGGTGTTCAGCTGGCAGATGCTCTGTAAGCCCATGGAAGATGAAGGATCAGATTCAGTGCAACCACTAGCAGGCAGTAAGAATTAGTATTTCCCTTCTGCTAGGTGCTGCACAGGGCTTGATTAGTCAAGAGAAAACAGTAGACACAGGGATTTGTGTGGATCTTCATCAGAGTCTTAGCACATACTGGAATGTACAAATTGATACCCTCTTCATTGTAGCGAAGGCTGCTAGACGGCAGGTGGGTAGACAAGGTCAATGCAGATAGCAGCGGGTGGGCAGCAGATGTAGATGTATGGGGCAGAAGAAAACCTGTCTTATAGCTTACTGAGAATCTAGGTGGGAATTATATGAGCATTAAATATTACTTGGCTCTCGTGTCCCGGGCCCCCAAGCGCAGGAATACCAGGCAGCACTACTGTTGTATGGATTTGTGTCGACCCCTCAAAGCGTTCTTGTATCAAATTCGTTGGTGAGTATTTTTAAAGAGCGAGCCCGAAATCTTCGACCTAAATTTCCTACAATTCGACCCTAACTCGGGGTCAAAAGGGAGGTCAGAAGGAGGTATTTTGGGAAAAGCAAACTTCCACCCGGGCATCCTCGTACTCCCACCTATTCCCTCCCGCAGAGGCCGCTCTCGGGGCCCGCCCCTGCTCGCCTTCGGGGGCTCCCTCGGGGGTCCCG
>VWZY01002632.1:53296-176713 GCA_013399075.1 Chloroceryle aenea | reverse complement strand
GGGGGGGGGTTGTCCTTCTGTTTCTTCCCTCTCCCTCTTGCAGCTACATCTCAACCTCAGGCATTCTCCAAGTCAGACGATTTCATTAGGAGGATTCCATTTAATATGTTTTAGCCAACTCGCAACCAGCTGCGCTTCACATAATGACCTGAATAAAACCTGAACAAATTAAAGGGGGTTTTAAGCATGTACCAGCACATCTTGGATGTATGTTTATGCCACTGTGATTCCGTGAGTTTCAATGTGACCCTGTGAAGTTGTGGGACTTGTAACACGGATTGGAGTGTTTACAGCAGAGCAGGCCAAGCAGTGCACAGTTCAAGATCGTGCACATCTCTAATGATTAATTTATTATAGAGCTTTGATAGACTATTCGCTTTGAAGCATGACAAGTATTATTTGTATTTCTGGAGCCAAATGTGCCTTCAGAGCGAAACTTCAAGTGATAAACCCCTTCATTTAAAACAAAGAAGGTGTTTTCTGTAGGAAGAACAAGACAGTTGTTTGCTAAAGTGCTCGTGTCTCCTGTGTTGGGAGAAAATTCATATTGACCACGGGCTTTTCTACTCCATTTCTAGTTTGCATGCAATCTGAAATTCAATGTGGGAACGCTGTTTCGAGCATTTGCCTTGGCTCAGCATGTGCAGTGATTTGAGAGTTGGTCTGTTTCTCTTTCTAAGAAAGATCTGTAATGTAGTGAGACATCTGTGACTTGTCCCATTGCCTGGTGGTGAGCTAAGGCAGATGTTGTGCCATGAGCATTGGGAACTTGAAGCAGCCACGGAGAGCATGTGGGTCTTCTTTTTGGTCCCATTTAATGTTGGCATAAAGCAATGGAGTCATAGTCTAGAAGGAGAAAACTCAGATGTTGCTGTGAGCAGGGAAGAAGGCATTAGGAGTGCTCTTTTCCCAAGGAAGGGTGCTGGTCCCTGGTGATTCAGGGTAAATGAAGCTAAGTAAATCTCCCTGGGGTGTGTTGTCTCCTCTTTGAGAGGTGACTGCTATATATATATATATATGCTGAGCTGAGCAGTGCTGTAAGGGGCAGTTGAAACAAATGTAAGGAAATCAGATAATTGGTATATGAATATGTAAATGAGATCAGAAGGAGGAGCTGGGCAATCGTGGGCCTGATCGCTAGTAAATGGGTTGAAATCAACAGTCATCTTTGCATCAGGCCCTGCAAATCCCTCCCTTTGTCTTGGTTTGGGCCCTCCACGGAGCTGCAGGGCTGGCTGTGACCTTGGAGGGCAAATTACCTGTGGCTGATCCTGTGCCAGCGCTGTGAAGGGCGGTGCGGTGCCGGGGGCTTCTGTAGTCAAACACGTCTGCTTTGATACAGGCAGAGCTTGGGGGGATGTTAGCTTCTCTTGTAACATCAGTGGACGTTGTGACAAGCCAAAAAGATACACCACCAGAGTAGGAAATTAATTTCTAGTACAGTGTCTGAGGCTGGCTGAGGAAGGCAGAGCCAGCTGGGTAATTTATGGCACGAGTAAGGGGGTCCTCCATCAGAATTCAGGTGCCCCGTTTCGGTGACAGCTCTCTGGGGTGATAGTGAGCAGATCAATAGCAGACTCCTCATCACTATAATTACTTTTTATGTTTTCTCCAGAATTTGCCAGGGGCTTTAACTGCAGCTTGAGAGAATAGACAAGGACAGAAAGCTAATTATGCCTCCATACTGTCAAGAAGTCAAGGGCTGGCCAGCCTGTGTCTTGAGGGGCTGGGTGAAGTAGAAGTGGGGAGCAGGATTGCTGCTATCTTGATTTTGTTCTTTTTCAAACCTGAATGACAGATGCAGCATGTTTGTCCAAGTGGAGTTACAATTAATTTTTGTTTTTTTTGAAAGGGGTATGATCAGACTGCTCTGGAACACCTGAAAGAGATTCATATTGGTTGACTCTCTTGTCACACTTCACTGCAAAATGATAACCTTTTCACAGACTCCTCCCAATGAGGCATGCATTGCATTGGAAGGCACCATGTCCTGCTCTGAGCAGTAAATGCAGACCCATCTCCTGCTCAGGGCAAGGCCAGACCTTGGTGCTGGCAGGGAGGGAAGGCACTGGGCCAGTGCTGGCTTCAGCAGCGAGGCTGAGCATGGGGGAAACCACCACCCCTTCCCTCCCTGAACAAAGCAAATTCAACGGGTCCACTGGCAGGTGTAGAGCTGTGGCAGGAAGCATGTGGTCAGAGACATGGCTTGCTTGTGTCTGTACCCCAGTCTGCCCAAAGCCATGGGTTGGGCAGGCTGGGTTCTCTTCCCTTTTAGATGTCATGAACACATTCAGAAATAGACCAGGGTATTTCCCTCAGGGTTGCATGGCTTTTCTCTTTAGTCACCAAAACTGCAGACATTCATTGTTTCTAACGTGAGGATGGAGTCCTGTTTACCTGTGTCTTGAATCCCTCACATGCTTCAGTGTTTGTGGAGCTAGAACATCACCTGGCCACCTTGCAGCTTTATCTTCTATTTCCAATAATTTATATTGTATTCTATTTTCATGCTACTCGTTTCAAGGCGTAGGTGGCATTTTGGCAGTAGCTAATCCATGGCAGTGGGAGGAGGTCAGACTTTGAAGGGTGTTACCAGGAGCAGGAATTACCCAAGGTACCATTTTCTTTAGAAAACAAACCTTACACTTTCAGTTCCCAGCGCTGACCCCAGTGCTTACAAAGCTGGTTTGTCTCATGCTGTTGCAGTGGACACTTGAGGTTGCTAGTGCTGGGGAATGCAGCCTCTGGCTGATACTTGCTGCACTTTGCTGCATCCTTTTCCCTGCTTTCCAGCTGTATATTTAAAATGTGCATGGATAAGGGAGAAGTGGACAGTATGACACTGTGCTGCTGGGTTTAGTGGAAGTTTTGACATGGATTTTCCTGAGTCCTTCAAGCCCTTACTTGAGGGTTGGAGGATCATTTGCACATCTGGGGCTTGGCTATTGAGCCTTAAACCAATTCCAGAGATGTGTTGCTAGACACTGTCAGGAACCTGATGGTCAACATCTAATCTTCTGTGGTACTAGCAAGAAGTGTTTCAGGATGGTGAAGAGCTGTGAGCAGCAGATTCAGCACAGTCACAGGGTCTAGCTGTAGTGGGTTAGGAGTAACCTGGTGGCTAACATCTCAACCTTCTGACTGTTGGTCTTGTTTTCTTTCTTGGGTAACCTCCGCTACAGTTTCCTAGAGGCTTTCAGAGCCATCCCAGCTCAAAGCCAAGTCAGGATCCATCTGGAAAATCTCATTTCTTTCTTTTTCCTGTGGCTTCTGCCTTTTCCATCCAAGTACTCGTTGTCTAAAGGCAGTGGTGGGAAGAGTGGGCACCAGATGAAGAAATACATTTGACCATCACAGTTTAAGAAAAGGCTGCATTACCTGTGCTCATCATGGAGTAGCCTCTACTTCATCTGATGGAAGCCAAGCTTGAGTGTGGCAGGAGCCACAGAAAAGATGGGGAAGCTTCTGCCAGGAGAGTTAATCCTTCCTAGAGCCCTGGTGTCTCTAAATGTGTTTTAAAATTGCCAAGCTTTGGAAGAAGTTCTAGCCTAGGTCACAGCAGCTCTGTCACTCATTTATGCGGAGCAGGATTTAATTCTTGCTGCTGTATGCTGTCAGTGTAGGGCTGCCTGGCCTTGCAGATTTGCAGCTAAGTCAGTGTGAAAGATGTTCTCTTCCTCTGGTTGAAACCAGCAGAGAGTTTGCCACTCTGTATTTTGGGAACAGGATCCAGAAAAGTTTCTATGTGTAACAGCCTGTTGAGATACCTGGGGCCAAATTCTGCAGAGATCTCTCTGACAAGAATTCCCATGTGTGCCCAGCAGATAGCATGTCTAACACAAGCATCATTTGATCCTTCAAGCTTTAAAAAAACCTCATGTGATTGTGCTAATGGTCCTGATTAAGTATTCCAGATCAGCCTCCAGCAATTGCTGTTGAGCTTCTGGATGAAGCATTTTTTGCTTGAAACATTGCTCAGATTTGGAATGTAATGGTGAAAATAGCATGGAAACACTCTTTAATCAACTGTTTAAAATCTCTGCGTGGCCGAGGCCTTTGTTCAGAGTGGAAGGAACAGATTTCTACTGTTAGAGCTGCTGATTTTCTCTCTTGTTCCAAGGGAAGTGAACGCTGGGGGTAGTCAGCAGCTTGGGAAGATTTAAGAAAATACAATGCATAAGGAAAATGTCATTTGATTTGGCCCAATCAAAATGTCACTCTGACCAACTATGAATAATTTCTTGGCAGCTGCTCTGTGTGGAGGCCTGCAATTAATGCAATCTATGTAATTGTTTGTGTTAATCACTTCTACAGTCATTTACTTTAAAGCATATGTGATGTTTATATCCCTGGAATTCCGGTTGTACATTTGACGTTGTGCCTGCTGAAGGCACCTCAGACACTTTGTGGCATAATACACCTCAGTAGGAAGGGGGTGATTTCTTTTTAATTTTTTACTTCGATTTAAGCAGAGGTGAACAGTTGTAAATAATAATTGTGATCATTCCATTTGTTATAATTAAACAATGAGGCATACCAGGAGTATGGTAATCATGAGATAATCGTTCCCCTGCTATAATTACCATGTACAGGGTACATCCAAGTATTTCTGAGCCTCCGAGCATGATTATCTTATGATAACTGCACCCAGTAGGTTGCCCAATTTTCCCTATAAAATGGAATTATTTTTATTAAAGTTAACAAGAGAGGGCAAAGCTGCCTTTCAGTGGCAGAGGGAACAGAGCAGGTAGTTTGCGGAGGTGAGCAGGAGTGGGGTGTGTGGTTGGAGTAACCTCTGTGCTCTCTGGTGCCCTGACCCAGCTGGCTGCTGGCCACCATGGGGAGAGATTGCACCTTGGTGGAGCATCCTGGCCGCAGCTCGTCGGGAATGGCAATGTCCCTGCAGAAAGAGGGAGGGGTTTGGATGATAGGGCTTTCAGAAATCCTTTCCCTCTGTCCAGCAAGTTCTAATTATAGCTCGATACTGAAACAGAGAGTTACACACGCGCAGGCAGACGCTTCTGTGTGGGCAAAGGACTGTCTCTGTAGCAGGGAGGGTGCCTGTGTGCAGGAGGAGGGGAAAAGCCTGTTGGTTACAATTTGTCTGTAACCATCCAATGGAAACACAGGAGCCGCTATTGCAGATGCGAGGAGCCCTTCGCTCCTTCCCCAGGAATGCCCCCACCTCCTTCCTTTTCCATGGGGACATGCTCCTCTACCATTTGTCTTTTTAAAAATCCCCCCTCCACCTCCCCTGGTAGCTGTAAAGGTGAAGAGAAGGGTCGGTGTCTCCCTCTGTGGTGTTTTCCCAGGGTTATTAAAACTGGAAGGGAGCGGGGGGCACTGAAATGGATGCTGTGCCACCCCTCCCGTGTGACTGACACCGCTGCTCTCTGTCCATTCCCTTCAGTGTAACAATGACTATGTGCCCGTGTGTGGCTCCAATGGTGACACCTACCAGAACGAGTGCTACTTGAAACAGGCTGCCTGCAAGCAGCAGAGCGAAATACTCCTCGTGTCCGAAGGATCGTGTGCGACTGGTATGTATAATGTGCCCCAGGCTGCCCCCAGACCTTGCCGTGCCCCTGAGTAACAGAATCTGGGGGTGCCAAAAGCCATTTGTATTCCTGCTTTGAATTCATGGGGGGTCAATTCTTAGGCATGAGAAGTTGCTGCCATCTTTACCCTTAAGTAGCTAACTTAGTACAGGCTCACAGTCAGTGATACAGCATAGACCTGACACTGCTTTTTAGACTGAAATACACAAGCTGGGTTCTTTTTTTAGTACATATCTTGCACTCCTGATCATCCTGCACACTGCGTACACTTCTGAGTTGTTACAGCGAGTAACTGGAAGCAGATTAAATGAGCAGATGTCTGATAAATGGGCATCTGGATTACCACAAACCTCTCCATAATCTGGAGAGATAGAACTGGAGCATTATTGCCTGCAATCCAGTTTCTTGGGTTTTTCTTTATGCATCTACAACCACATTCCCAGCTGGTGCAATTCAGCAGACCACTGGTTGTGGTGAGCCCTGTCAGTTTATACGAGCTGAAGATTTGGCCCAAAGCACACTTAACAAACAGGGTTTTTTTTTCTCTGAACCTGTTGGAAGAATTTATGAAAGAGCATATGTGAAAACTGACTGTCAGTCAAGAAATCTTTGCTTAACTCTGAGCTTTGTGAGCTGTTTGTGTCTCTGCTTTTATGAAACAGCTGGAAAGGTGAATGAGCAAAATCAATCGGGAACACAGAGTTGCTTATGTTCAGGAGTTCTTGATGTTTTCCTTTTGTGCTTAGTAGCTGTGAGAGGTGGGCAGTGAAGTTAACTTGAAAAGAGCAGGAGGAGTTAGCCTTTGTTCTTGAGAGAGTTCTTTAAATGTAAAGCAGACTGAGGATGGAGGAGTCAAAAGAAAAGTGCATTAGACAAACTTTTTGCAGTGCTGTAATTTTGTGTTTCATCCACCTGAGAGCAAATAAAACTCTTTCCCTGGAAATGTTCTTCTCTGAAGCTGTTACCTGACAATTTTCCAGAGGAAAAAAATAGGTCCCGCAATTTTTTTTTGCCTTAAATTGATATTAAACAGAGCTCAGGATGCTAAAGCCTAATGTGGGCATAGGATTTATTCAACTTAGTAAATTCTCCCAGCACAGCAACTGGTCTCTTTTGGTTGAAATTATTTGATTAAAGGGATAATTTTAGTGCATTGCTACATCTTATAGCTTCTTGCCTACTGGCAACAGCCGTGTTGGAAGCATTTTCTCTGAAACACATAGTGGATTTCAGAAGCAGAGAAGGAAGCAAACCAACAACAACAAAAAACATGCAAACCACAAACAAACAAAACTAATAAAGGGCTCCCATGAAGTCTTGATCCTTTGGCCTGTTTTTTTTTTCTTTTTCCAAGGAGGAGGCTCCAAGGGAGCAGCCACGTACCTCAGCTTTTCCCCATGGATGGGGCACGATGAAGCTGTGCCAGACCCCCTGTAGAGACTTGGGCTGCTGAGAGGTCCAGCAATGAGCAGCTATCCTGGCTGTGAGCAGCAGGGGCCTGGGCAATGAAGGGTAGAAGCTGGAGAAGAGAGTCCTTTTCCTTCAAAGAGACAGAGAATATGGCAGTTCAGGAGGCAGATGACAGCAGGCATTCATTTCTTTCCCTGTGCTGGGGAGACCTGGCACACCTGGAAGAGCAGTGCTTGCCAGAGCCATCAGGACATTGTCCTGAAGATACCTTTCTTTCCTCAGTAGCTCATTTGGGAAGGAGTGTCAGGACAGAAGATCAGATCAGCAAAATGCAGGAGAGGGTCACTGAGAAAACACTACTGTTTTCTGTTCTCTTTTCCAGCCACCCTTTGCATCTATCCTAAGCAGTCTTGCTTTGTAAATCCACCATTTTAAGCCATTCTCGTGACAGGTTTATTTAGATCAAGTTTGTTTTTTTTAACTTTGAGCAATGACAGCATGTACAAACCAGTTCTGATCCACCAGATCTTGCTGTCAGTAAATTAAACAGTTCATAAGGTAATTGGATCGTAAAGCAGCCTTTCCAAACTCTTTTCTTTTAATCTTGCTGCTGCTGAATGGATAACCCCCCCTCTGAGGGGGCAGGATGGGATGAGAGTCTCCCTCCCTTGTCTGTAAAAGAACCACACCTTAGAAATGATTTTTGGTAGCCCTACATGTATGCTCATTTCTGTGCTTTGCCTTGCTTAGAAAGTTTCCTAATGAACCTTGGCAGTTCCCTGATGTTGCACTTTCTCAATTCCTGACTCTTGCCATTCCAGCCAACAAAACATCAAGCAGAGGAAAAAGAAAGCGCTCAATTTTGAAACTTAGCAATACCATCAAGAAAAACAGCATTTGAATCATTTATCTAAAGAGTTGGAATAAACCACTGGAATTATTATTACTCAAACCAGTTACGATCTGATATCACAGTCTTGGAAAGATAATGACATCAATTGCCAGTTGGTCCTTTCTCAAACAAATGGTTTTAAACCATTCTCTTTGATGGTGAGGGTTTAGTAGTAGCCAAGTGAAGTAACTTTGCACAAGTGTTGGGAACAAAGCTTTATCAATCTCAGTACAGCAAAAGGAGGCAGAGGCTTAAGAGGATGTTGCAGCACTCCAGGGCTTACGTTATTTTAGTCTGATACTGAGACTTTAAAGGAAAAAAGAGTTGAGACATGAGAAAGATGGCTTGAGTGAACTACGTTCAGATTAGATCTCTATAATTTACCCAGGGATGACATCAAACGTAGGGTGCACTGTAATACACTTAACAGTCTTGCTTTGCATACTTAGAGGATATCCTGTAGCAGATGAATATAAATTTATTTCTGTTATTTCCTCAGATGCCGGCTCAGGATCTGGGGACGGAGGTAAGAGCCATTTTTTGTTATCTCTCTGCTTAAATGTACACACGTTGTCTTTCCCAGTTTCAGATCGCAAGTGAATATGCTTTAGTTATACTACATACTGTCTTTTGTTCAGCTTTTTCTCTAAAGAAGGCTGTATTTTGCATTTCAGTCATGCTAGGACCCAATAATGATATGCTGTTTTCTGGGGAAATTCAGAAAGCTGTGTTACTTCTTGTAGGACTTGGAATTATTCATAGATTGTGCTAGGAGCTCTATCTCCATCTACTGTTACAGTTGCACTCGTTTGTTTTTGTGTTGAGAGTAATATTTCTTTTGCTTTTAAAA
Source organism: Chloroceryle aenea (assembly GCA_013399075.1). Lineage (NCBI taxonomy): Eukaryota > Metazoa > Chordata > Aves > Coraciiformes > Cerylidae > Chloroceryle > Chloroceryle aenea. The sequence goes on along the minus strand of VWZY01002632.1, from coordinate 168,003 downwards.
CGTGAATACCGGAGGATTCAAGCCAAATATTTTGTGGTACCAGAGAGTATTCTTTCAAAGATAGGAAGAGGTGTCACAGGGAAAGAACAATGTGTTTTTCTAAGACCAGCAACAGCAAAAACAAACGTGGAAATAGCCTGAACTCTTTGCTGCATGGATGGGATGCTGTAAAACGTAGGCAGACCCGCAGTTAGGATGGGGGCTGTTTGGTTGTTTTTTTATTTCATAGCTACAGCTTTTATAGATTGGTTTGTTTAACACCAGTCCTGGGGTTTGTGACCAATCCTTGGAAGGAAGGATAAGTTTTGAGTCTGAGTCGTGCCCTGCTTCCAAGGGACCTTTTGAAGCTACTTGTATGGTAGGGCTGGTGCATCAGGCTTCTCTGGGGGCTGGGAGGTCCCATTATTCACAAAGTATCACCTAATCTTTGTGTGGTTTTGGCAACCAGTGTATGGGAGAGCACAATGTGTGGGTAAAGTGTTATTTTAACTATGAAGTGGTCAACATGCTTCATACCTAGCCCCCTAAAAACCACAGCGAATATATTGGCTATTCATTTTCCAAAGTTTTGTCCAACTACTCCTATTTTATTCTAGTGTCCTTTTAAATGATCTTTTTAAACTGTTCCACGAAAGAAATTTCTTACTCAGTGCTTAACAGAAATCTACAATTTAATTTATATTTATGATGGGCTTTCCATGCATATGGTCAATAATTCAGTTTTCAAGCGGAGCTGCACAAAATTCATCATGTGTGTACCAAGGAAAACAGATAAGATTTTCTTGGTTTATAAACTGGGGAGAAGGGGAAACAAACTTGGCCACTTTCTCCAAGTAATGAATTCCATCCTCAAAAAGCGTAAGAATTGAAAGGCATGATTTCCAAATAGTTTCATTTTAAAAGCTAAGGCTGACAAAAGACAAGCAGAACAGGACCTTGGGGGCTGACTGGCAGATAGGAAAGGAAGCAGATTTGTGAAGGAGACAGAACCAAGTTGGTGCATGTATTTAAAGGTCTACAAAGCTGCCTTGTATTATTCAAGATTTACTAGGCAGCTATGGCTGTTCTTAAAGTACAAAAGTATATTTATGTGCCCTAAGAAGCTAAATCCAGACAAGTAAATGTTGTCACTACATCACTCTTTACTAGACATGGTCTTGTTGTAAAAGCTGCAATAAATTGTGGATGTCATCAGAGTTAAGTCTTGTAAAATCCACTCCAACAATCATGAGTGGGATGTTTTTCTGTGAGAAGCCTGAAGCTGGGAATCCTGGGGGACTGTTGTGGGCATGGGCAGGCTGAGCAGTGTCTCCTGGGTATGGATCAGGAGACTCTGCCTGAAAAGACAGAGTGGATGGACCTCTACTTGAAGGCATCTGTGAGGGCTGATCAGTCTGAGTTGCTGAGGACTGTCCTCAGCTGCAGGAATCTGATAAGAACAGACACATCTAATAGGAAACTAATTCAGAATGTGAACTAGTAGAAGACACTGTGTTTTTCCAATTCTTTGACCGTGGCAAGTTTCTTGCTTTGAGGTGGTTTCCCCCATGACTGACAGCAGTTCAGCTCTCAATATTGCTTCTCCCTCAACGGAGCTCTTGTCATGTGAAAGTGTAATTGGTTAAGGGTGCAGAAATTGCTGAAAATGGGTTGGTGCAGTGGACAGATGGACAAAAACGCAATGTGTGGTCACACAAGCCTTCTATTCCCAGGCAACTGGGCAGAGAAAGGACAGGATAGCCAGAGGCCACGTTTTGCCTGCTGTGTTTCCATTCCATGCTTTCCTGCCTGGATTTGTAGAGAAGTCTTCTCAATTTGTTATGTAGGAGTTGGAGGTTTCTGCTTTCCTGTCAGGGATGCTGGGATCAGAGAGGTCCCAGTTCTTAGCACTTTAATGATCTTGAGGGCTTTCTAGGGGTGATTTAATCCTTCTGTATGCAGCAATAGCTTACAAAAGTGTCCGTATTTGTAAAGTGATGGGGGAATCTTAATCTCATTTGATTACTGAGCCTTCATCATGCGCATTTGGGGATATCCAGTAAGTGGGTAAGAACAGTAGGTGTTCAAGTTTCTTACTGCAGAAGACATTTTTCTCTGTAAGTGAAGACTAAAAATGCAGAATCAAGAGCCGTTTCTGTGTTTTGATTGCAGAAGCTGGGAGGATGGTGTGGAATTATTTTAAAACCCATATCCCAGAAAGATACTAATCAATGGCAGAAAAAAAAAAAAAAGAAAAAAAATGTGAAAGAGTTTATACAGAGAGTAATTTAAAGAGATTCCATTCATTTTCATCTACACTATTCTCTAGACAACTGGGTTTTTTTAGAACGCAATGATTCATGTTGTGGTCTTGAGCAGCTTTATAATGAATTCTTGCTCGTTTCCTAGCTTCCTTCAAACAGCGACAAACTCAAGATGCAGTATTTCATTATAGCTCTTAATGTGCTAAGAACATCTCTCCTTGCTTGCTTTTTTTTGCATCGAACACTTCTTTCCCCTCCCGGTGTTATCTGTATTCTTAGCTCTGTTGGCTGGCTTGCATTTGTAGTGTGATGGATTTCCTCTGGGTGGCTGTCATACTAGATGTTTCTGTGACCACCAGCATGGCACTGTGTGAGCACCTATGTGGAATTAGTTCCAGAGCCTCCTTCAATTTCCATTCAAACCCTGCTGACGTCAGTGGGAAATGTATGAGGCCTCTGGATACAAATCTGAGTTTGATTTTTATGTTAATTCTTTGCAGACTGTACTAAAACAGAATGAAGGAAACAAGTCATAATTCATCAATATCCTCATCACCATTTATTTTATGGTAGCATCTAGAAGTGGTAAAGATTAGGACTCACCCTGAGACTGTGAGGCACTTCACAGTGAGGGAGAGAAGAAAATCTGTGAAGCAGAGTCTAGACGCCCAAGTTGGACACAGGCTGGAGCTTGCATCCCACTTCAGGGGCTGAATTGGGAATAACACCACATGCTGCTTCAGAGCCAAATGAGTGCTGTGTCTTTGGAACCATGCTGTTTGTCAGCAGACCTCTATGTAATCCAGAAAGAACTGGAGATTATATTGTTCTTAAAGTTATTCCTGATTTGTTAGATTAACCTGGAAATCAACAGCATTGCAAGCCATCTTCTTTTCCTCCTCTGTCCCCCTCGTTTTGTTTGTCTATTTTTAAGATGAGAGTGTCTTGCTTGCTTGCTTGCCTGTTTGTTTGTTCATTCTTTCAGTTTATCCCTTCAATCTCATCCAGAAAAACTGAAGTCCTGCAGCTCTTTGTAGATGCCAACATGTAGATTTAACGATAGATTTGGAATTCTGGTCTGGTTTTCCTGTTGGCTTAGAGATGTGTGAGTAAACACATACATATTAAAAATCTGTATGGAGCAGCAGTCATCTTGAAACACTAACCCGGAGAAAATAGGGAAGAAAAACATTAACACTTTGAAGCCTAAATTATTTTTTAAAGCAAACTGTAATGCAGCATGTGGTTTTTTTCCTTTTTTTTTTTAATTTCCCCCTCTTTAGTCAACAGACAAATGGCTGCTTTGAGCCATTTGCATTTGTACTTGTCTCCACATTGGTTTTGTGTGACTAACTGGAATTCAGCAGCTCTGCTGCTTTTCCACCAATTTCCCTTTCTGCTTTACTACAGGGCTGATTGATGGGCAGGGCTATGCAGAACACAATGACTATTGCTGTAAATGCTGTCCTAGCAATAACACTTGAGCCAAAATACACTGGCAAACCTGGGGTGTGTATTGGTTTGAATAAAGCAGTGGATAAAATGCAATGCAGGTAAACACACACACGTATGCACAACATATGGGAAAATACTGGGGGTGCTCCAGTTTAACCTCTGGAAGAAAGGATTCAGATTTCAAGCTACAGGTCCTGTCCTTTCTTTACCTGGGTGTAACAGGTGATCCAGGCTTCTCTCGTGTGAATTCAGAATACCTGCTAACCCCGTGTGTTATCATCAACTGCAATAAGGCAATAGGAAAGCTGCTTCTATTCTAATTTAATTTGGGAGCTATAATTTAAAGCAGCATTAGAAGGTACAGAATCAACTTGGGAGCAACGTGCACTGACTGGGTAAATACCTCTGGAGGGAATGTTTAAATCTTAAATGAATGACCTGACTGTAGATGGTCAAATCTATGTCTCCTTTGTTAAGCAGGTTTTTACCTTGTTAACCTCAGTATGGCACCGAGCCCAAACCAATAAGCTCTTTGAAAGGCTGGGTTTATTAGCTCAGGCTCTTCACCATCCTAACATGATTACATGACTTCTGGTTCAGGGCTGGTGCACATCTGACCTCTATAAGAGTTAGGTCAGGGAAAGGCAGTTAATGTCTCTTCATGGCCTTTAAAAATTAGGAAAAGATGAAGTTCCTGTGTTTTTGTTGACTAGATGAGAAGCGCTTGGGCATTCGCAAGTGCTGAACTTTCAGGCCCCTGCCCCAGGCATTTTGTGCTGGGTGGGATGGATTAGTGGGTTTGGAAATCCTAGGAAGTTATGGAATATGGACAGGAATAGCAGCTTCTGGATTCTTCTGCTCTCCAAGTACCAGTCTGGAAGATACTGGCTTTGGATTTAGTTTCCTGGCTTGTCCTGTGTTGTCACTGCTGCTGCTTCTGAAGTCAGAAAGCAAAAAGTCCAGTGAAAAGCAATGTGTTTTGATCCCTGGGCTTGCTTTGTTGTTACTGGGCCAAAGTCCTTGCTGTGTTCTTGGTGTGAGTGTGCAGGTCCCATCAAGCAAGGCTATCAACACTGAGAAGCACCATGGGAAGGGGTTGACCCATAGCGAATAATCCATGGCCTGTTTTCAGCCATTCATGCTGAAGACAATTAATAGAAGATGCCTTAAAGATCCACAGACTTTTGTTGAGAAGTAAGAATGATAAACATTCAGAGCCTCTTTCTTACATTATGCACGATTTCTGTGGGTTTTAGCACTTCCTTCAAGTGGCTCAGAGCTATATAAGGAGATCATGAGTGGAAGGTTTTGCTTTAGAAGTCACAATTGCCTGTCCACATAAAATGGAGGGGAAAAAAAAAATATCAAAATATGCTGTCTAATCATGTGCAATCTGTAAATCCACACACAACTAAATCATCAAACAAATCCTATGATACTTCAGCAAACAGATTAAAAACGGGGCATCCCAATCACAAATACTCATTTATTGGTCTGTTCCTGTACACACAGCAAGGGAGAGACATAACGGACTAGATCTGTCTGCTCCATCTCTGTAAACCTGGATTAATTTTCCTTGTGACAACTGTGGAATCACTGCAGCTTAGCCATGGGAACTGTGAGAGGTGAATCTATCACTTTTACTCCAAACACCTTAGTTCATGGGCTGAGAGCGTGTACTGAAGCACGTGCTTAGTTATTAGCATATGTTTAAATACCTGACTTTCAAGTTTCCTTCTGAAGGTGGGGTACATGTGGGGCCTGAAGTGGCCTTGGAGTGACCAGAACTTCAGATACTCGTGCATCTCTTTGGTTCTAAATTCTGGTGTTTAGTGGCTGGAGAAGCTGATTCACTATGCACTTGCTTTGAAGTGGTTTTGGCGTGACATAGGATTTTGTTAGATGCTCTCATGAGATCTTAAAAAGAACAAACAGGATGAAAACTGCTAAGTCTCTCTCCAGGTTCACGTACTCACTTTTCTTTAACTCTTAAATTTCCAACTTCAGCTGCATCTGGCCAGTTTAATTCTGCACTGGATGTTTAAATTCCCTCCTAAGAGGCTTTCTTTCCTCTCGGAGATTGTGAAATAAAAGCTGAAATTTTGCCTGCTGTCTTTGAAGTCAGTGGGAGTTTAACTTCGGGAAGAGCATGACCGATTCCCAGACACTTGGCAAACTGGAGGTTGCCATCACTTAATGTAAATGCACGAACAGGGCAAGTTTAATGAGAGTGGTGCAAGCACAAGAATTTAGAACAGCTCATAATCAAATCCAGACAAGTTAATATTTTATGGTACAGCTCTCCACCAGTTCTTAAGATGTTGTTTCAAGTCTTTCAGCCCAGGTTATTGAACAGTGTTACAGAAGATGCTTAGTTTTTCATGTAAAACAAGTACATGAAATGTTTTTAACACTTGTTGCTCAGGAGAATACTTGAATAGAAGCCCCAAATGCTCAACGATAGGGAGAACTACAAATTGCATCTTGAAAATACCACGGTTCAGGGAAGAAGAGGTCAAAAACTCTTCCATGATATTTCACAGGATTTTCTTAATGCCTTGGACTTCTTGATTTCATTTGTTCTAGCCACATGGGAGTTAGATAATGATGGTGCCTGTTTAAACCCATTAAAAAAGCAGCTACTGAAGCAGGGCTCTTTTTACCTCAGCAGCCCCAAATATCTTAAGTAAGAGTTTAAAGAGATCTAGTTAAGGGGCTTTAATGTTTTTCGATAAGTCTGAGAACATGGAAAAGCTCTAAAGGTCTGACAGAATGTAGATGTGGGGATATTAAAAAAGGTAGGCAAAAAAAAACCCAGATATTTACAAGCCTGTCAATCTGACATTGATTGAGGTAAATCAGGTCATGCAGACCTGGACCCACTTAATAATGAAATAAATGAGAACTAATGCAGAGCAGTATAAGCTGATGTAATAGATTTTGTCAACTAATTGAAATGTTATTTATGAAGCTCCAAGTTTGCTTGAGAAAGACAACAATATTGATGTAGTGGATGTGGATGTCGGTGACGTATTTGGCATGCCACTACATGGCACTATGATTAAGGAACAAGAATCATGCAAAATTAATGTGGTACACAATTAGTGGAGTAAAAACTGCCTTTCACAATGTAATTATAAGTGGATTTATCATTATTAGATGGACAGCACAAGAATCAGCCTCGTGCTATGTGTGTGTGTTTGTTTTGCCAGTAACCTAGGTGGCCGCATACTCAACTCCTTGATCAACTTCTCAGCTGATATAACTGGGAGAGTAAGAGACAGTTTGCTGACACAACCCATACTGGTTTACTAGGTACACTGGTGCAAGAGCAGGCCAAATGTAAAGCCACAAGCATAGAGCAAATACAGGAAACCAGAAGAGTGAGCTGGGGAGATTCCCTTGGAAACAGCAATGCTACAAGAAAGCCTTAGTGGTCGTGTGAGAATCTTCTGCAAGCACAAGAGGTCAAAGGGCTGCTGTTATCCTGGTCTATTTAAGAAGCAGACTCAGGAGCAGGGGTAAGGATGTCAGCTTGCCTTCACCTTTCCTGAAGGTGGTGCCTGCAGCTCCAAAGGACTGAGAAGCAGGAGAGGAGGCTGTGGACAGCCAAGGGCAGTGGCTAGCAAGCAAGCTTTGACATGAAAGCTTTGTTGCCCTTAGCCTTGTCAAGAGGAAGGAAAGGGGGGCGTAGGTCATGAGCAGTAAGTACCAGTGTGAGGAACACAAATGAGCAGCAGGGCTCTTTATGCTAACAAAGGTCTGATGAGATGCAAGGCTGGCAATTAAGGCTAGACAAACTCGGAGTAAAGTCTAGGTGCGTGTTTGTAAATGAAGACAATAGCACATAGAACTCGCTGATTAAAAATTATGTAGGCTTCTGCATCACTTGAGGTTTTGACACTTGGATGTCTAGATTGTTCTGCTTGGACAAGGATGAATTTGAAAGCCTGGGACCATGCATGGTAGGTGACACCAGATGCTCAGTGGACCCTTGATTCTAGGTACCGTAAATGAGTTTACACATGAAATCGTCTGGGTTTAGCCTATTTTACTCAGCAAGATTTCTGTGTTAAGCAGTCTGGAAAGGGATTGATTATGTGGAAATGTTTGTTCATTTCAAAATCCACACAAGTGTTTTTCTCTCTGCCCTCTCCCATCTCACTGTGTACATTTACATATGCAGGTAATGGAAAAGATGTGAGCTTTAGTAGCGAGTGGAAAAGCTCATGCATAATGCTCTGCTAATTGCTCTGTATTTAAAAATAGGCTATGCTATAATGCATTTTATCCTAAGACTTCTTTATGTTGTCTGGCACTGGGTAACTGCAGCAGCTCCTGATCTCATCCGAGTCAGGCCGAGCTCCTTTGGGCTTCTCTCTGTACAGTGCTGCTCTCACTCCCAGGATAATTACTTGTCTATCCTCAGCTGATTTTTGGAGGGAGTCTTGAGTAAGAGAAGGATCATCAACTATCTCTAGAGGCTCTGTCCAGGATCTTTTTCCTTCCTGTGGTGTAGGGGGGTGAGAGCAGAGGGGAGGCTTGCACCCAGTGAGCTCTGAAGTTGGCATCTCTATTGATCATGATGAAATATGATTTGATTTTTATCTGTCATTACAAACACCCTCACTAGCTTTGCTGTATTAGCATATGTGATGGGTTTGGGAGGAGAGAGAGAAGGAGACTGTAATTGCTTTGCCTCATACTCGTCCACTGGGTTCAGAAAAGCATCTTTATCTTTGTTATAATAGAGCCTTGATAAACAAATAACTTACTCTTTTGTACAGTGCCTGAGATTTTCATCAAAAGAGGAGGGAGCCAGTTGTATGAATCACAAGGCCAGTGCAGGACAAGTCTATGCTGTAATTCATTTAGACAAATGTTGAAGTAAATTGATGGACTCAGGTTTGTTTAGATTAGTGGCCTTTTGAAAAATGAGTTGTCCTGTGTGCACAATTTTTCAATCTGTTTACATCTGATTAGCTGTTCAGATTGGCTGAAATTAAGCGATGTCACTTGTAATGCATTCAGAGGTGAAGATATGATAAAATAGGCTCTTTTCTAATCTCTTCAGCAAGTGGCTCGGAGCGCTGGCATGGTGTGAACCGAGGGTGTATGAAGATCAATCTGTATCATGGAATCAAATATAATCAAGCTGCAGGCTCACAAATGTAGTGAAGAGACCATAGCACCTCTCTTAACACCGATTCAAAGAGGGAGCAAGTTTTTCCACCATCCTCTCCCACGACACCTTTTCAGTAGATTTGCCTGGCTGCCTGGGACATGGTGTTGGGGTGGCTGCCCCTGTACACTGGCTTCCTTACCTGTTTTGCTATTGATTCTTGTGAGCTAGCTATTCTTCCCTGGAGACAAGTAATTTGAACAGCTTGAAATCTAAAAACTGACTGCTGCAATGTCAGGTTTCTAATTCTGCAGCTCAGCTGACAGCTCTGGAAGGTCCCTATCAAAGGCAGAAAATACACCACTCTTCAGCAGACTTTGTTCTGCCACCATACGGCCCCAATTCTATTTTACTGCCTACAGGCTTTCACATGTTTCTGACCAAAAATTCTGCTATTAATATGTGAGCTTCTCAACAATTAAGCTGTGCTTATTGCTGCCTCAGTGCTTTTAAACCGTGACCAGCACCCTCGCCACAGCAGCAGCAATTTTGCTCTCACGCTTCGTCATGGATACAGATTTAAGAGGATTTTGGCACAGGTTTCCTCAAATATTTTTAAAAGTTTTTCTTAGGCTCTTCATTGTTCCTTGGCTCGCTGGAGGCTTTTACTGTCAATGTGCAGAGCACTCCCCTGCCCTTGTGTTACAATCTTCAAGGCTTATGAGACTGGAGTGTTTGCCAAACTGTGATGCTCCCCATGTTGAGTATAAGGTGCTGCCACCCAGCCTCCTCCTCCACCTCCCTCCTGTGTGGCATGGCAGTGCTGCCACCTCTCAGCTGGCCACTCAGCCCTGAAGCACAGGGGGGCATGGAGGGGCATGGGTAGCAGGTTCCCCTACCCCATTTGCATGAGGAGTTTCTGTTCACTCTTTTTGGTGTCCCATCTCTCTTCCCATGACCTGATGTGCCAGGGGCGGTGGTGATGCACTTGAGTACCAGTGATGGAAATGAAAACTCATCTCAGTGGCTCAAAAGCTCAGGTGCAGGGTATTGCTGTCCAGTTGGGTGCCACAGAAGCAGCAGAAAGGGCCCTTAGAAAGCCAGCAGGAGGATTGCCTTGTGAAGTCTTCGCAGGCAGCACTGGAGAGGTTCAGTGGGAGATCTGATGACGGTGCAGCTTGTAGCAAAGATGGCCTGGCTGTGCCATCCTTGTGTGCAAGTCGGGTTGGAAGTGTCTACAGCAGTAAAAAGGCCAGCTGAAACCTGCCCAGGCACCTTTGTTATCGCTACCCCTTCTGACCCAGTGCCCTTAGGTACTGCCCATAGCTGCTTTCTGACCCCTCACATCTCCCAAAATGAGCTGGGGGAGCTCAGCAAGGTCAAACCATAAGCTCTTGGGTGCTGGGGCTATACCAAGCTTCAGGTCCATCCTTGCTGTTGGAGCTCTCTCTGGTTTCCCCCTGGGGTTTCTCCCCTCCTGCCCAGGTGGTGGTGACTGTCCCTTTGGTGTGGCAGTGGTGGCTGGGTCAGGCTGGGAACCTTGCCCGTGCTGTGGGTCCTTGGAAAAAATTGGGAGTTTTCCTTTGCTTTTTTGTTTACCATTCACATGGAATACTCCATCAGGCTGTATCAAATCTGATCTCAGCACTTCAGCATTCTCCTAAAGGTGAGGGTAGCAGATGCCTAAGCAGTGCCTATAGAGAGCAGCAATAATGTGGGGGTTTTTTTTTCAGAAAGAGAGCATTTTACATGGAAAGTAACTCCTCTAACCAGAGTAAATCTCTGCCTGAACCCCTTAGTGCTACTTGTGGATTCAGATTGGAGCTCTAGCTCCTCTGCTATAACTCTTATCTAGATGTCTTTAGCTAGATGACAGGTGCTTTGGGACTGAAATTTTCCTTACATTGTTCAGGAGAATTTTCTTGGATTCTTTTTTTATTTGCAAACAATACTATGAGCCATTTTTCAAGTGACAGTAGTACCTATGAACAGAAAGGTTTTGTTTTTAAGACATTTGTTCTTACGAATTGAGAATGGAAGTTGTAACAGGCATGTGCTAGCACTGAGCAGTCTTCTTCTCTGTTTCCTTTGTGCCTGTCCATCTACCCTCGACCTGAGGGCTGAGTACCTCCTTTCCATCTCAACTCCTCTGCTACAACATGTGTTGATGAAAAGAGATTCTCCCCATTCCATTGGGCAGTCAGGCAGTTGTGTGAAGCCTGTTTTACAGAGGTCAACCAAATAGTGAATAATCTGTCTTCTGTTACAGTCCCAATGCAGTTCCAGGGCAGACAAATAAGTACCCTGAATTTGGAGGTAATGCCGAGGAAATCTACCAGTTATTTATGTACTGGAAAGAATATCTGAAGGAATTTTATAAAGCATTATTGTTATTTGAAAATAGCTGTAAACATAGAACACAGGAAGGTTCAAAGTTGATAAACAAATGTGAATAAACATCTACAGTAGCCTGGAAATTCACCAGGCTGCTTCATCATATTTCCTGCCTTCCTGCTTCATCGCCGTTCAACTTAATTGAGAGGAAGCAGAGATTTTGCTTTTTCTTAACTGAGGAATTGAACGGCTGCTAGGAGCAGGAAAAATGGTGGCACAAACAATCTCTCCTCCTATTTAATGAGACATTTCTTAAGTCTTCTTTCTTGAAGAGATTACTTGTGCCATCTATGGAATTAATTGTAGAAATAGACAATGAATTGCTATTAATTTGCAGGGTTGGAAGGGGAACGTAGGATCCTCAGCAGACTGATCTGACAGCAGGTGAACAGCGTGGGGAGCTGTCAGATTGCACAAGTTGCTAAGGTCAGGTTAAATTAGTGCCTGGCTTCTTGTACAGTGGTAGTAGTTGCTAGCACGTATGATGTGTCCCTGTGTAAATCCCTGCAAATTCCAGTCTTCATGGTGCAGATGAGGCCTTTAGCCATGTCACTTGTCAAATGGCAGGATCTTAGAGAGGGGCAGGCAATGGGAATTCTTTGTGGTTTTTAGGACTTAATGTCACTTTATTGTCTGTCTTGAGAGGTTAGGCTGGTTCACCTTGATGTCTCTCTCAACTGAGCTTGTAAACATGCTGAAAGTTCCAGCAACCCTCACCTGCCTTAACTCCTAATGGTGATGAAGGTGGCATCATCTTGTGGAGACAAAAGTAGGCGTACTCTCCTGATCAGATATGTACGTGAGGGAGAAGATGTCACAGAGCACCCTGGCCTGGTGACCAACCTTTGGGAACAACTGTTCAGGGACCCATGCTGGGTACGTCCAAGAGAGGCAGTGGAGGAATACAGTGAAGCACAGAAATAAAAAACAGTAGTGAGGGAGGGAAAGCTCTTTCATTAACCTCCTCCCCCTCCTCTCAACCACCCCTCCTCTTGCTATGCTTGCATTGTTATTGTCTGGAAAGATTTAGTGCCAGAGGGCTTCATAAAAGACAGCAATCCTGAAAATGTAGTGGAGGAGGTTGTGTTACAGAATTTCTCTTCCTTTAATGTAAGCTGTCACACAAGGCTGCTGTAAAGCAGCTCCTAGCAGTAGCAGCCAGTTATGCCATAAACACCGTTGAGACAAATACAATGTTTTACCAGAGGCAGCCAGCAGATGCTTTGTGTAAACCTCAGTCTGCTGCTGGCCAGATTAATTTTGGGTGTATTTTACATTGCATTGTCTTTAAACAAATATGTTTAGAATAATAATCCTCTGCTAGCTTGAGTTTCTTCAAAGTGCTCGACAAAGATTCCGCTCTGTTTGAAGGAATGGTGAAATCTGTGCTTTTTAAGAGCTCCAGTTTTAATCACCAATTCACTACGTAGTTTACAGGCATCGTAGAGGATTAGCTACAGAGAATTCCAGAGGTGCTCTTCAGTTGTCATCCTGCAGCTGACAGTGTCAATTGAGGGAGAAGAGTGTAGGTAAGAAATGCAAATAAGCCAAAGCAAATGAAAATGTTTTCTCCTTTGGCTTGTCTTTCAAAAACAGAAGATGGAATTTCTGCTTCTTTAAATCTGCTCATGAATGAAGGCATGGCAGTGGGTGTTCCAGAGCATTTGGCTACTACTGTCTCCTATGGAGAACCCATTCTGGGTAGGAAAAGCTGCACCTCTGCTTTCCCACTCAGAATAAGAACACTGTAAAAAAAAATTAAGCTTTCCAGCCAACCCCAGTATCCTTGTGATGAAAAGGAGAGGAAGGTCAGTGAAGCTTGTCCTCGATGAGAAACAATCCCAGCTGATGTTCAGAGAACTGAAATGGTAAACTAAGCGGTGCTCATGTGTGGCAAACACCATCAAGTTTTTCACTCATCTCAACTGCTTCTGGACAATCCTTTTCAACCACATCTAGTGTTCAGCCAGGCTTAATTGAGAAGCTAATGAATTTGTATGAGTTTACTGGCCCTGGCAGTCTTCCCTGTAATGCGCTCGGTGTATTATATTAAAAATGTATCTCACAACTGAAGCAGGTTTGTAAAACAAGTTTTAATGCAGCATCTGCTTATTTGTGCCTTGGTGATGGGAGACAACAGCAAAGTGCTTACTGCTTGAGAAAGCAGCACACCACCACAGGCATTGCTCTGGTGGTAGAAGTCAGGGCAGTGCCTGAATCTGGATGCAGCTCAAATTATTGTGCTGATAATTAGAAGACAATAAGCCTGCATGAAGCTGAACCAAGATGTATTAAAATCGGGTAGTAATTCTTAATGCCAAACTGGAAGTAAGCCATGTCAGGAGGTAACCAGAATGCATTCTTGTTTGCCATTATAAAAAGGTCCCTTTAAATGGCTCGCTGTCACCTAGGGCTAGTTAACCTTTTGTAGGCAGGAGCATTACAAGGGAGCCTAATGCATATTTTGTGTGCATCATTGTGCAGAAGTGCATGCCCACGGTTTTTATGTCCCTATGTGCATATTCATCATGAATTCAGACTGGGGTCAGTGTATTTCCAAATCATGTCACCGGTGATAGCTGTGAGCAGCTGCTCTCAAAGAAGGTGAAAGAAATTTCATCCTTGAGCTACCCTAGTGGGAAATCACTTGCTAAAACCTACCAACGGACACTCGGCTTGCATGGGGAGGTGTGTGTAGATGTGAACATGAGTGGTCTCGTGTAAAAAGGTGTGGTTGTGAAAATAAGCTGTGACTACGCCTGAATGTTGGGGTCTGGTGATCCCTTTGCTGGAACAAAACCCGCTTCCCTGGATGGCACCTTTTCCTGGGATTCTTCAGGCTGCATGCGAGACCCTTCAGGGTGTGGAGGACCCTTTTCTCCACCAGCCCTTTGTTTGCCTCTGTCTGCTCCTTTTAACTTCAGCTCCCTTGTAAAAGATACACGGGAAGCATTTCTGTGCTGGAGAAGATTTTATTTCCCAGCATTTCCGCTTGCCCATTTCCTCCCTGTGCTTTTTGTGCACTATTTTCTATGCTAATAGGACATTATTAGTTTTATTTATATGGACTACTGTTACAGATTGTTTGTGATGTGGTATGATCCCATAACCTGACATAACTGGCTGCAGTTTCCTGGTTTTTTTTTCATAAGGCTTCCTTCAGAACAGCTGAACTCATAATGCTTGTGGTGATTGGTAATGAAAAGGCAGAAATGAAGGCAGCATTTGAAAGCTCATAGATAGAGCATCCCTATGAGCTCTCTCTCGGTCTGATCAGTAACCTTATGGTGGCTTTAATTTGGAAATCATTCTTTTGACAAAACTGGGGCAGAGCTGTATGTCAGCTGGTCCTGAACATCATCCTTTCAGTGGCCATGCGGCTCTGACAGCAGATGCACCGTTTATTTACGGACAGATGTAACTGGAATCTCAGATCTACACCTAATTCTGCATTGCCACAATGAACAAAACCCCAAACAACTGTATGGGCACATGAGCATTGCTCAGACAGCAGGACAGCAGGCACGTCCTGTGGAGCTTGGCCTCCCAAAGTAAGGAAAAGTAGAAACTTTCCCTTGACCTCTCTCCCTTCTCAGCTCCAGAGCAGCAGTGCAAGTGATGGTAGCGATATGGAACAGAGTTTTAAGAGGAAGTGTTGTTTGTGTTTATGGCATTTATTGAACTATCAAAAACATCAGTAGAAGCCCTTGCTGAAACTGAGGGTGTTACTCTGCTGTTCGCCTAAGCGAAAAATAGGGAACATTTTTACTACCTTTCATCCACTCCCCACCAGAGCAGGCTGCTTGCAGGCTAATAGACAGGACCAGCGACACCGGTTGGAGATTTACAACTCCGAAAGCTGCAGCTCTAGGAGGGAATCTGGTTGTGTAGCTCCTCCTGAAACCCAAGAGCTAAATTAATCCACCTCCCCATCCATGGGGGTACGTAGGCATTTAATGCTTTCCCTCATCACACTACACAAGCGACCTGAAACGTGGGTCCCTGAAGACTGATGCTTCAGGAAACACCTTTGTTTCTGAATTAGGTGCCTCTAAGCACTTAACTCGAGTGCTTTCAGACCATTTGCTTACACAGAAACTGAATTCCTGAAAATGTTAAATGTTTTTCATTTGTAATGTCTTGGGAAAAAAAAAAAAGCATGAGGTACCTCATCAGATATGGCTTATGCCACTCCTCAAGTGGGTTCTGGATTCAAGGAAGGGTAATGCTTAGTGCCTTCTGTTCAGAGGCATTTAAATGGCTGATCCTTTTTCTGCTTTGTTCTTTTGGAAGCTCTCTTTCTTTAAATACAAGTGTATGGACTGGGGCATTTTCTGGTTATTGCTTAGACCAGTAACGAGGAGAGAAGAGCTGTCTGAGTGTCAGTGGTACCACATAATACGTGGACATACTCTATATAAGATTATATTACTTAAAAAAAAATAATAATAATTGGTTGAATTAATTTTAGAGCCATGGAAAGCAGGATTGTTCTCTTTTTTTTTCCTTTATTCCTTTCAAAGGCCGGCAGTAGGCACAGACTGTAAAAACCTGCATTATTAAAATTGACAATCAGAATAATGCTCTAAAATCCACGGGAAGAGGCTCTGACGATTGAAAAGCCAAGGAAATCATCGGTAGTCAAGGGCAGACAGGGATCCTAAAGGGATTCCAGCTTGTAGAGAAGAAATAATACACCAGGAAGTAACAAATGGAATTAATTGGTTCTTCAAGTAGAACAGTTACAGGAGGAAGGAGGATTATACATATGTATTATTATTCAAATAATGTGAATGAATAGAGGACTCCAGACCTGCGGGTAGCACATAAACACTACCAAGAGACCTGAGCTGCTGAAAAAAATCTGCATGGCAACTGGGCAAGGAAAGGAGAATAAGGTACAGCAGCTCCACTTGAGCTGATTCCAGCGGCTGATGAGTTTGTGAAAACATTAAAACTTCAGGTTTTAAAATCCGCTTTTTTTACGCTGAAAAGTTCTATTTGTTTTTTGTTTGTTTATTCATGGCTCCTTGGTTGCTCTGAAATAAGCAGCTTCAGAGTTGGAATTCTGTAAGCCTGACATTTAAATGGCAGTTTGAGTTGTATGTAATTTTCTTCTTCAGTTCTTTTGGGAGTATTTTAACGTCCTGTTACACAGTGACTGTACTACACACTGAAGTTGTCTGCGTACTGTGGATGGCGTGTCCTCCTGCATTTCATCCCCAGCTCCAGGCAAGAGTTCTGCTTGGGAAGCTTCCCAAGGCTTTAGAGATGTTTGTAGTTTGTCTGTGTGCTCTTCAAGCATGAAGGTATTGGATAAACATAAAATACTGTTCTAATTGTAAAGTGGAAAATCTTCAGCAAATTTTAAGTCAGAAGCTTTTCATAGCAGCTCTGCTGTTTCCATTAGAGGAAATCCCTACTGCATCTTCCAAACAGACTCCGTGTGTTTCTCCTAAAAGGCATAAACTAACTTTTTACTTTGCCCAGCTCTCACAATTAGCAGGGATAAAAATGTTTAAGATTTCACCACGCCTTTCTGCTGGAGTGCAGATGTGATTCTCGGTGACTCAAATGTTTCCCAGAACTTAGTTACCCTCTGTGTAATTATTCCAAAGAATTATCCTTCCAAAATTAGAAGAAAAACAACATGTAATTACAACTGCAATATTAACATACTTAATGTCTGCCTAATGTCTGAGCATCAAGTCAGAGGCTGTATTTTCAAGCAACATACACACTGTGAGCAAAATGAATTGGGCCACGCTGTTTCTTGGAAAAAAGATGCTAAATGCATGAGCTCTGCATCATTTGTGCCATGACTGGCCATGGAACTTGAAGAGGAACTGAGGGAAGTAATGTTTCTTTCTAATTACTCTTTCTCTGCCCTCTTTCTCCTTTCCATATTGATCGGGCTGTTTTGTCAAGCGCAGCAATCTCTGCTCATCGCACCGCGGGCTGCCGAGGTGCTGCCCTGTGTTTTGCTGGCTTTGCTCTT
This sequence comes from Chloroceryle aenea, assembly GCA_013399075.1. NCBI lineage: Eukaryota > Metazoa > Chordata > Aves > Coraciiformes > Cerylidae > Chloroceryle > Chloroceryle aenea. Next base: position 150,791 of record VWZY01002632.1, on the reverse strand, counting down.
CTCCTGGCCCCTCGCTGCATGCTCTTGGTGCACCACCCAGCAGAAACCAGCTTGTGCAGCCCTAGCTTCGTCCTCTGCTGACTGTTGCAGTCAAGGGCTGGGCATAGGGCAAAGGAGCCTGAGGGTGAGGAAGGGCAGCTGCCCGCTCTGCTCTCCCCGGAGAGGTGGCGGTGGAGCTGGAGAGGCTGGTTGAACCCGTGTCTGGTGCTGTGCAGTGAAAGAGTGGTCTGCAGGTATCGTGATTGTCAGTTGTTCTTCTCTCTTGCCTACAGAAGAATGTGATTTTTAATCAGAGCAAGCTTTGCACCCATCAGCCCGGAACTGTTGTTGACAGTGGGGAGCAGGATCAGGCCAGGGGTACATGTATCACCCACCCTGGTGCAAGAGAGGCTCTTGAAAGCCCTAGAGATGCATTTTGTTCAGGGGGTTAGTTTCATACAAATCATAGAATAGATTGGGTTGGAAAAGACCTCCAAGATCATCGAGTCCAACCCCTAAATCCTAGAGCCTTAGATCAGATCAGCTTCCCCAAAACATCTATTGTTAAAACATGTATCATTTATGAGTTGTGGGGTTTTTTTTCAAATATAGCACCTTGTTCAACTCTCTTTTTCTTCCAGAGAACTTTGGTTTGTGCTTTATACTTCTTCATTGCTAATTTGACTCCACCTATTTAAAAAAATGAGTTTTCAGATTGCTCAGTCTGATTAAATCTTTCTGTACTTTGTTTTGCAAAGAGCTGTGAGAGCAGGGGTGAGTGGAAAGGAAGGCAGCACATTCCTATACCTGGCAGAAAATGTAACTCGCAGCACGGTGTTGTATTTGTGTGACATGATGTGCTCATGTGAATCAAATGTGCTATTTTTCCAGCATGTATTAAATGTGAAATTGTGACTGGTGTTAGAGGAGTGCCAGAACTCCTGCCAATGTGCCATGTAATTTTATTTTAAGAATGAAAGGTCTTGAATGAGAACCCGGTGTTTCCAGCAAATTTGTTCCATTTGTCTAGGGTCAGCTATGCCCATAGGTCATTGCCCCCTTTTTGTTTGATTTCTTCCTTACATGACATTTGATTTCATCTCAGAATATGAGCAGAGAAACCTAGATGGCTCCTGCAGCTGTAAAGTCATGTACAGCGCAAGGGAATGTCCCTTTTGTACCTAGTTTGCTCCACATCTTCAGCTGATGTTGACTGGAGCTGTGTTGGTGTACGTAAAAACAGAGCCTAACCCAAGAGGCATCGTTGCCCAACAGCACACTTGGCTATGAAATAATCCCTCCCAAAAAACAGGGCAGGAATTGGGTTGGAGTTGGTGCCAAAAATCATGGCACTATCTACACTGCAGAGCTGGGCCAAGGGTGCATTATTTCTATGGTGATTAGTCCCAGAACGTGGTCAATAACTTGATGCCTGACGTGAGACATTGCAAAGGGAACTGGTTTGCCAGAAAAACTCAAGATTTCAGATGAATTGGCTCCTTAATGTCATGTCGTGCTGTCCCAAGGAAAATTCCTGCCCGTTTTTAACACATAGGCATGGCTTTGATCCTCCGCTTTCAGCACGAGGTGATTAATGCCAGGGACAGACTGACAAGGAGAGGGGTGTCACGATGGCCATCAAACTCCTGCAGGCGCCCGCTGGCTGCCACCGTGTGCTGCAGCGTGATCCAGATCAGGGGGCAGAGAAGCAGCAGTGAATCAGTTGTAGCTAAATGGGGTCTGTCAAGTCCAAGGCGGTATCACTGGGAACACAAGAAGGCAATACCAGACCAGCTCAGTGAAAGTTAGAGTAAGGGGGGGTTCATGTTTGCCAGTGTTTACCCCTGAAGTGTTTTTCACCTTTCATATGTTCACTAAAAGTTCATATCCCTAAAAATACAAAAAAAAACCCACAAAAAAAAAAACCCTAACCAAAACCACAAATATAACTTATGATCTCAGGGAATTATTTTATTGTAATTATAGCTAATCCAATTAAAGGTGATTTGTAATGACTGCAAATTAATTACAGAAATACTGGATTTAATGTGTGGATTACTGTTTGTTTTGATAAAAAAGAAAATGCAAATACCAAGTTAGAATATTTAGTTCCCTTAGATCATGCTGAGCTCGATACTGCTGGATTTACAGAGCCACTTGTTTCCAAAGTGAGGGAGAGCACAATCCCAGCTGAACACCTGGAGACAAATAGCAAGCTCTTTCCTTTCAAAGAGTGCATCTGTACGACAGGGTCAGACTTTCTTGATTTTCTTATAATGGAAATCAGATCTGATGTCTGAGGTTAGAGCTTGGTGTGATGCATTGAGACATAGAGAAGTAACTTTCTTTGTCTTTCAGTAGGTTTTTATCTAATTTTCAGTATAAGCTTGCTAGGGTGCTGCTTGACAAGAAGCTTCACTACGCACCACGTACTTTTTCTCCCATTCAGCCCCAAGCTGAATCGTTGCTGGCATCACTGATGCTGTTGTGGTCTGATCCTGTGCCTGGTAGGCTGGATGGAGAAATGAAGATCTGTGTATGCGGGTAGGCTGGGCAGCTGGCAGCCCAGCAAAAGCAAGGTGCTAGGCAGAGGTCACTGGCTCTGCAGGGGCTGTGGTGGTGAGCAGGTGGAGGAAATGGCCTTTTATTGACACTGCAACTTGGTACAGGACAGAGATCCATCACATCCTCAGCCCTGAAGCAAAGGTGGGCGCATGATTAAGCTGTCTAGGGCTTTGCTGGGTAGTGTTTTGGTGTAAAGGTGTTGGCAAGGGGGACACAAAGCAGATACCAGAGCTCAGCTTCTGCACCTTCCTGATCAGAAGTAGTATGAGGTTGCCACGCTTCCTAGGGGACCAAAACACAGGAGGATTAAAAGGCAAGCACCGAGGGCTGCATTTGTGTGCTGAAAGTAGAAGAAATGCATGGCGATAAAGTTCAAGTCTTTGCAAGTTAACAGGTTTATAAAGCCAAGAGGAGCTCCCATAGTAGACAGCTCTCCTGGGTCTCTAATGTGGGAGTCTCCCAGTTACCAAGTATTGCACAAGTAGAAATGTAGTGTCTTGTTCCAGAAACGTGCACAGACATCAGCCAGGTGGTTCCTTAGCAGCATGCCATCTTCAGCCGTTTGCATAACTCTTCCTCTGCCTTTTTCTCCTCTCATCAAACCTGTCACTTCATTTTGACTGTCCATCTGCTTCTTACATAAGAGCCACCACCTCACTGTCCATGTGCTCTTCTGCACGTGGCTCGGACTCCCTCCCTCCTCAAAGCCTTTGCAGCTCTAAGGCTGAGCCATGCAGTTGTATTAGCAGATTTTGTTTCAAACCAAACAGATAAATGTTTCAAAGTGATTGACCAAGTAAATAGAAATGAGCCTCCTGCCCAGCAGCTCTTGAAAAAGATGAGATATGGAACAAACTGATTCCTAAGAAGTCAGAAACTATGGAGCATCCTGTAATCAAGGTTCTCCTAATGTTGTGTTTTAAGTAGACCCATTATCATAGTGGTATCTTCCTGAAAGCATTTAGACTTCATTACCCCATTAGAGAAATTAACCTATTTTTAGCTGATAAGCTTCTGGCACATTCAAAAACTTGTAAGAGTGGCGGGTGTTGAAGATACTTAAAATGTGCTTTCATTAAAGGGGCCTTGTGTCACAAAGGAAACATAAATAGAAAAAAACAGAATTAAAATGCCACAATATCTTGTTCTAAACTTAGTGTGTCTTATACAGCACTATCTTTAGAGCTTCCCATCAGAAATTTCCCAATTTTATTAGCATATTAGAGAATAACTTATGTGGGGGGGGGGTTGTGTTTGGTTGTTGATTTTTCCTTTTTGATGAAGAACAATGGAATTTTAAATGTGACTGTAATAACTGGTTTTTTAGTTAAAGTTGGAGTATGTCTTTTTAAACGAGTCACTGATTCTGAGAGGGAACTTATCATCATTGTGGTATTCAGAGCAGATATTGCACAGGACCAAATTACGAGGAGGATCAGGAGGGTTAATGCAGAGCCAGTGTAAGCGTTGTATGTAATTGCAAAGTCAACAGAGAAGAGCCAGTTTATGCCAGAATTTGATCTTGAACAAAAATGAAAAATAACAAAGTCCATAAATGCCAGTATAAGGAGGCCTTCTTTTTTGCTTTTTGCAAAAATAGCCAACATTCCCATTTCCAAATGCTTTCATGGTCAGAAGAATGTGTAAAGCCAGTTCCTGTGGTTTCAATTCACAGCAGTTCTCTTCCAAAGCTCTTTAATGTTGCATGTACAGCACTGTTTCCAGTGCAGCCTTTCCATGAGTGGGAGCCCCAGTTGGGGTATCTCATCTGAATGAAGCCACTTATTCTCCTGAGGCTTTTAGGGAATTAGTATTCTTTTAACATCTGATCCAAAAGTTGTGAGAGTCACGCAGAGATTGGTGTAAGGAGAAAGAGTTTTTCTGTTTCTCTGACAGTGATAGAAATGGCAAATTAACTATAGAAGAGCTATAACATTTTTGTATTTGTGGTGCAGGGCTGCTCCATTCTCATTCAAATCCAATTCAGTGCCTTGCTGTAATAGAGTTGTGAAAGCTCAAGCTACAGCCCATATAGAGAGCACCTCGGGGGCCCTGGGGTGAAAGGGAAAGCATCCAAGGAGAGCTGATCAATACAGCAACTTGATTAGCAAAAAGGTGATGCAGAGCATAAGGCTGTGTCGTTGCACAACTTCTGATTCTAATTACTGTCAACTTTCCCAGCTCATTCCATGCCCAGGGAGAAGTTTTATAAGTTTTGCCTTTTAAAATACTCTGCAAGTGTTTAAAATTAAAAAAAAAAAAAGTCTAAAAACAACCAACCAACCAAATCTCCACCCTGATTCCTGGTTCATTCATGGAAATCTTGGACTCGTTACTCTTTGCGCATTTCCCGAAGTTAAATATCATTTTGCTTTTTAAGAGGGACTGCAGCACACACAGGGAAGCATGCAAACAGCAAACACTCTCCTGTCTGCATGGGGTACTGAGAAATATCACAGATGTGGGTGGGTATTTGAGTGCTCATATCACTGAATAGACCCTTGATAATTGGCTGCCTCATTAGTCAATAAATGACCTTCTCTGTGCTTCTAGAAAATTATACCTTGATAGATTTCAAGAATGTTGTGTGGTTTTGGTTTGTTTGTTTGTTTCTGCTGAGAGGGAACACCCCAAAAGCATGGTCAGAGGCAATCTAGATGCCATCTCTGGGGCACAGTTTGCTGATATATTGGCCGAGCTCAGAGCGAAAGGAGCAGGTTCCCATTCATCAGACTGAGCTTCAAAAGCATGGCAGGGAGAGAGGGTTGTCTCTGTACTAATGATCTAATACACACTGTTTGTATCAAAACTGTCATAGCAAGGACACTGGTGGGAGTAAGAATGCAGTCAACTCAAAGCAGTGCTGCTGGCATTATCTGGCACATTTGCAAAATACATCCTCAAAAAGGTAATTATACCAAATTCACTGAGGTCTTGAGAAAATGCCTCAAGTTGACTGTTTATCTAATGATAAACCAACTCTGGCATTCCTCTGTGTCAAAATGGGATCGTGGGTGGGTGGGTAATGATACGTATGCATACACACACAGAGGTATCTCTGCATATCATATCCAGGCAGAGTGTGTATATCGGTGTCTGGGTGCATATTTAAATATTTGTGCTCTCACAGATAGAGCAAAGTGATGATGAGATGCCAAGGATGGTAAATTTTCACAGGAACTTTGTAAGGCCAATCTGTAATTATCTGATAATCTTATATAAAGGCCTCACGTGGCTTAGGCTTGAATCATGACTTCATCTGCTCTCAAGTGTTGGTCAATCCCGTGTTTCAAGTGGGGTGTTGAGGTCATGGGAACCACCTTGCGCATGCACCGCCATGGGGGTGTCAGTGGTGGGCAGGCTGGTGGGTGGCAGGGTGTCATCCCCTGCCCACCCAGACAGCACTGCTCCCTCCAGCACTGCGCTGGGCAGGGGATAACCTGGAGAGCGAGTCCCAGGCTGGAGCAGGGACCCAGGTACCAGCAGTACAGGGACTAAGGAGTGCTTTCAGATGCTGCCTTTGACCTCTCCATGCTTGACTTTTAGCACAGTGCTTGACTTGGGTGGCCTCTGCTAAATTTATAGCTGTGGTTATGCCAGGAAACTCTGTTCTTCAGAAATGCTTAAAGGCTCCTCAGAGAAGACAAGCGGGCAAGGAAAAAGTAGTAGCTCTCCTTCCATTTTACTGCTAAAGAACTGAGATGCAAGAGATTAATGGATGTGCCCAAGGTCATATTGGAAATCCGCAGTAGAGCTAGGCACTGAATCCAGATACTCTGCATCCCAGCTCAGTGCTGTAGCCATATTTTTTTTCCTGCTACTACTTAAAAGAAATACTGTTCCTGGAGAGTGAAACAAATCAGAAAAATAAGCTGGTAGTGTGCGAATGAGAAAAGGTCATTTGTCCTGTTTCATCACTTTGTTGCCCAAAGATCTAATTACTTCTGGAATTACCTCAATGGCTTTCAATCAGTGCCTGTCTCTTAGGTCATTCCACACACCTCACCTTGTCAGTTTAAGATGCTTTCTAAAGATTTTTTACCCCCCCTCTTAATTAAAAAATAATACTCCTGGCCAAATCTTCTGCACGAGTTTTTCAAACCCATGCATGAGGCTTAATACCGTAGAACCAAGCACTGGTACTCCTGACATCTGATGATTGCCATGTAAGAAGCAAGGCACTTTTACCTGTAATATATCAGAGCTTTCCACAGATTGGAGATGACTTCTAAATTACACCATGGAACTTCTTCACCTGCAATTGAAATATAATCACTGGAGTGCTGGGAGGTGCGGGCCATTTAGGATGCTGGAGTTTCTGTACCGCGCAGTGCCCCGCAGGCACGTTTCAAAATCAGGAATGACTCTAAAGTAGCTTGTTTTAAAATAGTGGGGTTTGGTTCTGTTATTCCCTTTCAGTTTCAGGATCTTTAAGGGTGTGTTTATATTTTCAAGGTTTTCTTTTTTTTTTTTCTCTGCAGTCATAGAAGTGCAGAGGATTCTTCCACGGTCCTTTCCCTACTTGCTTCACAAAATCACTCGTATGTTTTCTTGGTTCCAGCACCCACGGCCTGCCCAAAACCAGCAGGTATCACATATATCGTAACAGAACCATGACAATAGTGATTCTCTGGCTATGGCAGGTTGTGGGTAGCTGACCTGGAAGAAATAGAAAATCAAAAAGAATGTGCTCATTTTCAGTGAATAGCACTTGCAGCCTGAGAGATAGTTGGGATCATTCCCCAAGAGGTCTTCCCCCCTCAACTTGTAACTCTTCCAACTTTTTTTTTTTTCACTGACCCAGATTCTGGATGACTGATTTTAGGTAGGACCATGTGTATACCCCTGAGTTCCCAGGAAAACCTTTTCCTGGCCTGGCTCCTGACTCATGCTGATGAGTCTGTTCTAATGCCAGAGATACTGATTTCATGGAAGGATTCATTATCAAACTGAACAGTTTAATTTTTCCCACTACACCTCATAAATCTCAAACCATATTCTGCCTTGCCAGCTGGTAATGCCAAGTGGGAGCTTCAGTGGTCCTCCAGCAGTGGGCATGGCTGCTGGCACCTGGCTAGCTGAGGATGGTTTGCTCTCATGGCACAGTAGGTTAATATACTGGGGCCAGGAAACTCTGCTCAAGGACACAGACTGCATTTTGCAAGACATACAAGTACAGAGAAGAACAGATCTTTGCCCCCAGAAGTTTGCAATCTAAGTAGGGCAAATCTCAGTTAATGGCTAGAAAATAATTTTTACAAAGCCATAATTAGATTGTACCTTACCCTGCTTGCTTTCCCCCTTCTATGAATGGAGTCAGTGACCTAAAAGCTCTGCTAGACTCCCTCCCTTTGTTTCTACTATTAGCACTGGTTTATTTTCCTTACCGCTGAGAGGGACGAAAGGATTTTTTGTTGCCCTTAGATGCAATTTGTATGATACCGTACTTCTTTAGAATTAAAAAAACAATAACCATGTCCATCTTAGGCCCTTTTGCAATTAATCAATCTCCCTCAGATTCTGCCTGCAAGAATGAGTTCACTTGGGTGACAAACAGGAGGGTAAACGGCCTCATTTCACAGCTTCCCCCAAAATGTACCCTCACTTTCTCTTCTCTGCTTCCTCCTCCCTGCCTTCTCTGGTTTGCAGAGCAGCTTCCCTTACTCTTTGTCTGTGCAGCCTGCTGAACCCGATCAGTGTATTGCAAACTGACCTTTACCTAAGAGCATAGTTGCAAATTTAACCCAGANAACCCCCCTGCTTCATGTAAGTAACCTCCAGATTGAAACTTTTTTTTTTTTTTTTTGAAAGAATAAATTGAATGATTTTGAAGCATTTAAAATGCCAGAGTACCACACTTCAGTCTGCACATCCTTGGGTGAGTTCAGACTTTTCCTTGCATTAAGCACAGCTAATGGGTCTCTTCAATGTGCCTTTAAGAGTCTGCTGCATTATGTACAAAGGATCCCTGTGTAGAATCACTTGTCCCCCAGTAGGACAAGAGCAGAAATACCAGTTTTGAAACTTTTGGACTGATCTGTCAGCTTAGTCCTTTCTGCAGCATGACCTTTTTCATTCCATATCTCATTAAAGCCAGAGATTAGTGATTTGTCTTTTGAAAGATCAAAATCATCATTTTTAGATGCTGTTTCATATCTGTATATTTATATCATACTGTTTTCCTTGGCATTTTAGTACATGGTATGAAGCATTGGGTTTTAGCTCTAACAATTCTGAGAGGGGAAGAGCAAAATATTAGTAAAATGTCAGCATTATTATGGCATAAAGATGAATATTAGTGTCAGCAGTTAGAGTGTACATCTTCTTGTGATGAAGTTAAGTTCCTCGATGAGAACACTGTAGTTGTTTTTCATTTTACCAATAAGCAATTGAGATATAGATAAGTATGCTGGTTTTCCTGAGATCACAGAAGGAGCTTTGAGAGAGCCAGTTCACCCCTCTGACTTGCTCTGTGCCTGCCAAAGTCTCTTTGTCTCCCTGCACGTTGATATATATGGGCTTAGAGATAATGGGTACTAGAGGTAGAGTGCCTGAAGGAGTGTTTGTGAGCGCCTACTGTTACATCTCTGTTGGTGACCCCATGGGGAGAAGGCACCACAGCCTGGCTGGCCTCTCTCCATCATGCCCACAGCAAGAATTTCCCTCTTCTCTCCTGTAAAAGGTGTAGTCTAGGGCACGCAGAAGTAGTAAGTTTGTCCTTCATTCGTTTCCCATATGATGGTGTGGGGAAGGTTTTGAGCTTCTTGGTGCTGTTATCAGGAGATCCATGTGGAAATGATGCCCAAGGACTTTGTAATGCATCTGAGGTTACCCATGGGATATGACGGGCAGAAAATATATGTTGACATGGATTAAAGTTAATTTACTGTATCTCTAAGACTCACTGTATATTAGTAGTACACAAGGAATATAACTGCAATAGCTAGAACATATCTATTCCTACAGTGCCTGACACCACTGAGTCCTGGACTCAGCATAGCAAGAACCTCCTGCATCAGCAGTGCCCCTCTTACGCCTGTGGAGGGCACGTTCCAGCATTATTTAGCAGTGAAGGATCAGCCTGGAAATCAGCTGGACCAATACTGGGTTGTGTGCATAGCAGTTCTTTATTTTTTCCAATTGCTGGACAGAAAATAATGTGGTTCATCTCTTAAATATGGCATGTTACGAGTCTTCAACACAGGGTGATATTTAGGCCAAGTGATAAACCTGACTGCTAGGAAAGATCTTTTTTTCCTCCTAGAAATTACTTTTTGCTAACAAGACCTAAACTTTGTATTATTTGTTGAACAAAACGCAAGTAAGTTTATTAAGCAAAATAAATAAAAGGAAATCAAAATAATCACACAACCACCAAAGAAAGAAACAGCTTGGCAAATTGCATTTGCAGCACACTAAAATGTGTACTGTGTCTGCATAAATAGTAAATCAGCATTTTTATAGCAGTGCTGTCTGAAGCCACACACTAGACATATGCAAATATTAAAAAGTATAGATATATTTGACTATAAGAAGGTAAACACACCAAACTAAACCTCAAAATTAGGCAATCGCTTCCTAATAATTATTTGTAAACATCCTGTTAGTTTTAGAACTCTTTATTTGATGTTTTAATACTCTGTTCAGTGATGATACATTGCGTGTAAGGCTGTGCTCAAATACTCATTAATTTGGAGGTTTCTGTTGTTAGCAGGATACTGAGAAGATAAATGATGAATTGTGGTTTTCTGATTCCATCTTTCCTTTGCTCCCTGTAGGCCTCATACTGTCTCCTCTTGATTTATGCAAGAATCAGAGCTTGCTTGCTTTCTCACCGGTCTAGTTCCCAAGGCAGGCTGACTTTTGGGTAGATGTCGGGGAAATCCCACTTTTTGGGAGCTGCCTTACATCCAAGGTGGAGGTTTTCCTTTTTCTCACCACTGCTGGTTTTCTCTCCAGTGATTCTCTCCAGAGGCCTACTTCAGAGCTCATTAAGAGTATTGAGAATACTGATTGTGGCTTGGTGGGTGGAGGTGTAGGTACAGATTGTCAAGAGAGCTGTAAATAAATGCTTTGAGAAGATGGTTTCTGTCCCATCTGGGCACTGCAAGAGGTGGCACTCGCTGGCAGGTTTTGTGCTTTCATGGTGGGCTCTCTGGTATTTTGAACTTTGACACGAGCTTAGGATCTGCGTGTGATTTATTGAAGATCGGAAGTTTTTTAATTGTTTTTAAGGTGATTCTCTTGCTCCTCTCTGGTAGAAAGTAAGCTGGCTGTGCAATCTGGAAACCTGGAGGGAAAAGGTCGGTCTCAGATTTATTAATTTTGATGAAAGACTTTTTTAATCTGGGCTCACAGTTCCCGAGTCCTCCCTCGTCAGTCTTGAATTCTTGTCATTGTTTGCTGAACCTTTGCTCTGCAGCCATGCTACTTTCTCACTCCTCTTCACAGTGCTGGGAATTCACGTATTTTATCCCGTGTTCATTCAGATTATGGTCATCCGGGGTAACTACAAAGAGTGGGAACACAGAAAGGCTTCAACGAAGCCTGTGTTTCAAGTGGAGAAAAGTAGCTGTGGACAGGCAGTTTTAGGTGTTCGGGTCAAACATCCATCTCAACAGAAATCTTTTAATTGCAGATCAGATCCCAAACACAGATGTCCTGCTCTCCCCCTTTGAGTCTGAACCTTGATCATGTACTTTGACATGACTTTTCAGGGAAGAAAGAGCAGGTTCTCAAGTACAAGTGGTGGAGGAGTTGCTTGTCACTCACTGCCTCTGCCAACGCTCTGACCAAGAGAGTACAAAGAAGATAAAGAGCCAGAGGAGGGTGAAACCTGATCAAGAGCTTGCTCCAATTAGCAGAAGGCATCTCATCAGGCTGAGCTGAGCGGAGTTAGTGCTAGGCTTTGCCTTTCCCCTTTAACAGTTACGTAACAAGCATTTGTAAAAATAATTTTGCTTGGCAGAACACGGTGTATGGCAAGTGAACTTGTTTCTCATGATGATTTAGATACCAGGGAGATAATGATGTTAAGGTTCTTGTTTTAAAGGGTTGCAGACTTTCAGCACAGATCACAAGGAACATCTTGCTTTGGGATTTAACATTTATTCATTCAGTTCATCAAGTACAGGTACGCACAGGGTACTTTGTATCAGTCATCACAGTGCTGATAGTAGCCTGAGGTTATGAACAAGGGAACTCTCCGCAGTATAGAAAAGGTTGGCCTTGTGTAGTTCCAACCCAGTCATCATGTAATATTTCCTTAGATCTGACTTGCACATTTTGTACTTTGAACAAATACATGTAGTGCTTTCGCTCACCTCCCCTGCGTTGTGTTTATAAAAAGCTTTACCAATTGATTCTCGAAGCAGCTGTGAAGGGGGTGATTTTTCTTTCCAGCAAGTTTCAGCCATACTGGGAATCACCAGAGCCCATCTGTTCTGAACACTGAAGCAATCAAAATTAACATACTACTAATTTTAGCAGCATTCCTTGAGTCAAAATTATTAAACACCTTGCCATTCCTTTGAAAACATTAACCCAGCCTGGATCTCAGTATTGCAGAGGTTGTGTAGCAACCAGAGCAGGGTTTCAGCCGAGTTCATAGTATCAGAATTTCACTGCCCCCATGCAGAGGGAGGGAAGGAGACATGGCAAATACAGTGTAGAGGTATCAAAACCAATATCCATTGATTTCAGCAAGGAATAATATTTCCATGTGCTTTTCCTTCTCTCTTGTGCACTCTCTTTTTTTTGTTTTGTTTTCCCTACTTTGCAAGATTCTATAGCAGATTTTAAAACCTTCCAGAAATGTTGTAAATTTTTTCCAGAGGAGTGGAAAGCTTAAAATTCAAATAGAAAAGTTAAATCTCATGGGAATTCTTAGGTGTGAATCTTCTATTAGGAAAGATTGACAAGGTCACCCTCCAGATCTCCTCCAGTGAGAGATGGCTGAGGTGGCAGACAACAGATGGCTCATTGACCTCAGTCCTGACTTTCTCTGGTGGCAAGTTGTTCTTCTGTGCCTCTCATCTCCAAGGAGGGAAGGAATACAGGTCAGGCATAGGATTGCACATGGAGGTGTCTTAATTTTGTCACAGATACTTCCTGATGACACGAACAGTGGGCTGTGCTTTGACACGTACCGTGGCTGGTGCTCATAGAAGCTTTTCCAGCATTTTACTGAGTTGGTGCAGAGGGATGGAGCTGGTGTTGCATTTTCTAGTCAAGAAACTGATCCTAGTTGATCAGCTGGATGGCATCAGGCTTGTTCTCCATTAATGCTCTTTGTAACTGTGCCACACAGCGCCAGGACCTGCTGTATGCAATGTGTTTTCATTTGTGCCAAGCTGTTTGTGGTTTGTTTTTTTCTCGGCACTCGTCTCTCTGTATATTCACAGTAACTATTATCCTAAAAATCTTCATGGAAGGTTAGTGCAGTTGTAAGTTAATTTGATGAAATGACACTCTTAATGCAATTATTCATGATAACAATGATCATAGAAATGAAGAAAATCCGCGTTGAAAAAATTTATTATAAAACTGTTAAGAGCAATATTGCTTCCATTGTTGCTTAACAGCATTCAATTGCTTTGTGGAGCTTGTTACATTGAAATCAATGGCCTTGTTCACCATCGTCTTTTTTCTATTTGTGTAAATACAATCTATGTTAATGAATATGATGTTTGAGCACATCCAAGCTGGTTTGTCTTGGAGACTGTGAGTAACAGTTTATTTATAACCTCATCGGAAGCAGATCAACATCTAGGCCAAGCTTTTTTTTTTTTCTCTCTCTTTAGTAAGAGAATGGAATAACTTCCATAGAGCAATATTTATGTAGCTAGAATAGAAACCATGGAGTGCTGGGAAGCTCATAGCACTGGGTTATTTGCCATGTCACTACAGGATGCGGTGCTACAAGCTGACCCTTTAGAAATCAGTAACATTTAATTTTTGAGTGCTTTTACAAAATCCACACAGTTGATGAAAGCAGATTAAAGGAGCATGAAATTAGTGGGGCTTACATCACTTTATGGTTTATGAGCTGAACTATTATTGGTCTCCAGACCTGCTTCTAAATCCCAATAAACAAAGACCAAAGTTTCTTATATTTAGATTTTCTAAATAAAAGAGCTTTTAAATTACCATTTTCACACCAGATGAGCACCGAATCTCTTGTACGTTTTCGTACGAAATTACCCTCCGTCCTTTTCTTTAAGCTGTAACCAAAAAAAAAGAGCAAAATGTAGAATGAACTAACACTTTGGCATGAAATTTAAGGGCCAATAGTGATTACTAGGGCCTAGGGGGAAGCGTTCCCTGGGGCCGCGTTATTGCCTTGATGTCTAATGATGGGCTGGCGTTGACTGCATTTGGAAATCAAATAATGCATCAGACTGTTAAACTCCCATTAAAACTGCAGTGGCTAATCTGTCTGTGGAGCAGAGCTTGCATCACTATATCAATCCCACTTCAGAGTTAAAGAAATGCTCTGGAGGAGCACCTAGAAAAGATCTGTGCTTATCTACCTGTCCAGACAACTGTATTATATATTATTTATTATGATAATATCCATCCTGTGTTAATCTCCCTCTGGATGAAAAAGAACATCCAGAGGGTTCAAAGTCTTAAAGGAGAAAGGTGAGTAAGTGAAGGCTCTCATTACAGAAAGGCTGCAGGATGCAAGCAAAGCTGTAAAAATCAGTCATGGTCACACCTTAATGTAGTAACTTGCCTCTTAATGCATTGCTGATTTCGTTTCTCTTTCAAGTATAATTCACATCAGAAAATGATGCTCAGGAGAGGTGTCATGAAGGTTTATTGACTTTTTGGGTCTTCTGTGAAAGGAACTAAGCAATGGATGCATGGGTTTGTAATGTTTCTAATAGCCAGAGAGATGAAAAGGGAATGCGATGGGCACTAGATGCCAGGAAGGTGCCAGGGATGGAAAGACATGGTGAGGAGCAGGGGAGAACTCATGCTGCTGAAGGAGGGCATAATGTAAAAGCAACGTTGCACCTTGGAAAAGGGAAGGCAGGTCAAGAGAATCTTGTTTGTATTTCCAGTGTTAGAGAGCTAGGCTGTAAGACTGCATGGAACGTAAGAGGGCTACACTGTAAGACTGCATGGAAAGGAATGAAATCCCAGATAAGATAGACTTCTAGAAGCAAGAAATGGTGGGTGAAGGAAGATCCCTACTGTGCGATGCAAGACGGCAGGAACTCCAAAAAGTTCTGAGCAGTGGTGGGTTTGGCCAAGGGGTTACTTTCCTCCTGGGGGTGTAAAAGGTCTCTCGGATTTATTCCATTCTCTGGAATAATACTCTTGTCCTAAAGTTGGTGTCTGAAGAACCATTCGACAGTTTAGCAACTCTTTTTTTGCATGGTCTTCGTGTATATGGAACTTCTGTTGACGTTTTGAAATGTTGCTCTCACTTCATCCTCTTCAAATGACTATTCAGAGGCGTGAGGGGAAGGGACACATAAATTCCAGCCCCATGGCTGTAAGGAGGTGCAGTGACAACATTTTTTTGTTTACTATCAGGTTTAAAGCTCATGCTGCCCCAGTCACTTCAGTGGTTAGATCATCTGCTTTCACGCCAGATTTTCTTTTTTTAAAGAGTATTTCCAATGCAATCATAAGGAGAACAATCTGTGATTCCTAGAAAGCTGAGCTAAGCAAGATTTCCACGAACACGAGAGGCTATTGTTTAGAAAATAAAGAGGTAAAAGGAACATTTTCCACATGTGAAGTTACACTTTTGACTTCTGTTACTGTTTTCATTAAAAAAAAAAAAAAATCCAGTGGCTTGATCACAAAAAAAACCCTGGGTTTAAGCTTGAAGCTCTTAATGAACATGGATTCTCAGCCCCACCCAGACAGTTCTAGTTTTGGAATATGAAGACTTTTATTCTTCTGCCTGCTCTAATTACACTTCTGTAATTAGTGTATTTTGAGAAAATAAATACTTTTTCATCTTCACTGACTGTAGAGATGCACCAGTCCTGCTGGCACCATCACACTAAGAAAATATGTAGCACAGAATGGGATCACAGCTATTTCTAATATAAGAAAAATGCCAACTGAATTGCTGCTTATTCCTGTTCACTCAGTCTTAGCTCAACAATAGAGTAAATATGTTGTAACAGCTGGGGATGGCCGGGGGTGTTGTCATTAAGAAGAAACCCTGAAAACAGTAGCTGTTTGCAATGAGGCTGACACTGTTGGAAAAATGTACACTTCGAGTCACCTAAATAAGAAAATAAATTTGAGTTCTCGCACCCAAAAAACCCAACCAAACAAAAAAGCAGCAAACGAAAAAACCCAACAAAATCTGAGAGTTTTCATTTAAAGCTGAAACTTTTGCACTGAAATCCTCATTTTGGTCTAAAAGGGCATTTTTTATTGAAGAAGCGTGCTATTTTTTCAGTCAAGTTTAGTTTGTTATGCTTTCATTTTCATCCATCCCTCCATCCATCTATCCATCAAGCGCATTCGCTGTGCCTATGCTGCCTTCGGTTGCTGTGTGAAGTCTGGCTTTGAGTATAGAGAGCCAAATGTCTGAAGACAGCTGTCAGGGCTGCTTTTAATGGGCAAATCCTGAGCGTGATCCATTCTATCTCCCAGGCCTAAAACTGCCTTTGCAGAGAGCTGGAAGGTGAACCAGCAAAGCAGACAAGCAGTCTGCACAGCGCAGAGTTTCACCTGAAGCCTTTTGTGTGCACCTTTTTTTATGTGCTAGGTTATTGCTGAGTTATTGCACTCACACCAAGGTACATAAATGTCGCGGGGTTTTTTGCTTCGCTGAATGCTCAGCTGTAAAAGCTTCCTGGCTGGAAGAAAAGGCAGTCCTAACAACTACATTTTCTTCAATCTCTTTGTTTCTGTTTGGTCTCTCTGGATGAAAAATACTTCAGTCATCAAAGGTTTGATCTAAACTAGAAGTATATGCACATCCCTATGTTTTCAGAGGGAATTTACATTCATGCACCATTTTTGATGAATATTTACATCAGGTTTTAGATTCTCAGCTTGGAAGACAGGTGAGACCTTTGAATATAGCTTGGCTGCATTGCCTGCATGCTTAAACATCTTCACATGCTTCATGACTATGAACAAAATCAGTGGTACTTTGGAGGTGGAGGATGTGGAGGAGGGCCAAGAAGTGACTCTGAAGATACTTTGTGAAACAGACGTTATGCAATATCACAGGGAAATAAATCTGAACGAATCCTTTTAATCAAATCAAGATCAGAGTATTAGGACTAGGAGGTAGTTTTTTCATCTACAGGGAAGGAAGTCCCACATGAAAAATTCTTGACAGATACTCACAAATGTATGGTCACTTCCAGCTAACATAAGAGCAAAAATCAGATTTACCATTTCACCTGCAAACAATTAAAGAACAGAGAACTCAAACAACCATCTACTAATGACCTTAAAATGTGACAAAACCTGAAATTTCTGGCAAACTTGCTGTGAATCTCAGTCCAATTAAGTTCTCATTAGGGCTGCAAGTTTAATGTTGGCACCAAGAAAAAGTAACTGCTGGCAAATGATGGTATAATGTGCTAAGAGTTAAAACGAACAGTGGAGCTGTTGTATGATTTGCTTATAATTTAATGAATTAACACAAGGTAGATCCTGTAGGCTAGGTGCCTGGGTTTATTGATGGCAGTTGAGAGCTGCATGGCTGGCAGAGGAGCTCTCTGATTTATTCCACTTGAGAAATTGCCCCGACTTCTCCGAGCCTGATTATTTTGCCCTTGTTTTAGAATACTAGATTTTTTGAGGCCAGGCTACCACAAACTATGATGTTTTCTTTATCTAATATCCTGCAAAAGAAACGCATAAATCAAAACTTTCTAAAAGGTCAGTCATAATATCTCATTTACCTAATCAGATCAACACTCAATAAAGGGACGTGAGCGAATGAACTGATGCAACTGCCACTGTGTGGACAGCAAACTGTTACAATCTGGTGTGTGAGGGTCAGAGCAGAGGGAGAGCAATGTAAAAGCCTCTGTTGATTTTGGTGGATCACACCCAGGGTTTCTAAGGCTTACTGACTCATGGCAGGTCTTATATCTGGTAGCAAAGAATGTTGCATATGTTTGCCAGCAGGTGATACCTGATGGTTTGGTCTGCCTGACTCTTAACATATGAATGGAAGACAGTAAAGACCTTTGGGATTTCTATTTTTTTCCATTCCTCTTTCTAAAGTACCATTTCTTTTCAAAATTGAAGTCTGATTTTTATTTGTAATGACTTTTCTAGCAAGCAGTTGAAAACGCAGGTCATCACTTGTCTGAGTGAGTGGTCTAGAGCTCCATTGGAAAGAAATGTGTTGACCGAGATCAATCTGAAGGCACACGTGGCAATATAAAAATTGTACATGATGTAGTTATCATTTTTTCAGCTGAAGATTTGTACCCCAATGTTATTATCTGAAGAAAGGGAAACTGATGCAAAGGACATATACTCTCTGTTGTGTTGATGACTGTATTAAGGTTAGCTCACCTTGCAGGATTTTCTAATAGTCCTAGTTGACTTAGAAGAGATTTTTTCATCGTGTCACACAGGGATATGTTCTTTAAAATTATAACTATTAGTAGTATCTCTGATTTGATAACGAATAGGTTGTCAGAGGCCCTTTATTACTTAACTGATCTGTGTAACCATTCCTACTGTAGTCCTTAGCAATCTGACATGGTAATTGTGGATTTTGTCTTAGATCCTTCCAATGTATGGTCCAGAATATGTGCACTGCAACCTACTACAAAGTTCATCATACACATTATACTTTAAAGTACTGAAGGATGCTACTAAGCTGAATTTATCATAGGTCTCTTTATGAAAGGTACCAAATTTGTGGTGTTCATAACTTTGAAGTCAGCCTTGAAAAGGGTGTATCAAAATTTGCATGCTCAATATCAGTGATGTGATTACACGTGTGATTTTTCTTGTCATTCTAGAGAACTGGACCTAGTGACTCACTGATCCCTTCCAAACCTATTTTTCTAAGAAAAGCACATTTCTGAGATGGTGGGAATGGCGACTGGGGATTTTCTCACTGGATCTGGTATCAGGCCATTGCTATTAAATGATTGTAAAGGCCACTGTAAGGGGAGAGATGCTGACTTTCAGACACAACATCATTAACTTGTGGTCATTAGAAATATCCCATGATACTTCTTGAAAAAGTAGAGTAGTTAACCTTGGTGGCTTGGCTAGACTCCAACATTTGTAATTGCATCCTGCCTTACTAAAATTGCATTGCACACGTTCAATTGGATAGGGTATTCTTCACCTTTTACCCTAAGCTGCTGAGTAGTTCTACTCAATATTTTCCATATTTCAACCCAGAAACGTCTTCATTCAGCATTATTTGTTTTGAATGATAGTTCATGAAGTGCTTGGAAATCCTCCTGGCTGAAAGTTGCTGTCTACTAAAAATGTAAATTTGCTTTGTTGCCAGCTGTAAAATCATACAGGATTTGACATCAAAAGATCTATGCCTTGCACCATGATGATTTGACTAGAAGAGCTCTGGAAAACCTAGGCAGAGGGTGCATTCAACACAGCCATTGGAGAGAGAGAGCCAAAGCCAAGCAACCAACATAATCTACTGTGGATCAATAGTGTGCCCTTCAGGGACACTGATACCCTGAGGCAGCCAGGGAAATAGCTACGGGGTGTGGAGGTACTGTGCTGGTAAAGGTGGTGTTAGCTTTAGGAGATCATGCTCAAGATACTGCAAGAGGTTAAAATTCATCACCCTGGTAGACTACTGCCTTGTCTGAAATGTAGCTTCTGTCCTCAGCCAAGGGATGCCTTTGCTTGTGTGCACTGCAACCTGCCAGGGGAGTTTGGAGTGGACTGTGGTCTAAATATAGCAGTGATTGTTTTCTAAGCAAATGTGCATTTTTTTTTTGACAGAAGTCTTCCATCCATACATCAAAGCAAGTGCACTTCAAGGAGCTTTATCTGTGTCGATAAGGCTATGTGATACAGGAATTATGAAAGGAATAAAGCTGGAATTAGTGCCAAATCCACAGTAATATTCTACTGTGAGATACTTCGACCTGCAGTTCTTTTCAAGTTGTACTGTGTGCTGTGAGCTGGCTGTATGTGCTTCTAATGAAACATTAAGGCAAGTTTCAGGCACCCGAGGGAGAAAATCACCTGTTTATTGTTCTCCAAGTAATATCCACCTCAAGAGTCAAAACCTGCCCGTGTCCCTAGAAAACAAACAGAGAATTCAAGGGTGAATGTGAAAAAGGAAAGAAAAGATCTGCCTAGGGAGAGGAGTAATAAAAATAAAGCTCTGTGCTTTGCCCAAGTGTAAATTTGGGATTACTTTCCCTTCAGATAATTCTCTGTACTTCTTGATTTTTTCTTCTGGGACACAGGCAAACTGCACCAGTACGAGCAATGCTGCTCTTGGGATGGCTTTTGCTGGCAGCTGTGGCTTGATCCAAAGCTGACCAGAGGCAACACAGTGCTCCCTGTGGACTTCAGGGAGTTTGAGAGTAGAGTTCAAGTGTTCCTGTAGCGTCTTTATTCTGCCAGTCTCTTCAGAGGGAAGATGCTTAAAAACACCTTTCATCCAAAAAGGCTGAAAGTTATCAGACTTTTCATATGTGCAGGCTGGGGAAGTCTTTTTTGCTTCTTGCTCCTGTGAGCCTGGGACCCCTCTTCCCAGGCACATAACCTGTTTGGTATTTGATGTGTCTAAGCAGTGTATCTGCCTGTATGGTTTGCATGGAGCCCAGCAGATCTGCTGCCTGTGGAAGGGGTGCAGGCATTTTCCAGGCAATGCCGTCGTGTGGAGCACTGCTGCTCAGCAGGCAGTGTTATATGATCTGAGACACAGCTTATGAATGTCTTTAAGAGGACCTCTGAGTGTGATGCTGATGGCTTTGTGGTGATTGTTGGGGCTGACCAGGGAGCCTGGGCCCAGAGGGTATTTTGGAGTGCCTTGCTATGGCAGGGGTGACAGCCTGCCTGCAGCCTCCAGTGCAGGGGGTTTCGGGAGCAGGGAGACCTTCACCCATCCCTCATGCTGCTTTCTGGTGAGACTGGAGCAGGCAGGAAGAGAGGCAAACATCAGCCAACCTCTCTGGTATCCTGGCAGCATGACTGCAGATCTGATTCCCAACCATGTTCCAATCTATGCAGTGGCAGCCATGGTTTATTCACAGCAGCTACACCCACTCCCCCACCCCCACCCCCCTTTAATGCAATGAATTTCCAAGGAAATACAGCACTCGCCCTTCTTCATTTCTACAAATGGTTCCAATTGAGCCCATAAGGCTTATTTACTGAACGACGTGTCTAGCTTCATGAAATGCTGAAATCTATGAAATGAATCATAGGTGTGTTGGTTTGGTTGGGGTTTTTTAAACACTGTAATTATCTCTTGCTCTTGGCCCTCTTAATAGCCACTTGTTTTCATAACGTGCAAAACTGCTACCCAGACAGTGTTGATGCAGGAGGCTTGGATGTATTTGCTCTAAGTTTGTTAAATTGCTGGCAGTATCCTGGATTGCCTTAGAAATGGAAAATTCACAGAAGTATGAACTTTATCGTTACGCTTACTAAGTTGGTAGTTTTAACTTGTGGTGATAGATGGTCTCACTGATGTAGACAAGGCACGAATCTTGGTGTAGCTGGCATAGTTCCTCCAACACCTGCTGATGGAGGCTCTGCTATTCTTTGTACCTTTTCCACTGTGCTTGCCCTGTGCTCTGGTAGTACAGGTTGGTTTTCTAGTTCCCTACACACCCACCTGTTTTTCTCAGGTGTTCTCCATCTGTAGCCCTGTAGATAAGTTTGCAATAGGCCTTAGAGAACATGCCACTCTTCTGACGAAAGCTTTTCCACATCTGATGATGTTGTGTGGTGTTGCCATAGTAATTTCTTCTTACTTGTCTGTGAAATGTCTACCTGCTTCATCACTGCAACCCTTATCTCTTACAAAGTCTTCTGCTCCACACTACAATGCTGATCTTCACAAGGAATGCTGGTCAGGGAGACCAGCATTAGCCTGGACTTCTGCAAACTTGAGTTCAAAGTTCCTCTTCAAAGACTGTGCTGAGAGTGGTCATGTCATGCCCTCGTATAAGGATGGCTTATGGGGCATAATCTGAGCCTCTACTCTCAGTGTATCTAAAGAGAGAAAATCCAGCTCTGTGGCCTCAGAAAGAAGCCAAGCTGGTCAAGCTGCAGCTGAGCAGTGGGAGCACAGAGCACTGCAGTGACCACACATAGCCTCCCTGCTTAGGTCTCTTCACGTGAAATGTGGACAGTGATACCCTTCTACTTAGCAGATGTTCTGTGTAGATAGATACAAATACTTAAGATGCTTACTGGGACCATAGAGCTACAAGATAGGTAGCAATAGAAAGCTGGGTAACCAAAAAGGCAACCAAAAGCCAGTGAGACCCTATGACTGGCCAAGAAAACCATCCTCTGTCCCTTTCCATTGCCTTCAGCATACAGCAAACACTCCTCTTCCATGCAAAGTCACACCTTTCCTCTCAGTCAAAACTCACCTGGCTGTCCCTGGTGGTTACTGTGTGCATGGGAATAGGTGTTTCCATGATGCTGTTGTCAAGTTCTCCTCTGGCATCCAACAGCTTTGAGAGCAGATGAAAGGTAAATGAGAATGTGGTAGCTACATTTTGGTTACCATAGTTATCCTGCCAGAATAAATGTCCTTGGGCTCAAGGGGCACCTCCTGTGTCACCCCTTCAGCAGATCAGCTCTTTGGCATGGGTCCATGGCACTTAGTCCTTGGGTGATAACGGTGGGGGTTGCTGCCACATCAACAAGTGATAGCTTTATTTCTCTTCTGAGCTTTTCTAGCAGATTCTTCATCTGATTATGGAAGAGTTACCTTTAAAGCTGAAACAAATCGCTGCCTAGTCCTAGGAACTATAATTTCCACCCCTAAAATCCCAAACCCAATTAAGGCATGGGGTTGGGTGCTAGAATTCATAGAGAGAAGAATAATATGTTA
Organism: Chloroceryle aenea; assembly: GCA_013399075.1. Lineage (NCBI taxonomy): Eukaryota > Metazoa > Chordata > Aves > Coraciiformes > Cerylidae > Chloroceryle > Chloroceryle aenea. The sequence continues at coordinate 128,221 of VWZY01002632.1, read as the reverse complement.
GCACTAGCAGGAAAGCATTGTCTGCACCCCGTAGCCTGTTCTGTGCAAGGAGGGTACATAATTGCTGTGAATCACAAGTGTACTTAAGAGATCTGAAAAAATAAGTCGTCAACAAATAACATGTTCTGAGTAGTCACTGGTGCTTGTGGTTCATTCCTTATTGCCAGCATTAGGGGCAATAGTGAGATTGAAAACTTGTGGAAGCAGTTAAGGAAGAAGCCATGGTGTCCCAGCCCTGTTCAGGATTGTGGGACTGGTTTATGGTCTTGCTGGAGAGCGAGGGAAGACAGGGACAACGGTGGGTGCTCAGCCAGAGCAGCACAGAAAGGGGGAATATCAAGAAGGTTTGGCCTTCTGCACAGTGTGCACTAGGGAGGGATGCACTGAAGCATCGTGTAGGGGAACGTCTGCTGGCATAAGGCCAGTTGCAAAAGATAAATTAAAAACGGAACAATGTGACCCAAGTCTCTTTGGGAATAAATCCCCCAACTCCGATCAAGTATCTGGGACCTCAAGCCAAAATAGTGCAAAGAAGGAATGTGAAGAGGCTACAGGAAATTGAACGTCTCCTAGAAAGACCTGCATTGTTTTTTCCATTTATTAATGCTACCTGTGATATGATTTAGAGCTCAGCTGGTTGTAGTATTTAGGTCCATCCATTCAGATACGGGTAGGAAGAATAGCTCACAAAAACATGGTGTTTATGGCCTGCAAGGATTTTGCAGCTGATTAGAACATTTTTTTTTCATCTGCCGGCTTTGAGAGGTTTCTGAACCAAATACTAGAGAAGCAACTGTAAAGCAGGTGCAGTGTTTTACCTCAGCACTGGTGAAAGAGCAGAAAGAATTTGGGATGGCATTTACTCAAATGCTTAGGTCTATCACTGTTTTAGAAGAATCTGAAATAATGTGGTTCAGAGTAAAAGTTAACCTAGTAGTACTACTGGGTACGTAGTAATATATTTCAGCATCTAATCCTGTATTTGAGCAGAGATGGATTCCGAGCAAGAATAACCAATTCTGGACCTGTTAGAGAGGCAGTGATGCTCAGGAGGTAGAGATGGTGCTGTACAAAATGGGGAAAGGCCAGGGGCCTATCCCACAGGCATCATGACCCAAAGCTGAGGTGAAGCTTTCTGATACTGCCTAACTTCTCATCATCTATTTCTGTTGTAAGTGAAAGTAGCCATTAAAAAAATCTCCTTTTTCTTACAGAGGGAAAGTAGATGTTCTGTAAAGGTTAATATCCAGAATCAAGTCCAAAGATGGATTTTTTGTTTGTAAATATATTTGTAAAGGGCAAGAAGAAAACAAGAAGAAAAGAAATGTAGAAGATGATAGAAAATATAATGCTGGATTTATTTAGTTACTTTTTCTACTTGTTCTAAGTAGTGGTAGTGTGATTAAATAGCTTGATGGACATTTTTCCTTTGATCAGGTGCAAACCCAAGAGCAAAACAGAATCCACTTAAGTAGGATATGCATTTCATCTTATAGGTCACATACTACAGAAAACCTGACCACAAGACTCCAGACACTACTTCCAACAGGAGGGAGTATCTAATGCCCACTCTTCTTGAGGGCAATTACCAGGAAATGCAGAGAGATCAATCATTCCTGATGCACTGAGCAATTATATTTTATCCTCTGAAAAGTCTGTTCAGGGAATGCAAAGTGTGTGAATTTCATTTTAGCACAAAAATTTTGTTAGGAAAAGAGCAGCAGTAATGAAACAGTCACGGTGTAAGACCGTGAAGCAGCTCAGATGTTAGGGAGATACTCTCCAGAAAAAAAAATCCCAGTTTAGAAATAGGAAGTAAATACCACTGTGGGATTTTGCAGTCTGGGAGGAGGTCTTTGAGAAGAGCCACCCCATGCTTGCAGACCCAAACCCCGCAGGGACAGGCAGTGTGCCTCTGTCAGCATGGACCCTGGAGGGGAAACAGTGAAGAAAGTGAACGCAGATCCAGGCAAGAAGGGAAGATGTCCTGAAAACAGTCTGTGGCCAGTTTAAGAGTGATAAATACCAGGTTCTTTGACAGAACCATGTTTCGTGCTCTGCTGCAGGGTTTTGGATATGGTGGCAAGGACCTGGAGCTTCTTGTGGGCTTAGCTCCTGGAAGTGGCCCGTGGTGTTGGGAGAGTTGTGTCACCCGTTTTGCAGCTAGCTCAACCACCAACCATCAAGGCACTGGAGGTTTCTGTTCCTCTAAAGCATCTTGCAAGTAGCTCAATGAGTGGCTGTGTGTTCCCTGCTTGCTTCATTAGCTCTTTGATTAAACTACCTGGGATAGTAAGGCTGGAAGAGGCAATTTCTGGTTGCATTAGTAAAGCAGTACCATGGAGCTAGGCAGAGCATCTGGTAGATGCTGATGGTGTGGTGCAGCTGGGATCCTCTCAGACGGCCTCCTGCAGCCCACCAGCTCTCTCCTGGCTTCTGCAGCTGTCTGTGGCATTCAGCTGATGCATTGGAGAGTAGAGGAAGAGTTCTGCTCTACCAAAAAGCAAGGTCATCAGCTCTGGTTTGGGTGGCCAGGATTTGGTGGCCAGTCCAGATCTCAGCAATGCAAGAACCTGTGCCGCCCTCCTTGAACTAGTCAGACTGAAATGAAACTTGAAATCATAAACCAAAACTGGCAATCGTGTCTGGTTTGTTTGGCCAATGTCATCAGAAAGGTGATCCTACCTGGACCTGAAAGCACAGCCTGAGCAGATGGCAACCATCAGGGGCTGGCTGCTGCCACCACCCTGATGCAGAGGCAGGAGGAGTCAGCTCTGAGGGCTTCTTCTTTGAAACCCCTGAGTGAGAAGTGTAATGCAGAAACCAAGTTTTGTTAAGCTGAAAGAAGCCTTATCAGATGGCGAGGCAGAGATGGGGATTTGATTAATCACCTCTGTCTGGAGGGCTGCAGCTCGGGGCGGGGGGCTGCCAGGGGCACAGGCAGGGACAGGACAACCCTTCAGATAGGGGCTGACAGGATCCCTGCCTCTCAGAGCAAAGCCTGAATGAACTAGATTTGTTCAGTGTTATCCCCTTGTCAGTTTTTACTATCTGCATCTTGAGTAGTGATATTTAACCACCATTTTTTTCTTCATTTTTTCTTCCCTTTTCTTCTTTTTACTTTCCTTTTTGCTCTTTGAAGTTTGGCTTTCTGAGGTTTGAATGGGGTATCCCAAAAGCTCCTCCTGCTTAGCCAGGCAGTGGGGGGAGGGGGCTTCTGTAGCCTTTCCTAATGCAAAATGATGAGAAGATTCATAGCAGCCATGGCAAGAACTCATTGCAAGCATGTCTGCAAAGCATGCAGATAAGGCAGGCACATAGCCCACGTGAGTGAGTACTGGTAAGTGAAGAGTCACATCTAGGGGGGCTCTATAAACCAGATCACATACAACACACAAAGCCCAGGTCTGGGTTTGCTCTTCACCCTGTCACTCCATTAACGTAATTCCACTTGCACCCAAAATGGAAAAATGGCATTAAAAGAAGTTTGGTGGGGAAAAAAAAAAAAAAGCAGGCAACCAACCAGACTACAGAGAAGATGTGTCTGGGTTTTTTTAAGTGTATTCACAAGTTAATTCAGGTAGGAAATTATTCTGACAGGTAGAGAGTAAAGTTTTACTCCCATGGGCTATTTGTGCTTTATTTAGGGCTTAAATGAAGCGCAAAAGCTCATGAAAGACAGAAAATCCTTCAGTGTGGAAGACAACCCTCTGGAGGTGAAATACGGGGAATCTGATGCTGCTTTCCCCACAACATTTGCAATTCCTGCCTGAGCAGCCCCTCTTAATCCCAGCCCGCAGTGTGCCCGGTGACCAGCATCAGAAAGCCAGTTTGTCCAATACCTCTCCCCACATATAAATGGTCCCCTTGGAGCTGGCCTGTGCAGCACGCTTTGGGGGTGCCAGGCTCCCAGGAAGGATAAATGCTCCTTGGGGAGATGGGGTTGTTTCTAAACCCAAGCATCGCTGTCAGCAGTGTCACAAGAAGCAAAATGGGACAGCCCTGGACCACTGGTAGCTGGCAGAAAGCTTTTGAATGTGTGGTTTTCCCCTCAAATGAGTAGTCTTGTGTTTTTCCTATCATTAAAACACGGACACAAGCTATGCACCTTGCACTTAGATTTTAATGTGGAAATATTATTGCGGAGCGTGAGGTTATTACCCGGTTGTTCCTTTTACTGCAAGTAATTACTACAGAATACTACGGGGATAGTTTATAGCAACTCAGGGTAAAAATCAGGAACATGAAAGCAGTGGTTGGGTTAGGTGATGTTTACACCTTTTGCACTCTGAACGTGCTTTTGCAAGGAGACATACCCACACCATACCCACACCTACCAGAGGCTAATTAACTTCTCCCAAGAAATTTTCACAGTGATCACCCAGAGCTTGGTCCTAAACATTTAGGAGGCAGCTCTGCTCTGCTGAAGTCAAGTGGGCATCCACCTGAGAGGAGATGAAAGCTGTCCTCCCCTCCATGAGCTAGGAGGCATTTCCTCCTCCTCCCTCAGCGTGCTGTGTGTCTGAGGCCACAGCTTTTCTTGCGCTTTAGACTGGCACGTGCTGGATGGAACATATCCCGGGGGTTTTCCCAAAGCCAAATTTACACAGTGTTTGGAGCAAGAACAACATTGCATCTTCTCTTGCAAATATTTAGTATGTGATACTGTTAAGACCACATGGGGCCATGTCCTTTTTTTCTGTTTCCATGTACGTAGACATGGGGTTACACTGCTCAGGTACATTTACATCGCTTGGTTGTACTTAAAGGGTCTGGCTGCCTTCTGTGTGATTTTTTTCTTTTGGTCCAAATCCCCTCTTCCCATGTCTGGGGGGAAGACACAAGGGGTTTGCTCTCTGCTGAAAGAGCATCCATGCCATCTGTATGCGTTCTATGTATATTCATCCGCACAGATTTCCTGCAGGAAAGTGAGTTCAGGTGGTTTACCCGATGCTTAGCTGCCATTTCAGGGACTAGGCTTTCTTGCTTCTTACCTCTGTGCCTGTACCTACTCAACCAAACATAAAAGGTTTAATGTGATTGTTAGCAGAGGTAATGGAGAGAGTCGCGTTGATTAGAACAGGACCTGAATCAGACCCTTCATTTTTCCCTGCTGTCACATGGGACGTATTTATTATTCCTGCCTTTCTTTCTTTTTCTTTTCCTTTTTTTGTTATTTTATTGGAATTCACTGCAGACTTTTTTTTCCCCCTCATTATCTTAAGAGTTTTTGGAAGAAAAAGTTGCATTTTAAAAAGAGCCTGTCTTACTGCAATTGATTCAGCTCACCATTTCCTAACTCCAGCTGTGCCCTCTTGCTCTAGTACAGTTGAAGAGGTTGAGATTCCCCAATGCTATGTAGAGAGAAAATCTCAAGGTGGTCAGGAACTGTGCATGTAATATTCTTAATTGTTCTGTGCTTCATTAAAATGTTCATGCATTTCACACACTTCTAGCTGCAAATTGCCCATTCAGCTTTAACAGTTAATTACAAGAGTGACCAGGCATTCACATGGCACACACGTGCTTATTGGATATGACAGATGGGTATGTCTGGACCTCTGATACATCATTTGATATCTCATTTCTGAAAGGCTATGTTATCACTGTGCAAATAAACTGTAATTCTCTCCCAGGCCTGACTGCTCACACAGGAAAAAGGAGGGGGAAAAGCTCACCCCATGTGCACCTAGGCAGCGGTGTAGTGTGGGTGCTGGCTGGACATTTTCAAACCAGCAAGTCTTAAAAAAATAAACAAAATTCCTGAGGGAGAAGGAAGATGCAGTTGTCTCCCTGGTTTCTTCAGGATCTGAAGATCTCCACGAGGTCCTTGGTATAGCTGAACTTTTAGAGGTTATATAAAAATACATACTGGCCCCTGATGTGGGCAGACATCATAGGAGACATTAAGGCATTTTGACTATGTTACAAAAAATACCCCGTTATTTCAGTGGGAGTTTGTCCAGAGACTGAGTCTTGCATAGTACGGAGCCCAGCCACTGCTTAACCTGCAGAAAGGGGATGATACAGTCACAGACACACAGTTCTGGAAGTAGCTTCCACTGATCATCTCATCCATCCTTCTCAAATCTGATGGGAACAGCTATAGTTAGCTTGTCCCTTGCTGAGATTTTCACCGACCGATCTCAGAAGGTGCTTCTTAGCACACCATCTTCATTCCACTGCAGCCTGTTCCAGCACGTGGTAATCTTAAAAGCTGGAGGAAAAAAAAAATCCTCCTATCTAACTCAAATCTCCTTTGCTGTAAATTATATAAATTATTTCTTGTCTCAGAAACAGTGGATGTGGAAAGCAATTGATTATCCTTCTTTTTATAGCAGCCTTTTTAATATTTCTTTTTATATCAGACGACTAGTGTCTTTTCAGTCTTCTCTTTTCCAAAGTAAAAAATTTCCACTTCCCTAATCTCACCGCAGAAGTCATGTTTTCTGAATCATGTCATCCCTGAAGCTCTCTCTTGGACTCTGCAAAGGTGGCTGCCCCTTCTTAAGTGCTCTAACAATTCTCTACATGAAACCAGAACAGCATCAAGCAGAGTGGGATAAGATTGTCTTATAAACATGTCCAAATGCAGGGCATAAATAGGCATTGGACTAGCCAAAAGGATAATATGGGGGGGTTTAAGTCTAGAATAAAATGGGGAGTGAAGTTTCTTCTGCCTGGCACATTTTCTTCTGTCAGTTGTCCTGTTTTGACCTTTCCTGTCCCCGGGAAGTAGGTGCTGACGAACTTCTATTGTATTAAAACGATCTGGTCCTAGTTAATCAATGAGCAAAGCTCTCCATATCCACTGGGCTCTGTGTCTGCATTCCTTCCTCTAAACCGTTCATGATTTTTCTGTTTCTGTGTTCAGTCACTCCACTAATAAAACCTCTGAGCAAATTGCTCTTAGGCTCTCTGTCAAAGGACAACACCTTGCGTGTTGCAGGATCTTGTAAGTTAGTATTGCCTAAACAATGGTTCCTATCCCGGCTTGGATTTCGGTTGAAAAAAGCATTAACCGAATATTTACTCATCATTGGCAGCAATAGACCACTCATAGGATTTTACATCGTGTGTGTAAATAGCTCGTTCCCTTCAGTGTTCATTAAAACAAACACAGTTTGCACCCTTGGTGTCTTCCTTCAAAAACAACCAAACCCTTTAACTCTATTGCCCACCAGCAAACATTTCATTATTTATTGCTTAATTGCTGTTTCATACTTGGCATTAAGGATGTAAAATAGGATGTGACTACTAGAGGAATAATTACTAGTGATGAACAAGAGAAAAAGACCCAAACCATCAGTGGCTGTGGAAATGCTATTTCTCAGTCGAGAGCGTTCAGTATCATTAGCGGTGATAGCGAACCCTCTCAGCCAGCATGGTGAACCCTCGCACCATGAAGCACTTGTAATCCTTCCTCTGTGGCGCTGCCCCACGGAGAGGTACCATTTGCTAGCTCCTTTCTATTGTTTTGAAATGAGATGTACAGTCTGCGGACACGACCTCTCGAAAGGAGCTCCGTGCTTGATCATCCTCATCGTATTTAACTGGGGTTTATAGTGTCCACTTGAGTCTACTGACGCAGTGGGTGAGGAAATAGAGAATTAATCTTCTATCACATTCCCTTCTGTAGAGAGATTTCCTAATTAAACATTGCAGAAAATTACTTTAAAAGTAGCAGGAGGAGGGGAAAAAAAAACCCACATCCTTCCCCTGTTGTGGGCATGGGCAATATTAATTGAAAAATTGTAATTTATTCATGCTAAGCTTCTAACTTCACCTCCCGTCCGCAGTGATTTTCCTAACATGGCTCTAGCTTTGCCCCCAGCATGGACTTGTGTTGGGAAAACAGAAGAACATCCTATAATTACTGTTTTGCTTCTGGTTGGTTTGCCACTGCTTTTCTGCTGCTATTTATCTGTGTTTACAAAGTTGAGAAAAATCCCTTGATAATTGCCTCTTCTTGAAGATCTTCTCACCGTGGCAGTTGTCACACACACGGAGAATTTTCCAGTTTAATATTCTGCTCTATTAGCTGCTAAGAGCACAGATAAGATATACCGAAAAATGAAAGTCCCCTTTTTAAGCATTTTTGTTTTAAAATGACAGCTTTAAATGTATTACTCTATTTAGAAAGAAAAATCTGAGTGGATGGCATGATGGGTAATGATATGTAAATGACCATTCATGCATGAAAATCAGGGCCACAGTTGAATGTATTAAGCAATGACTGATATAATCATTATTTTGGGTTTTGCATCTGAAGAGGGGGGGATTGCAGATATCAAGTGAATTGCGTATTTAAAGAAAACATCAGTGTGTGTGTGGAATCCAGAATGGTTTTGACATTGTTGCGTTAAGTATCCTCGTGTTAGGCTGTTTGGACTTAAATAAGGTCAATATGTTGGGTTTATGCTTTTCGTATTATCTCTGGCTCTGGCTTTGGCAGATCCTCCCTTTCCCTGTTTGTGCAACGTGCCATCAGAGTGCCAAGTTTGTAATGTCAACTCTTTTCAGCTCCCTGTAATGCTTTTATCTACAGAAAGCTGCCTACTGCTCACATGGGGGGAGAGCCCGGAGAAAGCTAGTCCCTGGCATTTTAAAAGAATATGTAAAAATTCATCATTGCTGCAAACCCTTTGGTCTCTCTCACGCTTACTCGTGCTTCCCGTGGCAGCAGGATGCTGGGAGAAAGTTAATGCTGCAGGGTCGAGCCAGCAGCCTCCAGCAGGGCTTGACCCCAGTCCCTACCCCCACACATCGCAGCCCTTTCAGGGTCCAGGGTGCCCGCTGCAGAGTTTGGGGCTGTGGTACTGGGGTCACAAGTTGGGAAAGCGATGGGTAGCATGTGGGCACTGCCACTGTGTGTTTGGGGGACTCCTTCATCCCCCAGCCTGCACGTTGGCAGTGCTCCTGCTGTTGATGGTACAGATGGGGTGGGGGGACCTTAAGGTGGGCTCAGAGCGCAGCTGCTGTTCCATCACCTCTGCAAATTGATCAGCTTTATATACCAGTAAATACACGCATACTCTGAGTAATGCTGCCTAAGTGGAAGCTTCAGGTGTTTTGTTCTGGTGACCAGGGGTGGCAGGCAGTGGGAGGGCTGGCTGAGGCTGAGCCAAAAGAAGGAAGAAAGTGTCTCTGGCGATTATTGTCCGGGAGGTGACAGTATAGCTCACTTCTCCACTTCCTAGCCAGAGCTCTGCAGCTGTTCTGCTCTTGAAGTGCTGCTTTCCCGAGGAGAATGGTAGCCAAGACTGAAATAAGGAGGGGATGTGGTATTACTTGAGACAGTGATGCTTTCTTGTCTCATTTTGTATTGTGAAATTTAAAGGAAAAAAAAATAAAATTCCATTTTAGAATAGGAGAAAAAAAAGCTTCTGTTATAGAGCACCTAGAGTAATGGATTCCTTCTATCAAAGGCAGAAAATAGCTGTGTTACTAAATATAATTAATGCATCTCGAGTTTGGAGAACATTATGCTAAATGTCCATGATCCATTCTCTGTCCCCTTTGGCAGTAGCGTATGATCAATTTTGCTACTCTGTCCTTACCTAATTATTGCTGTCGCTAATGAAGGGAAGTAGAGAAAAACATGTCTTAGTAGGTTAATAAGCCATCCAGAAAATTATATTAGCATGATCAATCCTTAATGATTATGGTTTCTCATAATATTAGATCACCTGAAAGGTGTTTTTGGCAGGAGATGGGAGGGGAAGGAGATAGCATTTTGCAGCCATTCTTCCAGGTGTGCTCAGCTGGTTTCTGGACAGAAAAGCAGTGAAACTTTGGCTCGGGATTTTTGACTGCTGTTGCAAACATTGATTTACTTAGTGGAGCTGATTCATGTTATCATGCAAGTATCTGGAAGGGCAGCAGTTAATGGGAGATTTTCTATCTTCTCTCCTTCCACAAATATTTGTGGTGTTGGCTTTCACCTGGGCTGACGGCCTGCGTGTGCTGTGTTGCTTTTCCTAAGTTTTTGTGAATAAGCTGGCACTCTTAGATCAGTCTGAGCAGCTTCCAGCTGGCATCTTCCCCTTCCCTCTCGCCACGATGATCCACCTTCATTTGCAATCTAGTATCTGCTTTAGCATCTGTCGGGATTTCTTTCATTTCTTTGCTTTTTTGTCTGGTTGATGCTTCAAGTACCCGTGTATGCCACTACTGCATCCTCAGGACATGTTTATTTTGATGAAAGCATTTCTCTTAGAGCACATCCAAGACATGAAAATGAATAGCAGGGGGGAATGATCCTCAAATATCAGACTACTTTTTTTTATTTAAAGATTTTCCCCAAATTAAACTGAATAATAATCCTCCCTTTTAATTTGTTAATTACACTTCTGCAATGGTAATGCAATCAGTGAATATAGCTAAAGTGTTTGTGTGTGTGAATCAATATTAATGAGAAGGAGAGTATTTGCAAAGTGTGGTACGTATCAGCTCCTTGCTTTGCGCCTGTCTGCTGGCGTAAGGCTGCTCTGAACTGGACCCACATGAGCAATGCAAGGAAGTGCAGCTGCAGGAAGAGAAGAGGGTGAGTCCCTCAGCTCTTTCACTCCCTATAATCCTTTCTGGACTCAGGGGAAAGCACGGAGCAGGGTACGCTGCCTTACAGGCAGGAGAGCCCTCAGAGAGCTTGCGCTCAGCAGTTCCAGCACCTTGGCAAAAGGAAAAAGTCAGGGCTTTTACTGCCTGTCTGCCCTGAATGACTTTGCAGGTGACAAAACTCTGAGCAAGATCATAAAGGTTAATAATGACTAAGTGAGAATGAAATCTGACATTTTCCGTCTGGGCTTCCAATTTTCTGTAGATGCAGTGTATTGAAGCTAAGTGAGATTAAATGGTTAAGCCTTCTGTGCCATATGGCTCCCCAATATCATAAACTCATCTGTAAAATAATACTCAGAAGGGCAACATCCTCCTGGTGTAAATGGATTCGAATCCACGCTTCTCCAATGCTCATGTCAAGGCTGAGTTTCAGTGTCACACTCAACCTGTTTTTCCTGTTAGTGGAGATCCGGGAGGATTTTTCCCTACACAGTCACGTAAATTCTGGGTGATAGCACAAAACCAGATCCTCAGTTTATCCACAGGCCTGGCCCATGGAGGCTCCTCCTCCTAAACCTTTGCCTCCCTTCCAATAGTGGCTGTGCTGCTCCTGAACTCCCTTGCCTCTCTGCTTAGGCTGTCAGCAGTGCTGCCAGTATTTGCCATGGGGTTTATGCTATGGACACGATTCCACCACATAAACCATAAATCAAGGAAATGGACTTTTTGTTCTTTTAATGGAAATTGTCACTTAGAGAGAAAGGGGCAGACAAGGGATGAGCACTGGTTGTACAAGTTTACGGGATCAGCTCAGAGGTGACAGTTGCAGCTCAGGGAGCACTACTGCAGAAATATTAAATTCTTCTGGGGCAGGAGCTGTGAAGGAGGGTTGGGGATTGCCCTTTGCACACAGGCTGGCTACGGAGCTGGTGGAGGAAGAGGCAGGTGAGAAGCCATCTATCCTGGCTCGCAGTTGCTGAGCACAGTTTGCCAATTCTGGTAGCAGACCGAGCTGCTGCCTTCTGAGACTCCATTGCAGAGCATGAGCGTGGCACATGGCTTGCCAACTTCTGAGCCCTGGAGCATCTCCAGCTCTCACTCACGAGGGTGTAACCTGCATTAGCACCACAGAAACGCAAGGAAGTGAGCATGACATGGAAGAAAAGTGGGAGAAGACAACTAAGCTCCTGTCATTGAATTCAGTCCATGGTAGACCCAAGTCATTTTTACAGGAGAGCCACTTTACAGCAGGGTGATTATGTAGATGGGACATAAAGTAAATGGGACTGTGACACGCCCTCCACTGCCAGAGGGAATTACGGAAGCCTTAGTGTAAATTAGAACCAGGACCAGTGCCTGTGGCCCACAGTTTTGGATTTAAAACCAGCCATTTCCCAAGATAATTGTGGTGCAGTCAAGACTAAGAGCAGCTTCCTGAAATTGGTTAATACCCAGATTTGAGTTTCTTCAGTGGCTTAAATGGAGTGGCATATTATCTCCTCTATAGTCTGCCTAAAAGATAAATTTGATGTCTGCGAGCAAAGACATGAAATTGCTATAGGCTTCCACTCTTATAGCCTGCCACCTATTTGATTTATGTGGTAAGTGATCTCAGATGACCCTCCAAGGCACTGAACCATTAGAGAGTTATGTTGCACAGCGATAAGAAATCTTCAGAGATACCTAAATCTTCTTTTACCACTGGGAGTTTCATCTGTTCTGGAATAAAGAACATTTTTATGTATGATGTTGCTATCTTGCTAGCCATACTAATATTCAAAAGGATACACAGACTTAAATCAATAGCAAAGTGACAAAGACCTTAAAACTGAAGTAGACACCAAGTGGATGCTAGACAGATTTTTAAGGTTTTATCTTCGTTCCTTTCATTTTGTTTCTTGAAAGATGAGTAGCTGTAAGGGTTCACATTCAACTCTCCTGTTAATCTTTCCACCAGGTGGAAAGCTGGCAAAAGCACCCTTTCAGTGCAGAAAGCCCTGGAAAGTCACATCATCCTTTTGGGGCTTCCTTACCCTAGGCTTTGTGAAATCACGGGTTGAATCCTTCCTTATTTTATTTCCCTGAATTCAGTGGTAGAGGTTCCTCTCTGACTAGAATGACTAAAAGTGGTTAGGACCTCAGGTGGGATGCTGATTCTGGAGAGAGGTCAGGGGAGGCACAGACAGGTAATTGCCATGGTTTATCTCCAACAGCAGTGTCTTTCCCTGCAAAGGAAGGTGCTGCTGACCCATATTCCTCCAGCTGAAGCTGTTTCTACTGTGGTATTTGCTGTAAGTGCAATGTTACAGTGTGTATATAGTGTGTATATATATGGACTCACACTTGACTCTCCTCCCAAGTGACCTTTGATGGCTGTTTCTGTGGCAAGAAGAGAAACATTATGATACCAGGTACTTTCCTGGACTGCAGCTTCCCATCTCCATTGACACAGCTCTGGGGTTTAACGATCCACATGGCTGGGCAAGCCAACCCGAGGGAGAAATTGGACATCATCTTCTTTGGTTTCTCCTTGAACCTGAAAAACCTTCTGGTCCTGGCAATTAAAAGTACCATAACCTCTTTGCAGACCCTTTAATAGCAGCCTTGCTTGGTGACCCATCACACTGCATCCATCCAGCTGGAGGCAGGTCCACTTGGTAGTTTTGTTTGTGCTGTTGGGCATATTGAAATACACGAGAGCAGGGACTGATGCCACGAAAGCTTTGGCAGCATCTCAGGCATGTTTATACAACAAGCTGCGTCTATTCCTTGCAAATTCTCCTGCAAGGAAGTGATTTCTCTTTAAAATGAAATTAATGCAAGGCAGAGATGAATAGTCCCCACGTGCTACTTGGCTTTTTACTCAAAGCTGTTTATGAGGGGAAGCTCTTGGCAAAATTAAATGAGCCTCCTCTTCCTCGAGCTGGCAAGCACCCTCGGTGCCGGTCATCGTACACCTTCATAAATCTGCAGTGTTGGCATCCCACACGCACCAGGCAAACATCAAATTTTGTAGGGGGACTGCACAAGGGTGCAATAATCCCAGCTGTTTCATGTCAGCATTCAGAAAGCCTACAATAGGGTTTTATTCAATGAGCCATTCCTTTTGAAATGCCATTAGAGATCCTTGCTAAGAGAAACTGGCCTCAACTAATCGTATTTAATTTTTTATCAAATGCACTGTGGGAACAGCAGGGATATGCATGAGACAGAAGCAAGCAAATGGTGTTTATTTAGAATAAATAAACGTTGAGTAAGAATTGAAATACAGAAAGTCCCCACAGAGAGCTTTAAAAAGGGGTCGTGTCCTGAGTTCAGAGCTGGCTGCTCTCTGAGACCACCAAAGGGAGAGAACCGCAGTCAGGCAGATGCTGAGGAGCAGCTCTCTTCCTCTGAAACCATTCCCATCCCATCCTCTTTTAGCCATGATGAACGAGGTGCAGTGGGTGTGAAGGCCACCAGTCTTGCCAGGGGAGGCCTCCAAGCCCCTGGGCTGCAGGAGGGGCTAAGACCATGAGCCATGTGAAGTGCGAGGAGCGCAGCTTCGCATGGAGCCGCTCCCCTCCCTAGCACCTCATCTGCAGGGCTGCCCGAGCTGCTCTGTGCTGGGCTGATTGCAGCAGAAAAATTGGGAGGGGGGGCACAAAGGAGAGAATGGGAAGGCAGGCACAGGAGAAAGTAAGACAGGAGGTTAACAAATCAAGATAGAATTGGGAAGAGCAGCAGCGCTTGGCCAGAATGCCAAACAATTTTTATACTAATTAATTACTGCACTCAGAGCACTTCCCGGACGGGGTTTTCTTGCACTAATTAGACCTTATCTGGGGCAGATGCAGAGTCTTCTGCACAACAAGGTGCGAGTGAGCTCAGCACAGGACCTTGCACAAGAGCGAGCTGTTTCAGAGGAGCTCTTTTCCTCTCTGACATAAACTTAGCATTGCGCAGGACTGAAAACCACTCATCAGCCCTGCAAAGATAATTTCGTTTTTTAAATTATAAACCTGATAGTTTCTGGTATTTATTATATTCATAAGCTCCTTCTCCACAGCCCTAAAGCTTAGACATCCCTTCCAAAACAAATACACATAGAAAATGAGAACCTTATACCTTCAGATAATCCACTGGCTGTGATTTTAAGAGCAAATATAACCTGAGAGTCACAGCAGAAGTGTGAGAGCTGGAAAAGGAAAACACTGAAAATTGAGTCTGACTGGCATCAAAGCAGTGCCAGGCTGCATCTGCACAGTCTTTAGCGAGAAGATAAGAGTATATTTTATCAGCAATCTGAGCTGGCTGGTTACATCTAATTTCTCCCCCAAACCCCTGTTAGATATTTGCATCATGCTGAACTCATCCTGTTAACCTTTTCCAGCATATGGCTGAGAATACCAATGCTGGAGGTACCCAAGACAGGGCTTGAAGTGATATAAACACTGGGAAATGTGGTCTGGTGTCGAGAGCGGCGGCCAGCTCAGGTATGGCACTGTTCAAATAACCTGACCTTCAGGAGCAGAGAGAGGGGGTTTCAAGGACTGACTCTTGGTGCTCTGGAGAAACCAATCAAGGGCCCCGTGGCGCAAAGAAGAGCATTTCAGGTCTCCTTGAGAAGTTGTGAGTCAGGTGCTGAGCTGGGTAGAGACGATGTTTTCTCGTGTGGCAATTTCCCCACTGTGTCAGTGTGTGCGTGAGAGAGATTTGGATTTGTTGAGATGGAGCCAGCCAGCAGGAGAAAAGCAGAGCAAGGCGTGTCACAGTTTGGATTTATTACTGATACGGTTGCCCATTTTCTTCTCATTTGGACCATAATGCCCTTCTGAGCCTCTGCCAGACTTGGAGAGCAGAGTCATTCAGGAGTCGAACCCTGCTTTGCACCCTTCATTTTTCTCACTTTGCAGGTTTTGACTGAGCTAATGCTTTCAGGAAAAAAAAAAAAAAAGACTTATTGATTAGAGCAAAGTTGCTTGCAGCATCTGGCCTTTTATTGGTCGAGTTTATGAGATGTTTTTAGCCATTTGGTAGAGGTGCAGGTAGTGTTTGTTCTAACACGTTTAGTAAATTCTGCTGGATTCTCTGCTCTGGTTTCTCAGAGCTTTCTCACTTTGTCTACTCATCTTGTCACCTGCCCAGAGCATTCCTGTTAGGACTGAGGTATGTGGTGAGATCACCTCAGGTCCTCTGAAGACCTCCTCCCACTCCTCCACATGTTCATTTGAACATTGTCTTGCATTCTAAAATACAAAAATGACCATCAGCCCTCCTCTCCATGTCATTTTTGTTATTATCTAGATTTTTTAGCTAAAACCAAGTGCATATCCTGTGAGGATGAGCAAGTTCAACAATAGCAAACACGTCCCACCGTGAGGAGTCAGGTCAGAAGCAGGCATTGGGATGAGCATGCATCTGGTCCCAGTAATCAAAGGAAGATTACATAGTAACAAAAACCAGTCATAACAATTCATTATACTCGTATTTCTGTGTATTCCAGTGCATGGTGATGATGTTTTATACCATTTCTTTGTCGTGTTCCCTAGTATAGTTAAAATTTATTGAATAAGGAGTGCTACAGTATTGTTAGGAGTCACAAAGCCACATGAAACTGAACCAAGACTCGTTGAGTTTGCCCTGGTGTCTTCAGAGTCCTGCTAGCAAAGGGAGATTGAGAGATTAGTGTTTAGTTGGTGCTGACACCCAATTGTCCTTCCCTCATGGCCATCTTGTGAAGACACTGAGCGAGAGTTACCCAGAGGTTTTGGTGTCCCACTTGCTTAGCCAGCTAACCTACCAGTCATCAACTCCTGGCAGAGCATGAGTCTGGGGAGCTGTGGGGATAAAGTCACAGCATGATTTGTTGAGTTTGTAGCACCTACGGAAGACTCTTGACCCAAAGATATTGAAATGTAAAGAGAAAATAGTGGTGTCTGCAGCAGGGGGACAGTTTAAGGCTTTTAGCTCTCTCCTGATATTTTTGGAGATAACACAGAGTCAGACCCATCTACTGATGATACTTCCAGTCTGGTTTTTCAGCTATGGAAACAAAGGAAAATGTCTGGAAAATGGTTTCTGTCTTGTGGGGCTTGCAAGCGATACAGATGCTCTTGAAATCATGACTAGCTGACCTGAGAGCAGTGAGAACACCAGAAAAGGACCAGATGATGAAAACAGGAGCTGTTGTGGCTACCAGAGCCCATTGTCTCTATAAATTGTGCACAGTGCCTTCCCAGCTCAAGAATTTATATTGCTTAGGAGATGGAGGTAGTCTCTGAAGTGACTTTCGGATAATGTCAGTGACCTTCTAACTCGTGTTAGCACATTTCCTTGAAGCCTGGGAATTGCTAGTCTTGCTAATACAAATAGGAACTTGCAGCTTAACATTTCTCAGTAGTGTCAGTAGTAAGGAGTGGGCTTCAGCAAATAGCCTCCCCAGAGCCATCATCCCTACAGGGTCTAGGTGTTAAACCATTGCTAACTTGATAACTGTGTAGCACAAGTGGGGAAAAGATGATTATATTTATTTTATTTTTCAAAGAGAAATCTAGAAATTAGATTATTTTTGATAACTGGGGTTATTTTTTTTTTGATTGAGATATGAGAGCAAGTGCAGCGAGTGAAAAAAAAAAAGGGAAAAGAGTCACCTTAGCAAATGAGCATCCACTAGTTCTCAAGCTGAAAAGCAGCAGGAAATATTGGGAAAATAACTCTTTCTGAGATGTCCAGATTTGTCAAAGCACTTACCTTCACAGCATGGAGAAAGCAAGTATGTGTCAGTCCCGGGTGTGGGTGCACATGCCAGCGTGTGTGTTTGCGTAGGGAGAGAAAACAGACCTCAAAGGAAATGTAAAGGGTAATACAGCTGGGGTTACTAACAGCAGAAAAAAGAGAAGGCGAGAGGTAAACTGTGGTCTCTTTTGATCAAGACTGCTGCATGCTTAGAGATTTAATGACAGCGTGCACATTGAGTATGGAATGATGGGTGCAGAGCTTTGTCAGAAAAAGATGAGGAGTTACCTATTATTTTCCAGGAGAAATAACAACTGCATTGTCCTCTAGTGTGGATGTTCCTCTCTGAATTGGTTACTTCTCTTCAACATGCTCATCTTTCAAATGTCTTCTTTTAATGTCTTAAGTAGCTATTTTACTCAGCTTGTGATTTGGAACCATGTGAATTCCCTGGTCAAACCACACTTGCTGGACAGTTCTAAATGGAAACATTACAGAGAGGAAAAAAGAATAGAGCATATGGTTTTAATTAATAGGAAATATAAAGGAAGCTATTTGCAGAGTAACAAAACAGAGAAATTACAACTCATTGCCATAAGGAAGATATTCTCACCCTCCTGAACTGGAGCTATTGTCATATTCCTGGTAGGCAAGGAGTGCTCAGCTCCTCATAAGAAGTCTTCTGCTCACAACTCCCATTGTCCTTTACATGCAGTCTTTTGCTGCATGTCCTGTCTAATACCTTAACCACTGGAAATCCCCTGCCAAGATTGGCTGTCAAAGTTACCTCCTCAGTAAAAGAGATTTCTATATTTAAAATGTAAATGAAACATCATGGAAAAACGTGGGCCTGGATTCAGCTGTGGAGAAGTAGGAGGTGTTTTGTGAGTTCAATTTTCAGGTGGTCGTGCATTATTTTTGGGGGATGTAAAGGTGAGCAAACTTCTAGGCACAGGGAAAACCCCACCTGTTTTTCTTGTCTTGGGATCATCAGAATGCTCATCCTAAGTGTATTTTTTCAATGTAATAAAGTCTAAATTCAAGCACAACCGATAAGAAATTTCTGCAGCATAGCTCATACCAACACTTCCTTCAACTATATGAGAGATCAGAAGAAATATCTGAGACAAATCAACTACCTATCACTGAGGCTCCCAAAACACTTCAGCCTGTCCACCAGCTTTGCTAGGTGGCACTCGAAGCCTACACCATAGTCCTGACTCCCAATGAAAGAGAGAAAATGAAAGGCTGATGCTGCAGAGGCCGTTTGTGCGGATAACGGCATCGGTCAGGGCTGACTGGTACTCAGAGTCTGGGTTGGTTTAATTATTCTGTAACTGGCAGAAGGATGTCTCTAGGTACAGTGTCTTGCTGCAAAGCATCCCCTATCGAAAGAGATCAAAAGGTGCTTATACACTTTAATACAAGGGCAGGTAATGTTTCTTTGGGGTCTTTTAGCAAACCCTCTTCTTGATGCTTACTTTAGTGGTCTCTCTCTCAGTACTTAGCCATCAATATTTTCTTTTCCATCCTCTTACACTTGTATTTTTATTTTTCCCCTTAGTCCCTTCATGGTTTTGACTTAAGGGCCAGGTATAAACCTTACATAAGGCAGCCTGTGGTGCTATCAACACCCCTCCATAATTTTCCCAGTGGAAAAAGCAGTGAGGCTCAGCGCTGACACAACCTTCCCAGGATGCAGCTTGATGGGGTCATTCTTTCAGTGCAAAATAAAGAGGATGGGTCTTTCTCCAGTTTCCTCTTCAGGAAATCCTTATGTTGGCCCTGTTCAAAAGCACTGTCTGTTGGCCAGGCATTGCCCCGTGAGCAGCCCTGATGTGATGAATAGATTTTTCTAGAGCAAGAGAAGTGCTTTGCTACCATGCTGTCTGTACTAATGTATATTCTTCTGTTTTCCATCAAACAGTCAATGAAGGCTCAGGTGAAACCAGTCAAAAAGAGACATCGACCTGTGACATTTGCCAGTTTGGGGCAGAGTGTGACGAAGATGCAGAGGATGTTTGGTACAGTAATTTGGTCTCCTCTTGTATTTTAATGAATGTTGTATTATTTCAAGGTACTGTGGTTTAGAAAGCATTACAAATATCAGATACTCAATTTTCTGCACCCAGAGATTCATCACAGAGTGATTGAGGTGGTTATTACTTTGAAAAAAAAAAATGGATAAAACAGTCTGGGTTTTAATTTTGGAACATGCACAGTTTAGACACAGTCTAGAAACACAGTTACCCATTTAGTTGCTCTTATAACTTATGTTATTCCATCTGGGGTTTTATAGCTTTGTACTTTGTTAAAAATAGAATTAGGAAAAAGAATTGACCTACAGTTAAAAAGTATCATTAGTTTTAGCATCATGTTAATTCATGGGTGGCATTAGAAACACTGGGAAATCTGTCTCGCTTTTTCCTACTTGCCAGAGTTGAAGACCAAACTCTCAAATGTTTGAAATAATTAGAGTGTACGTTTTGACATTTTCTCAAAGGAAATTGTTTCATTTTTTATTTTTTAAAAGAGCTTTCAAAAGCATCCAGCATTTTTTATTATTATTTTAAACCCTCACTGCATAAGCCGAAGGGAAATTTTTCTATATACTCCATCTAGAAACTCTGCAGACATATATGAGGCCAACTTTAAAGTAATCATTTTATTGTGATTTTGGAACAGCAGGAGTGGAGCAGAGAGGAGTCAGTGTATGAATGGTGAACATGATAATTGGGCCCAGTGTTGGGCAAGGCACCCGTGCACCATTCATCACTTTGAAGAAGCTTAGGAACGTGGTGATGGTCATCTGTTTGTGCCTGGTTTGGTTGTGTCTTGCCAGGCTTTGAATAACCTCTGTGTCTCACCCTTAAAAAACACGGAGCGAGCAAACCACCGAGGCCTTTCTCTGGCTCCAGACATCAAAAGAAAATGGGGTGTTGAAAAACAGGAGCAAGATGCATCATGGTTATAGGTTCGCAGTAATGTAATGAGATTTGTACGGAAGAAATTGCTTAATTTTGACTTTGCCTGAGCAAATTACCCCAAGTGTCAGGATTTTCATTGTCTCCTTGACGGGTTGTCCTTGAGAGTTTTGGTGGTGCAGTGTAGAAACAAAACCCTGGTAAAATTAATATATCAAAATTCACAGTCTAGTGCTCATGTTTTCATAATTAAGTGCACTTCCAAATTGGAAGGCAGTAGAAGAGAGGGGCAAGGAATAAAATTAGCTACAAGATAACATTATTAATCATAAGCACTGAGTAGCAGTGTTTATTTTCTCCCAGAAATAGCTCAGTAAAATAGCCTGATCCAACTTACCCCAGTAATGCTCCCTACTGCAGCTTTTGCACTAATTCCTCCCCTTTGAAACAACTTGGCTTCTATGGAGCAGCATAATGACTGCAGGAGATGAACTTCTCCATCCTTATTGACAGGCAGTCTCTTTTCTGCAGGGGAAGACACGTCACGGGGTGGGAAGCAGGGAAGGGCGTTTAATGGGAAGATGCTACCAGACAAATTGTTAAAAGGCAGGAAAGCAGATTTCCAACCAGAAGTACAAAGACCATGTAAAGCCTGTTAAAAGTCTGCTTTGAAGTAAACCACTTCGTGGGCTGTAATAGAGCCCTGGTTTCCTGTCCCTGCCCCCTGATTAGTCTTGGATAAACATCTTTCTGAAAAATGAGCCTTCTGGGTGTTAGCTCTTTGTTATTCTTATTTCTAGAATAAAAGCAGACTATGTATGGGGGTCCTATCCTCTTTCAAATGTACATTAATTGCATTTCCATGTTTGGCACCGAATAGACATATTCCCCCACTCCCCCTGCCAAGATCTGGCGTGCAGAAAATATCCTTAAGTGGGAAAAGAAATTTCAATTTATTATTTGATGACTATTTTTAGGTGGCTCCAATTTGGGATGTAAGCAGAGCTCCTTTAGCTGTCTCACCTGACTGATGAGGTTTGTAAAATCCAAATGGGGTCAGTGGCTCCCAGCAGCCCAGGGACCTGTTGTTACAGGGTGACGAGCCCAGCATCAGCAGCGTCCCCTATCAATCAGAAACAGTTTCAGGGCGCAGGGTCAGCCCCTGATCGATTCCAGGTAGGAGGGATGAAAGCTGGTAGCAAAGCCAGGCCACAGAGAGCTGCAGATAGGAGCCTGGCTGCTCGCCTAATATTTCTAGGGTGCCAGAGCAGATCAGAGAAGAGAGCACAGGTGTGATAGCAGATGTGGTTGAGCTGCTGCTGATTTAAAACGACAATTAACATTATTTTGCATTGCCACAGTCTGTTATTTTGCAGTCCCTTGTCTCTGCTTTAACTCTTTTTTTTTTTTCTCCCACTTTTTTTCTTGTTGTTGTTATTCCTTGCCAGTTGTCACTCCCCTAAATTGTGCTATTGTACTGTGTCACCATTATTTTTAAATCTTCTTATTTGCGTAAAACCAATCTGTTAATGGCTAGGCTCCTAGGATTTTGAGAGAGGGTTTGTCACATAGAGGACTACACGAAGGGGTGAGGTCTGTATGGGAACGTTTTCTGGGAAGTAGGAAGCAGAGGCAGTAAAGAACCCACTGTAATAACAGGTTTTCCACAGCGTGGTAAAGCACATGTGTATTATTATCCTATTCTGCAGTCTCCTATCATGAGAGGGAATGCAATTTGGCATTCCATTAGTGAATCTCTTTCTCTAGGTTAAAAACAAAGACTGCTCGGTTGAAAGTCTTTAACATCTTGCTACTTTAATATGTGAAAGCTTCTTGTCACTAAGAGGATCGGGTATTACTGGCATTATTCCCACCTTTAATGCATTTTGCACCAGTGGGCTTCATGAATATTTCAAGCAGGGCAGCGGCTGTGCTCTTTAGCACTGGATTGCAATCTATTGGTAAATCAGACGTTCGGCGTTGCTTACTTTGGGTTTTATTTCTGAGCTGGCTAAGGAATAATTGATTTCCTAAGAAAGGGCTACTCACCATAACACCCCGAGAGATACACTTCAAAGGAAAGGAAGAATGAAGCGTAACGTTCTGAACCATGGTGTATTTCTAAGATCTTCCAAAAAGCATCTATGAAATGCTCACTCACTGTACATAAATAGTACTCACCAAGTGGAGTGCCTGCTCATCTGCTCAAGTGGCTTAGTGGCAGTGCATAACCATGTCAGAAACCTGGATTCCAGCATTCATCTCCTCCTATGGGTCACTGAGGAAATAGGAGTACTCTCTACTCTGGACAAGCCATGGTTTGCACAGACCCTGGGCAGCTGTTTCAAAGGTCCACAATGTGTCCAAGGAAGTGGAAGGAGATGAATAATGGAAAAAGCCCTTCTGTTGAATTTCCTGTTGGAAAAGGCCAAGAAGGAAAGACAGGAGTATTTTCTTAAAACAAGATTAAAGCCTGCAAACCTCTGACTTGTAGAGTTAATCAAAATCAAAATGATGAATTGGGGTTAAATATGCATGCTTTTCCCTTGAATTTCAATATCAGCAGGTCAGCCAGCAGCAGTCTGAAAGTGCAGCACTGCCCAGAATTAGATGCAGTTTGCAAGCAGTTAAGGCAAACATGCAGAGATGTAGGATGTGCTCAGGAGAGAGTCCTTCCTTTCCCTGCAGCCTGGCAGTGCCTGAGGAGGTGAGATGGCTCCTCTGCCTTCCCTTCCCTCCCTCCTGGAGGTGGCGTGTGGAGGAGAGAGGCAGCAGGAGGTGCCTGACCTTGAATGGGCCACTTAGGACAGGGATAAAAAGGGGTTGAAATACCTGGGCTGCTTTCCACAGCTCTGTCCCGCACACCCCAAGGACCACTCCTTAGTGGAGCCTGGAGTTTCACGCTCTGCCCTGGGCACCAGGCTTGTGCTTGGCAACTTTCCCCCCCTCATGGCCCCTGTTGGAGGGGCCTGATACATTTCAGGCAAGTGGAGAAGGATCCCACCGGGCAGGTCCATCTCAGGAGAAGATGCTGAAGCCACACTGTGAGGAGACTGTCCCTGCTGGTCCAAGGCTCAGAGGAAGGCATCCAGTCCTGAATGAAGGAGTTTGGCCTGTTCAGTGTCTAGGTCAGTGGGTGAAGGAAGGAGTTTTGGTCTCAGGCACGCTGTGCAGCTAGCTGGGTGTTATTCCCAAGGGAGGTGGTGGTGTTACACCGTAATTACAGCAGGTCCCTCGAGTCCTGCACTTCTTTCCACATGGCTGGGACAATAAACTCCACTTCCTGACAGACACGCAAAATGTATGAAGAAGATGAACTGTTTCAGGCCCTTGTTTCAGGTTTTACTGCTACTCAGTGATAGATATAGTTGGGGTAAATGCTCCTACAGGCAAGCAAACAGTGCATCATGTGAGGATGCTGAAACTGCATTCTCATGCAAATAAGCAGCACTCTGCGTGGGAGATATTTGTGCAAATCATGCAGCTGCCATCTGCAGTGACCCCTACAATCAATATTGCTCTGGCAATCAATATTTATCTTTATTATAGTATAGAAAGAAAACATACAAAAGGATCTAATGATTTTGCCAGCTTCTCAATCCACACAGCAATTAGGTCAGTCAGCTTTGGGTCCCTTCCCCCTTCCATCAGTTGGTTGCTCTCAAGCAGAGCGTCTGCAAGCAAGATGCTGTACCACTATGAAGTACTAAAAGGTAGTTGAAAGCTCACATACATTATGTGGATATTGGCTGCTTCATGTTCAGCAGTGTGTATAATAACTATGTGTGACCTACTTGTTCCAGATGCAGAAACAACGAGCTTCTTTAACATCTGCAATGTCCTGTGAATTATGTAGTAGATATATTGCCATTTTCTGCTTTCCTTTCTCTTTTACAGAAAAAAGTAGATCGTTGTTCATGGCTGTGTGTAAGTCTTAAACATACTTACTGGACTTGTGGTTCAAATAAACATAGAAATGGCATCTAATTATTAAAAAACTGCAATCTTGCAAAGACTTCCATTTCTGCTTAACTTGAGATTATACCTAAGGCATGAAGTGAAGCCACTGCTGCATAAATCTTCACGTGGAACTTAGTAGTTATGTCTAGTAACAGTCCAGGCAAGGGTTTGGAGAGGAAAGGCAAGGCACTGCAGCACACAATCTCTGCATTGCACAGCAGGACACAACCAAGCAGCTCATACCCTCGTACACCAATGTCACTTAAGTTAGTCTCAGCCTAATTTCACCCCTACCTCCAGCACCTGCCCAGAAATTAGACTGATTCGAGCTCTGTGTGGCGTGAGAGCTGGATAGAAAACCTGGCCATGTTCATTCCTTTGGGCTGTGGAGGGAAATGCCTTGTGAACTGGCACAGAAGTGGGAAAATATTAAAATAGAAAACTGTGTCTTGAACTGCTGTCCACAGCACAAACAAGAACAAAGAGGCAGCTGTCCCAGCTTAGGTAAAAGCTTCAGGCTTATTAGCAACCAATGTCTAGACATCGTGTAAGTGTCAGAAAATAAGGTCCCCTGGTGAGCACTGCATGAACGCCGCAGTCCCTCTAAGGTTTCTCCCTGGCAAGCTCCTGAGGTATTGTAGGACTCTTTTGGTGGGCAGTTTCAACTTCAGGGCAAAAAGTGACTTTGTGCCCAGCCATAGCCAGAAGAAGATCACCACTGACTTATAAAAGACCTTATATCAAAGCCAAAAATGCGTGGGTTTTCCTCTTTCTCAGCAATGAGTCTGCAGAAAGAGCAAGGGAGGATAAAGGAATAAGAAGTTAGCTTTATCTTCAGAGGATCTTTCACTAAGAGCAGCTTATGACCCAGTCTTTTTGAGGAGTAGGAGGCAGGAATGAGCACATTGTATTGCTAAACTGAATGCACTACTAATGGCTTGGCTAGAAAATTAATGCTTGGAAAATTGATGGCTTGTTTGGCCATCTGGTGAAATTGGTTTACTCTACATACATTTTATTTGGTTTTAGTTAAAAACAGCCCTTTCTCTCAGTCAGGTAGGTTTCACAAAATCTTCTTGCCATCTTTGCATCTTTCATCCTGTGCCAAAATAGCATATTTCATTTTGAAGTGAGACTGATTCCCAGCTCCCTTAGGATGATGGTTTGGAGAATTTGACCTTTCCATCCACTGAGTCAATGCAGTCCTGCAGAGGCTTACGTTCCTTTGACAAAGTCCTGCCTTTCCAGATTCTCAGGATTTATTTTCTTAATAAAATTCTGTTTAAAAAAAAAAAAAAAATATATATATATATAAAAAAAATCCCATGTTTTAACATAAGCCAAGATTGTCTGGAGTTACTTATACTTCACGGTGTTTTATCACCAGTACTCTTTGGAACACTCTGGTAAATAATTCAGCCTACACAAAGAAATTGGCTGTATTTTCTGTATGCATCGAGGAAGTCTGTTATGTAGACTGTATCTCAGAGCTCTAAATGTTCTCAGATAAATGTAAACTTACATCGTGTTCCATCTGTACTGCTCACCCAAGTAAGTCTTTTAGGGAGCCTATCCAACACGTCCATCTCTTATCCAAAAACTAGAATCTCTAACATTTGGGTTTGTAATAAAAAAAGACATTCTTTATCTTCTGCAATTACAGCAAAACTCACTGTGTGTCCAGGGTATAATACCCTACACAGTCACAAAGCTTATGGATTTTTTTTTCCTTTTGCTTTTCTTTTCAGATGCTGATCCAAACTTGGTTTTCAGTTTCAGAAGGTGAACTTCCAGCTTATGGAAGTCAATGAAAGTTGTTTCAGAGATGTCAGTGAAACAAAAGCTCTCTCCCAGTATCAGAAACATGGAGTAACTTCTCAGTAGCCAGTGGAGCCTTTCACTGGCAGAAGGGAGAACAGACTCTGTCAGAGTGTAAATATGCAGTCGTTCACAGACTGCAAAGGAGTAACTTGGAAATTGTGATGATAAAAGCAGAATTTGGCTTAATGGCTGCTTCAGTTGCTTCAGAGGAGATATTGATTTGTGAAAAGCCAAAAATAACTTCTAAGGTTTTTTGAGTTTTCATGTCTTATCATGGTGCCGTGCTCCTGTAGGAGCAAGACACAAATTCCTCTGAGATGTAAGGGGAGGAAGTCTTGTAAGGCATGCAGAGCTGTCATTTGACTTTACAGCTATTAGTGTGTCATCATTAGAGCTGGGGAAATCAGAACAAAAAAACAATAGCTGCAATAACTTAAGTGTGGCTAAAACTAGCCAGATTTTCCTCTTAGGTTTCCATGGCTAAGATGCTATCCCGGTGTTCAGCACGTGGTGTGTGGACGGGAGGCATAGAGGGATGGGCAGGAATGGCAGAGAAGGCTGGAGGGATGGGCTGGGAAAGGACAGAGACCTGTGGAAGCAGGGAGAAAACCTAAAGCTGACGTGCAACTAATCTGCTGGTCTGTTTGCTGGAGGGCAGGGAGAAGGTGCAGCAGCTGCAGAGGCTGGAGGAGAGTTTTGGGGACACTACCTGAAGGTGGCAGGAAGGTCCTCCTCACCTGCCTTCCTTCTGCCTGGCTTGGAGGCTGAAATGGCACACCCAGCATGGAACAGGGTGAATTAAACATTTCCATGGTGGACACACTGAGAGATGCCTGGGGTAGAAGCTTGGTTGGCTTCGAGGTGGTGTGGCTGGGGACGGTGTTAATAGCGACCTGTGCCTGAGCACGTGTGTGGCTGGGCGTTGGGTGAGACAGCAGACAGCAGCCTGCTTCATTTTCAGGAGCTATCCACATACACCATAGGCACGTGACAACATGACAGGCAGAAACCATTTTATGTGCCTAGTGTAAGAGGGGAGCAAATGAGCCCAGGATTTGGGTTTTTTTCTACTCCTCTGCCACCAGCTGTGATTGTGATTTTCAGTCCTAGGCAGGAAAACATAGCAGCCTTCTGAGCACACACCTTGATTTGCATTTGAAGGAATGGGTTTGGCGGGCTCTTGTCTGCTCTTGCTGCAATCCAGGTGGTTGTAAAGATGACTCCAGGCTCCTGCTGCTCTGCGGGAGGTACGTACGGGTCCCTTTTGGCTCCGCAAGGGCAGAGCTGTGCGTGGGTGCCCTGAGGTGAAGCCACTGCTTGGTTGTGTAACCCCGTGGCTGGGAGAGCCTGGGCTCACCAGGCTGTGAAAGTGCACGTAAGGGATAATATGATAATGCACATCAGATATTAATGGGCATTGACACATAATCATCTGCGACATCGGGGCATTACAGCATGAAAGAGCAAGTTCAGAGACCTCGGAGGACAACACACTTTTGCACCATTTTTTCCCCCCTTTTCTTTTTTGCTATTTAAAAATAAGATTTCATCTCTCCCTGGCCCCCATTTAGCCAAAGTCATACCCTGGCAGTAAACTGAGTGGTGCCTTCATGACGACCTGTTTAGTTGCAATAAAAAGCCGATTGGCCTAATGCACAATCAAGAAAAGAGTGACATTTATTGCTTTGGTTTTATGATGCTGTGAACTGAGCAAGATTTGGAGCCTTGCAGTGCCTTCAGGGGGCAGGAGATCACCAGCAATGAATTGTATTTATACCTTTTCCAATTTCCTACTAGCGTTTTAGCAATAAATAGACTGTGTTGTTATTGAGTTTTATGTAAGCAGGTTTACGAAAGCAAGAATACAACTTCGTAGCTCAGAATTACATGTGTTGGCTAAATAGATCAGCAGAGAGAATAACTATGTAAAGCACTGGGAAAGCACTTTCCAATTCATTGTCAAATGTCTTAATAGAATGCTTCATCTCGTCCTTCCCACTTTATGTTAACTATTAAATTAAAACTG
The DNA here is from genome assembly GCA_013399075.1 of Chloroceryle aenea. Lineage (NCBI taxonomy): Eukaryota > Metazoa > Chordata > Aves > Coraciiformes > Cerylidae > Chloroceryle > Chloroceryle aenea. The sequence continues at coordinate 100,213 of VWZY01002632.1, read as the reverse complement.
CATCCATTGCAGAAGGTCGGAGGCTCCTTCACACACCCATGTTGGAACATAAAGGCCACGATTTGTTCACACATCTAAGCCATTAAAAATACATCCCATGCATTAAATATGAGCCTGAGGAAAACTCAATAGGCGCTGACGTGCAGGGCTGACCTCAGCTCTCACAGTCCCTGCAGGGTGGGCAGGTGTCCCTTCCCCACGGCATCCATCTCCTGGCCCGGTCCTTTCCCACAGGCGAGTTGGAACTATAAGCCTGAGTGAGATGAGCCCAAACATAGAGACTTAATTGTTGTTTCTCAGCCTACCCACTTTGTAACGAAGCTCTCCCGTGAGGAGCAACACCATTGCCCCAGAAACAGCCATCCCGACCCGGGTGCAATGCTTGTGGTTTATCCCTTTCAGGAGCTGCCGGTGAATTCCAACTGCTCTGTGTCCCAGACATGAAGAAGATCGTTTGCTGGCACATTTCATTCATTTGTTCATCCTGCTTTCCCTGGCAGCAGTACTTTCCCTTGGGGCTGGCTCCCAAAAGCTGCCAGCCAGTGTGGTCATCGTGAGACAGCAAGAGAAGAGGCAGCATCCCCAGCCAGGAATAATACCTAGTTTTGAACAGCAACTTTCATCTACAAACCTGAACACTCTGTGGCAAAAAAGGGTTACTTACTGCTCTCTCCTTGCGTGTGCAGTGATTTTCTTGGGTCCCAGGCTCGTGCCTTTGAGCCAGGGTCTCATTTCACCACCACGTGGGATGACATGAGGTTATCTTGCCTTATTTCTCTCTCTACAGGAGGTGCAAACAATGCCTGAAGGAGAGCCTGGAAGTATCCACCTAAAATTTCATTAAATATCTAGACTGGATTTTGTTTTGTAATTTAAGTCAGCTTTCCAAGCAGAGTAGCCTGGAGTATGCAGCCAATTCAGGTAGTGCTGCCTCAGGCAGGTCTCCTCGGAAGCAGGAGGCACACGTGTGTGAGGATGCAGAGCAGTTTATGGTGAGAGGTAGTCTGATTTGGCACGTGTAGAGGAAGTCTTTACAAGGGGGAATTATCCTTTGACTCTCACTGATAAATCAGAGGCCACTTTCCACTTCCAGAAGTAACTTCTAGCATCGTCCACAAAGGTGTTACCAAAAATTTTCCATTGGTCTCAGCTGGTGCCACAGTTCTTTGTGAGCAGACCAAGTCTTCTTGCGTGGCAAGATCCATGAGAGGACCTGGAGCAAGGTGGTGTCCCATGCTTCTTAGCAGACATTGCAATATTCCCACTGGCTGTTGGAGGCTGGGGTGAAACGCTGGGATTCGCGGGAGAAATTCCCCTTGTTCTGCTGGCTTTAAGATAGGAGCAAACAATATCAGCCGTGTGAGGCACACAGTGATAAAACACTGGTGAAGGGCAGCCTCAAATGTTTACAGAAGGAGAGAAACAGTCAGCAAAGCTTTGTTTTAGCCCAGCCTTTAGAGATGTGAAGGACACCGAGTGTAGGCAAACCATAAAAAGGCATTTATTTTATTCCATGTGCTTTAAATAAACTTCACACATTAGATACCTGCAGACACTTGAATTGGCACGTGAGCAGAATTAGAATTTTCTTCTCTAGTCACACAGCTAGCATGAGGATTTTTCCATCACTCTTCAAACCCGGTCATCAGCCTTGTAATTCTGATGTTTCTCTGTTTAGGTTGAAAGCATCCAGTGTAGCAAAGACTGCTTTACATGACTTAGTTGCTTTTAAATAGGAATGATTTCTTTTGTTTTAAATAAACTGAGACATTTGTTTTGCCCTAAAGGTGTTAGCATACAATTCAATGTACTGTTGAGGGCACTAGAGGCACTGGGAAGCCAGATGAAGGTCATATTATAATTGGTGCTTTGAATTGTAAGAAGGAAGCAAAGGTGAAGTTTGTGATGGTTTTTTGTTGAAAACTTAGTGGTGAAACTTACAGGAAAAAAAATGAAAGGAGAATTAGGAATCAAGTGGCAGTGTCTTGAACAGCAAATCAAACCAGTTTTCATGAGCCACAGTCTCCAGGATGAAGCCTTGCAGACGGGTGGGCTGTGGGACCAGCTGCTCTGGGCAGCTCTGTGAGGCGAGGTGCAAAACCATTTTCAAACAACCTCCAAGAGCTGTCCTAACACATGGGCACTGAAAAATCCATAGCTGTTTTTCAGCCTTGCCAATCACGCCCCGCTACTAAGTGGCAGCAGCAGCGTGGCAGCTGTGTGGCAATTGCTGCCTGAGCTCCTGGCTCTGTGCTTCCAAGAGACTCCCAGAGTACGGTGCATTTGGTATGCAAGGAAGGGCATCAGTAAATGTACTCACCACTTTAGTGTAGTTTAGCTTGACATATGTCCAGTAAATAATATTTTGGTCTCTCGCAGTCCAAAAAAAAAAATAATATGTTAAAAAATCACCTGATTATTCAGCCCTTCCTTCTGTTATAATGCTTTGGGGTCCTTCAAATCATTTTCATTATGTGCTACATAATAGTAAAAATCTCTATGCAGTATGCTGGTAATTCTGTGCATGGTCTCTGTGATTTCTAATTGTTGGAATAACAGGATGCTGTTGAAGCTGTGTGCAGACACATTGCATCATCCTGAGGGTATCGAGCTTTTCTCCTTTTACTCCTGGTGTAGATCAACATTTGAATAGTTGAAATAGGTAAAATATCCCAGGGAAGCCCTGTGAAAAGGAGACGTGCTGAAGCCCTTAGTGCAGAAGCTTGGCTGCAAAGGACAAAAAGGGAAAATAAATTAGACAGATAAATAAATAAATAACATTGAATGGAAGGCACTCAAGATAAGTTGTGCTTTTTCTTCTCTTGTGATCTTAAAGCAGGAGAAGCACTAGAAGGCCCAGGAAAGAAATATTGCATGCTATTTTTGTGCTGCCATTATAAAATATGTATTGTTTATTGTTCTGCACTGCAGCTAAAAGTTTTGCATCAGCCTCGAAAATACGGCAAAGTTTGTTTTGAAGGAGACACACAGCATCTCCATTTAAGCCTCTTAATGATGTTCTTAAGAGTGCGGTGATAGGATTTCAATCTCCTGGCAAGCACAGACAGGTTGTAGGGTATGATTCATAGAGAGTGCAGAATGCCGTGTGCCTCTGTGCATTAGGAATATGCTCTCTCTCCACCTTTGTCTCCGTACCTGATGCTCAGCTATATGCAAACCCAGACGTTGCCAGCCACTTTTGTCTCCTGGCTGGAGGCATCGTTGGGAGCCATCCTTCTGGGCTCTGCTCTTCACACTGCAGAGACCACTGCTTGGCTAAGCTACCACAAGCCCCTGGAGCAATCCGATTTAGCTGCGCGTGTGCGCGGGCAGCTTTGGTGACCGAGGTGGTGCCACAGTGGGTAGCAGAGGTGACCTGTTGCTGCTTCCCAGTACAGGGCTACTGCAGGCAGTAGGGTTTAGCAAGGCGCAGTGCAGCAGCACAAAGATGGTCTGAACGGGCTCGCTGAGCTCCCAGGGGCTGGCTCTGCCCAGCCTGGTTAACCTTGACGGTCCCTGCTTAGCGCTAGTTCAAGTTATCTCTGCGTGGTGTTGTGTTGAGACACATTAAACACACCCAAAGCTGCCTGGGTAAAGGAGAGCTCCCACCAGCCTCCTGACACGCAGCTGAACCACGGTACGATGCGCCTTGGAATGGCGAGGCGGAATGTTAAGCTTGGCTTCATTTCAACTTGCCTGCTGGTAATGTCAACAAAGATGCCCTGTGTACCAGAAAGAAAAACCTTGCAGGAATCCAAATGATAGAGAAGGCATTTGGGACTGATTGCCAGGCTCTTTACGCGGGCGTCTAGTGCCAGGTTTGATTTAAATGGGCAGTTAATGTCCTGCTCAGAGGGGCAGGGGGCTCGAAGGGGACCATCCTGACATCCAGCCAGAAATTTGACTTTTTGATCCCTCTTTTTTAGTCAGAGCAGAGGAAAAGTAAGAAATGGCTCTGGTGGAAATACCATAAGTGTACAACAATTGTGGTTTTATTTATACAATGCTGTATGGCAAAGGGAAGGCTCTGGGCTTTTTTATGCTGCAAAATGTTGTCGGCTTTTTCCTTGCATTTTCTATTTTTGCCTGGAGAAAATAGACGACATTTAAAATGATTGCAGAATGGAACATCACTTTCCCTGTAAAACAGTGCTCGCTGAGAGATGGTGGGATCTCACACTTGACCAAATTAGCATATGCGCTCAAATATCAGAGCTCTGACTAGTAAAAATAACACTGGATTTGCATTTCCACATTTTTAGCTCTCGCTTCCCTGTCTGTTTGGTTTTATGCCTTTTTTCTTGACTGACAATTCTCTTTGTGGCAGATTTATTGCTGTTCTGCTGTTTGGACCCTGTAATCAACTAGACACTTGGCTGGAGACGTTAGTCATTTCATTAAGTACTTTTTTTGCGGATATCTCAGGCATAATTTTCTTGCTTTGCTTCCAAAAAGCAAATGACCCATGACCAGCGAGTCCGAGTATGAATCTTTAATAAACAGAGGTAGTACCAACAACGCTCTCAGGTTTCCAAACTGTGGAGGGCTAATTAAAAGACGTTGGATGGGGAGGAACTGCCATTGCCATCTTGCTCTGACAAAAATATGCCTGCATCTGTTCCCAGTCAAACCACTCTTTTTGAAAGCGTTGTCTTATTTATCCTCCTTGCTTCCCATCAGAGCTATAGATGATGCTTTCCTCATGCTATGTGCAGATCTTGTGTGGTAATATTTTTACATTGTTTTTCAGCACTACATTGCTGCAAACAAAGATTACATAGTTGTCTTAGGAGTAGAGATAAAGCATGGAGTGGGGTTCTTTTTATCATTACTGTGTCACTAATGATTATACTTTATTCATGAACTAAGGAAATATAATTATAGCATTCCCCTACACTTCATGGGCAAAGAACCATTCTCTCATTTTATTGAGACACCTCCTTAAATTGCATTTTCTCCCTCCACGGAGAGTCCTTCACGGCCGTGAATCCTCTTTGCAGTGACATGCTCTCTGCAGGCAAAGATGCTCTCTGTGCCCCAAAAATACCACCATATGTTATGTGCAAAAGAGTGGGGAGATAGGAGCTTGTGTACCCACCCATGCCTGGTTTATTGACCCCATTAATTTTTTACAGAGGCTGATTCAATAGAAAGCCAAGTTGTGCAGCATATCGCCGTCGGTGCTGGGAGGCAGAGCTCTCTCAGGTCTGGGCAGCATGTTTTCCTGGTGAGGATCAGTGCAGGAAATAACTACAGGTCTACTTTGCACTGGTCTTTCATTCCTCGGGAAGGGGAGAAGCTCAAAGAGCGAAATGCAGCAAACTGCACCCCACAAGTCAGTAGCGAAGCACAAGGAGATGCTTGTCAGCAACTTACCCACCTCAGGCTTAGTTCAGCTCTTCCAGCCCTGCCATAGGCAGCCCCGTGGGTTCCCCAGTGTGTGTAGCTGCAGTGCTGCACCTCTGTCTGCAGAGACCTTCCAGTTCTGTCGGGACATGATGTTCTCGGGAGAGCCTCCCTCAGTGTCCCCAGGCAGTGCTGCAGGATGCGCCATGGGGAGTTAGCCCAGAAACCCCTCAAGAGGGGACCAGGTTTGCCCCTTGGACAGTCTTTTGAGTTGGTTTTGATATTTTTGCCTTCGTGATCAAGTGGATTGCTGACTGCTCAACTTCATCATGTGAAATGGCAGAAAATAAAGCATAGAAAAGAAGTGGAATTCATCAAAGACTTTCATCAATGATGACCTGGAAGAATAGATGTAAGAAAGTGAGCCTTGTTTCATCATTGTTTACAGTGACAGCCCAAATTTTCATCAATTAACATATGAGCCCATTACTTGAAAGATGCAATGAGCCTGTGGGACAGCATTCAGTATTTCTTTCTTTCTCAGGGGAGCTGCAGGGTATCAGTTGACATCTTGGAAGCACTCTTGCCACACAAGTGCTTTTAAAGCTGCTTTTCTGACTGCAGAAGGCATAGTTAAGCCTTACACGTGTATTTTGTATATGCTTTTGGGTACCATTTCGTCCCATGACCCCTTAGGAGACCTCATTGACCTTCTCACAGCTTCTTGAGCCCAAGGAAAGCTCACTCAGCCTTTATATTGCCAAGCTTCCTTCAGTGCTACGCTTAGGAACACGGGAACCAGATAGATTTATCAATACAGCTCTGATCAGAAGTCATAGCCAGGATGATAAAATGGTCAAACGTCCCAATTTCTTCAAATTAGTGGCACACTGAAGTTCCTCGGGGACCTGGAAGCTGCAGGCAGGCAGCTGGCCTGCCAACCAGCCGCGTGGCAGCGGGATGAGTGCTGTCAGTCTTGTGACAGGAGGAGCCCCAGGGGCTGGTCCAGCCAACAACCAAAAGAGATGAGGCTGTTCTGAGTTTGTCACTTGCAAAAGCAGGAGAAGGTGACAAGGCAGAGCCCAGACGTGCTGGAGGTTGAGTGTGAGAGGGAAGGCTCCAGCACTGGGAACTAGCTAGATGCAGGACAGGATTTCTGGGGGTGACAAGTGTTGGAGCGAGGCTGTTTTTGGGGTAGGGAATTCCTGCTTAAGGATGTGTGCCCGAGCATGCACATTTGGAGTAAATGCCCCACCTTTTTCTCTGGTAATTTGTCCCTCTGGACTTTGGGGGCATGACTGAAGTGGCAGGCTGCTTTTTCCTCTCGTTTGAAAAGCCACATTTGAATATAGTGTCATTTTCCCTGATAAGATGAACACTGTAAATTAAACAGAGTCGGCAACCCCAGCGCATTAATCTTCCTGACGCAATCCTACCTTTAGCATTTCCTGACATAGAGTTGATGCTGACTTAATTGTGCAGCCTTAAAGGAGATAGATGTGAGTATGTAAGTGCAAGAGCAGTAAGAAACTGGAGATGTAAGCTCAAAAGCTGTGCAAGGGGTGGATGGTGCACAGATCCTTGCAGCAAGGAGATTGGGGTGACAGGTTTATTGTAGTGGTCATCTAGTCAGCCCTGAAAATCAGGCTTCCCACAGGAGATCTTACAAGACTTAGTGACCAAATAGTCGTCCCTTTCTGCTCTCCCTTGCACACGTGCCATCTGCCATCAGCACGAGTGGTTTGTGGTTCTCATGTGGTGTCCTCTTACTGCAGCACGCGGCTCCAGAGGTCTCGCTGGGAAAGAAAGGTCACAAAAGTCATTTTGGAACTTTATTTTTTGGAAGCTATCAAAAGATGCAAATAAGTGCCTAATGGGCTTTGAAATGGTCTTTGAAATCAGTGGGAGATAAGTCTCTGAGTCTTAAAATACCCCACACAAAGTGTTTGCATGCATCTTTAAGCATCTAAACACCTTTAAGATAGGTCTCTTCGGTGCCTAACTCTGAGCATAGGTTCCTGCATCCCCTAGGCACTTTCAGAATTGCATCCAAAGTTGTTGAGGTTTCCCCTAAAGAGCACCCTTTTGGTTTAATTTTCTCATTGACTTCATTTTCTCTTGACTTGAGACGTAATCTATATTAACCCACACTCATTTTTTGTAGCTGGATGTAGAGAAGTGAAGATGTTTCCGAGCTGTTTTATTACCAAAAAGGAGCATATGGTTGATTGTGTCCCATCTGAAATGCAAATGGTAGAGATACGTGGAAAGAATTACTATTACTTGAGCAGTAAATGTCTCCTAATGAATTGAGTTTGACTAAGGTGGGAAGCTGGAAACGGCAGCAGGAAGAAATGACGACGGTTAATATTTCAGTGGAGCAGAACATTCATATTCTGCTGATAAGGAGCTTCTTAGGAAATGAACTGGGTTTTTTATTTTTTTTCTTGTATTCTGTATGTTCATCAGTATGGGGAAGTGGTTACAGAGGGAGCCAGACTCTTTTCTTCCACTAGTTCTGAAATCATGTGATTTTTTTATTATTTTTTTTGCCACGGCTTTTCACCGTTGGCATCTTTTTGAGACAAAGTCTTCTGCATTTTGGGAACATTTGGGGAAAACAGACCTACCCAATGTAAAGAAAGACTTAAAAAAAGACCAGTGCTGGTTCCAGTGATTACATCACCCTGGGCATGTTTGCAGAGGCCAGAGACCAAAAGGGGTGATGGAAAAATCAGACCCACACTGTCTCATTTCCTATGTTTCCTCTTTCCACCAAAGTTTTACTCTTGCATATCACTTCCAGTGATCGAAAGCATCCAGATGTCTGCTGTGAACGGGAGGTGAACTGACTTTTAAACACTTTCTTAAATCAGCTGGAGGCTGACATTTCCAGTATTAACTATCCTAGGGGAGAGCTGTGGAGTCGGCGCTGTGAGGTTCAGGGTGTGAGCTGCCAGGTTAGACCCCTGGCTTTGTCCCCAAGCAGGATCACATCATGGTTAATGCAGGCATTCCTGAGGCTGAGCTGTCTGTTACATGGCAGGGTTGGGGGGGCCAGAGGATTAGCAGATACCCAAGGCTGTCTGACATTGCTAATGTTAATGAAATAGAAGAAACCTAAAGGAAAAAGGCTGCAGCCCGCTGTTGATAGATGTAATTAGGTTTCCTCATCTTACAAGCAGCAGCAAGGCTTGCTGGGTCCAGGACGTGTCCACGTTGCTGTGTTAGTTCAGATCCAGACCAGACTTTAGAAGTGAATCCACCACCGTGCTTTGGTTCACGTCTCAGGGCAACCCAGAAGCTCACGAGCTGGGTCATTGTGGTTCTGCAGATGCCCTTAAGCTGCCTGAGGTAGGGCTGCTGCCACCCTACCTGTGCTTGCCCATGCTCTCTCTCGGCCATGGGAGCCTTAACTCTGCACAGAGCGTGTCGCCAGCTCAAGAGTGGGTGCTGACCTTCCTGGGGGACACCTGGGCAAGGCTTTTTGGTTACTGAGGGACTCAAATGTTTCAGAAAGTGCTCGTTCACAAAGCCTCTTTGCAGGTGTTAATACCCAGTAGCCTCACCGCGTCCAGAAGCTGGGGGAGATCCCACCACCCCTAGGCACAGTGAGGGTACAGTTGCATCACTGTGGTCAGTCTCAGTCTTCACAGGTGGTCGTAGCCCACTGGGGTGAGAGGAGGCTTCAGTCTCACATCTGTCACTATGACCAGAGCCCCTGTGAGTGCTGCAGTTGTTATCAGAATCAAATCAATATAAAACCACATGTATACAGTGGGCAGCACCTCAGCGGAGCTGAATTTTGTGTCTTTAATTGCAGCTTGAATTATCTGCATATTTGTTTGGGTTTGCAAGAAATTACAAGTGGTAATGATGTGGTCATGGATACACTCTTCTTTATCTTTCCTTTTGCCTCCTTTTCTTCTCCGTGTCTCTTCCCTCTCCCCACATTTCATTTCCAGCCAGCAATGCAAGCGACCTCTTGACATAACTTGCCACTTTCATTCTGTTGCTTTACGTTGTGCAGTCAGGAAAATACACACACTTTTATTTCTGAGATGTATTTATGATGTCATGAAAAAACTTTATCATATTAGCCTCTTCTTTTTTAATTTATCTTTTCAGGTGTGTGTGCAACATTGACTGTTCTCAAACCAACTTCAATCCTCTTTGTGCTTCCGATGGGAAATCTTATGATAATGCATGTCAAATCAAAGAGGCATCATGCCAGAAACAGGAGAAAATTGAAGTCATGTCTTTGGGTCGATGTCAAGGTAACTCTTATAACAAAACTCATTTCAAATAATGTTTTCAATTTTTGTTCAGGGAAAAAAAAAAAATGAAGCTGGTCTGGCTTCTTATTTGGCACTTCTTACATTTCCATTAGATTCTTGCAATTTATATTGCAGAGCACAGGCTGTGGGAGGGGGCAGAGTTCTCTGTGGTACAGATGCCAAGCAAGGCAGGAGGAGTGGTGTGTGTAACCCTTCCCACACCCTGTGTGCAGCAGCAGGGCACTGTCCAATCCTGCACTGGTTTCAAAATCAAGCACCTTTATTTTGCCCAGAGCTCTGCCCTCCAGGAAGGAGTCAGAGCAGGCAGCAGGAGAGCCCCTCAGGTGCATTTTGCCACCCAGGATGGGTCCTCTGTTGCTCCCTTAACTGGAGCAGCACCAAGCAATCTCAGGAAGCCAAAGGCGTGCTCCCAAACATAGTGCTGGTGCTTGTTGCTCCTGGGATCTCTGCTGGGCTCATGAGATGTCTAAGGTGTCTGGAAAGAAATTTTGCCAAAGGCATCTCAAGACTCTGTGCTTTGCCATGCCCAGCTCCTTGACTACTACATCACCTGTGACCCCTGAGATTACTTTCAAAACTCTAGTTTGTTCTAAAATAAAAATGAAGAAAATTTCCCTTTAAATAGCTCTCTTAAATAAAGTGTCTGCTGAGGCTCAGACTCTTAATAGCTTTTTTCCCCTTAGCTTCTGACCTATAAATCCTTGGTACATCTACTTCGAAAGCTGTACTCTACAGGTGGATTAAACACATTCTGGTTTAGTCCTGTCTCTTTACAGTTACCCACACTATATGGCAGTTCATTTCAGAGCACCTATTAAAAATCCCCCATTACTTCAAATAGAGCAGAAATGACAACTTCTGCTTCCTAGGGATGTATTTATCCCAGCTACAATCTGCTATCACATATTGTTAGAAAAATGTCTTTTCTTCATGGAAGATGTTTCCCATTTCCTTCCAAAAAGCCTGATCCTGTTGCTTTCACCTGGCAGACCCCAGGGGAGCCTTGCAGCCAGCAGCAATGCCACACAGGCAAGCAAACCTATCTGTTGCCTGGGCACTGGTAGCTGGGGCATGGTCTGCATCAAGTGCAGGCTCCCCAAGCAATTCCACATCTTTCTTTCCACACAGATAATGCCACAACAACGACTAAATCAGAAGATGGGCATTACGCAAGAACAGATTATGCAGGTAAGCTTCCTACTCTGTGAGAATCCAAGTTCAGATGAACTGCTTTAAGTCTCTTTTCCCCTCTGTTTGCTAAGGTGAAGTGTCTTCATCTTCTAGTACAGTTTTCTTCCTTTACTTTAAGAAAACTCTGTCTTTGCATTACTGTTTCTTTCTCTGAAAACTCTCTTTCTCCTTATTAAACACTCTTCTTCCTTTTTTGTCCATGTACAGACCCTCTGTCCATCAAACACCTGTCCTGACAGTGAAAATAAGTATTGCAAACTGCCTGAATTAGCAGATGTTATTGGAAATGATTGAATCAGATTACCTCTGGTTTTGCCACGATACACAGAAAGTGAAAATCCAGAGCACAGCACAGCTGTGCTACCATGAAGTGTTGCCATAATAGATAATATTGCCTGTTGGTGTTTAACTATGAAGTTAATAAGGTTCTTAATTATTTTTTCTTTAAGTGATAAATGGGTTTAATTTATTTAGAAGCTACAATAAAATATAATAGCTGAATAATCTTATATGGCATTTGAAATTAAAAACATGTAAATACCAGTGAGGTTTGGGAGACCTTTTTTCCACCCGATGCCTGGGAGGATTGATTTAGAAATTGGATTGGTTCAATGCAAATATTTGCAGCATGCACTGAGAATTCCAGCCTTTGGGAAGGTATTGTGGGAATGGGTCAGGTGATAACACTCGTTGCTGAAGTTTATGATGTTTTTGTGGTTTGAAAGAGAGAGCAGGTGCAGATTGCTGGCTTTACCTGAGCAGCTTTTTCCATGGCTTAGGTGACATCCAGCTGATGGCTTCACAGGCTTTAACATTTCTTAGCAGGAGCATCCTCTGACAGTAGGTAGTTCAACTGGTCACCTCATGTGAGGGCCCTTTGTGCATGACATTGCCATGCTGATAGGATACCCAGCTGTTAGACAAGGTTGTTCTGTTCCTGCTTAAAAATGGTGCATGGTGATGAAAACAGAGCTGTGAATAAATGGTGTCTCGGTGTCATCAAGACACTTGGTGACTCTCAGCTTTTTTCTGGGAGGCAGCAGCCTGTTTCCTTAAAAGGCTGGAAGGGCTGAGGTTGTATCCTATGATACTTTTTAAATGTCATGCAACCTGTCCTACTCAGCTACCATCTGATGGTTGAGCTTTAGGATGGCAGTGACCCACATCACCTAGACAGGAGACACCACATTTACACATGTAGCAACTCAGTTGTAACAAGAAAGGCAGGTTGAGGATTAGGGAGGAGGAGGAAGAGATCACAGCAATGACAAGAGAAAGCCAAGTCATGGGTCACAGAGGAAGAGCTGCTCAGAAGGCACCTTCACCTCAAGTGGGCAAGGAGGAAGAGAAAAGCTCTTGCTTAGGAGAGAGATGGTATTTCAACCCACGCTTGAGAAGAGATGGTGGGTAGAAGAAAATTGATTGCAGCAAAACATTGTCGGGGGTAAGGAGCTGAGCAGGGAACACAGGAAGAAACTGTGTTAGTGGGCAGAGCTACAGCACAGGGGAGTGGGTCTCTGGTGCAGATGCTCTCTGAGTGCCAAGGAGTGTGGGAACAGATGGTCCAGCTAGAGGTGACAAGGGTCTATGGAGAGGAGACAGGTCACTGCCCTAGATGGAGGGCAATCCGCAGACCTCCATTTACCCCAAATGCTTGTGGCATTCTGGGACAGCCTAGAGGAAAGGGACAGACGTGTCAAAAAGCTGTAGCAACCCCAGCCTTTCAGAAACAGTTGGTGAAAAAGAAGACAGCAGTATGAAGCTGAGGCTTGGTGAGCATTAAGGGTTTGGCATTTGCCAGGCAGGAAGCTCCATGCCATCCTCACATTCTTTCCAGCGCAGAAGCATTTGATGATGGGTGTTAGAGGAAAGTGTTAGGTACTACATTTTCCCCCCTTCATATCTCCTCAGAGGGGAAATGCTGCCCTGACCGTGTGGAGCTGTGTGTGAAAAAGCAGCCTTTGTCATGCCTTTGAAGCAATTTCCCCAGCCTGTGCCTTTCCAGAGAATACCTTTGTTCTCTGCCATTTAACAGCACTAAAAATCACTAAGACTGCGAGCACTACACGCTTTGAAAAACATTGACTCGTATGGACTGACTTTCCCGGGGGAGAAAATAGCAGTGGGCATAATTGATGTTGTCAATTATGCTAATGCAGCAGTGCCAAATGCTCTTTGCAGAAATTGTGGTAGCTGACTGATGTGGGTTTTTCCATAAACACCCCCACACGCTCAACGTGGGGTCCCGGGAAGGCAGCAGCTTTACAAGCAACCACAAGTCCCGACAGCCAGCTGATTTTTTTCATATTGAACTATTCAAACCGTCTGTTCAATCAGTCTCTTTGCTCCCTTCCATTCTTTCAAGCCCAGTGATTCTCACAAACACCACACAGATCTCAGCTCGCAAAGCCAAGAGTGCGCGTTCCTTTGGAGTATAAATCCTTGCATTAAGTTTGCACTGCCTTGGGTTTTTAAGGGCTCTTTCTTTACACAGCTGAGATTTACTCCAGCATTCTAAATGCCTGACTGATGGCAGAGACACCCAGAAGCAGTGTCCCCTTTTTCAGCAAAGCAGAGGTGGGGAGAATGGCCCTTCTCTGATGGTGTCCAGCTCTCCAGGCTCACCAGACCGCTCTGGCTGCGGCTGCGTGTGCACTACGTGGCAGCACAGCATCTCTACACGTATCTCTTTCTGCCTCTCTTTGTGCAGTCCTGGCCTCTGGCTTTTCTGAGACCCCAAAGTATTTGTCAGAACGTGGGGGGATTTCCAGGCTTTTCAACAAAAGGCAGATTGTTGAGGTTGATCGAGTTTGTGAAATAAGATTCAATTGGAGTCGATAAATAAACGGGGGGGATTTTTCCATCAAACCCAATAGAAACTCACTTTATTTTGCAATTGCCATCAAAGAGCATTTTTTACACATTTTAAGTGTAATGTATCTTTTGGAGTGTACTGTTTGAGCTGAAAGTCCTGTGATTGATGATTTCTTGAATTCCTCATTATATGCCTAAAGAAGCTGGCTGTCTCAGTGACGTTTTAGCATGCAGAGTCTAAGCAATCAAGGAGGTTTCATCTTATTTATTTGCCTATTCTTATTGTTCAATATTTACATTCCCTTCTTAAGATCTGGATATTAGCAGTTATCCCCATAACTGATTTTATCCTTTCTCATTATCAAATTACAGAGATTTTTTTCCAAGCCATTTGGGCACAAGGAACAAGTCAGTATGGATGAGCTATACTCCAATGTTATATATTCATGAAAATTGTCAGCAAAGACACTGACACATTTGATAGACCTATTCAATAATACCATCTTCCAGGCCAGACAAACCTCCCTGTATGAGCACTGATTAGATCAAGTCTCCACAGCCAAATGCCAGCAGCTCAGTGAAGCTGATGGAAAGGAGAAGGCGGCATCTTCAGCTCCAGTAGTCTCCTTTGGTGAGAAGTGTGCATCTGCAAATCAGTTTGAGGTGTATTTTTGGGTTCCTTGGTGGTGGGTAAGCTCTGCCTTGGCCAGAGGCTGCAGTCTCAGCTAGTCCAAGGACTCTTTTGCAAGGCAGTGCTGTGGCCCCTCTTGCTGATGCCGATGCTGTGCCTGGGAAATGCTAACGAGCACAAAGCATCCGCACGCGGCTGCTCGGTTCCCTGCTCTCCCTCCTGCTTCCCCACGGGATTTCAAATCTATGTGACAGCCNAAATCTATGCACCAGCCTCCGATCTTTCTGAGCCTGCTTTCTGGCACTGGGGCCTTCCTGGCACTACTGGAGGAACTTGGGCAAGTAATCCGGCAGATGGCTGTGTTGCCCAAGCAAACTGAACGCTCTACCAAAAAGGGCAAAATCCATCTGTGTCAAGACATCAGCTTCCCTTGGCGAGGCCAGGGCTGTGGGATGAAGGCCATGGGAGCCATCTCAGATTCCCTGCTCCAAGGATAGTCTTGGACTCTTCAAAAAGTCTCTTTAAAAGTCCCAAGAGTCTTGGACTCCAAAATAAATAGGCTAAATAATAAATGCAATATTTATGTTTGAGAAAAGAAAACTATGCTAAAATTTTACCAAAACCTGCCACTCCACATCATTAACTTCTCTTCCCTTTGAGTGGAAGAACAAGCCATGCCTACCAAAGAAAAAGTGGAGAACTGGCAGCAGTGCAGTGACCCAGCACGTGTGAGAAGCACTGGCTTTCTTCACAGGCTCGATACAGAGTCCGCCAAATTTAGTCACAGTCGTCTTCATTGTCTGTAGCAGGCCTGGAGAGCAGCCAGGAATCCGAACAGCAGCACTGGATTTCTGCAGACAGTGACTTTTTTTTTTTCCCCCTTCCTCCAGGAATAAAATACCAGAATTCTGGACTATCTCCCTTGCCCAAATTATAACATTTTCAAAGTAGGTTAAGTTTTGAGTGTAAACTACTTGACACCGTCCCTTAAAATTAAATTTTTTGTCTGCTACCTTGTCAGCCATTTCCTAAACCACTGAAGAATAATAAAGCCCCAGAGCTTAGCTATGGGATATAAACTATCATGCAGTTTTGCTCTGCCTTTGCCAAGCAGGCTTTCCTTTCTCCTTAATGGAATTAGAAAGTGAGCCATGGAGCTGAGCACCGTGCATCCATCCCAGCTAGAGAGAAACCATTTCTCATCTGCAGCCTTGGAAAAATGCTGGGGAAATCTCAGCCTTGCATATGCAGATTGGCTTGGCTTTCACTTCCACAGACTCCCAAGTCAGAGGTTGTTACACTAAACAAATAGATTATTTAGGATGCATTCCTGCTTTTCCATCCAATCGCTTCAAACTTGAACACTTTGGCAGCTGTGTGGCAGCACCAACGCTGTCTAGCTGCGTTCTCCGCCGGCACTCGCACGCAGAGGCATCGTACTCCTGGTGTTTGGCAGCACAAGAATAGCACAGTTCATACATTTCTTGAAAACTGTGAAGCTTTTCATGTTGCTGCAATTGTTATTTGCATTTACAGGTGCAAGGTTGAGGAAAATACACATAAAATTTATGCCCAGTGAAAGTCCGGAAAAGGTGGCGGATAAAGTGAAGACAAAACTCTGGCATAGTTTGTACTTTGGGTGGTACCATTTAGGGGGTTTTGGAATAATTTCCCAATAGGGTCAGGTGGAGAAGGGTCATTTTTGGCTTGCTTTGTCTACCTAACCCAGGCACTCCTGACTGAAAAATTTCCCCAGCGTAGAACAGAGGAAATGTCTCGGCTCGTTGTGCGCAACCGGGACACTCCCCAAATCAGGCTCAAATTTACTGGCCTAGAAAGTAGCATAGAGGTTCCTCAGGAATAATAACTGTGTGTAGTTTAATTTATGGAGTACTATAAAACACAGATAAGAAAAATATTCCTACTTTGGATTTCCTTTGTGTGATTTTCAAGGTGAGAGAGAGATCACCATATTCTGGTAGCATGGTGCTCTCCAGCCCTTCTCCTGCCTTGCAACTCCTCCACTGTTGTTGATATCCAGAAGAAAACTTAAAAAGTAGAGGTAGAGGCCAGCTGGCAGGTTAATGCTTCTTACTGTCAGCTGCTTCTGAGCTCGAGTCTGAGTAGCCAGCAGGGTCAGTCCCAACAGCTCGCTTGCTCCTCAAACCTTCGCTTGTCCTGGGTGCTGTTTTAAATGAAAAATTCCAGCTGCTTCTTTTTGTAATTGAGCTCCTGGTTTTCAGAAGGGGGGGTGCAGAAAGCCCTACTCCACCGTCTTTCTGTGTCATCAAGAGGTTTGGGTGCTTTATTTCTAAACTATCAGAAGCTGGGGCATTAATGCAATTGTCTAGCAGTGGGCTCTGCAGCGTAGGCTGTGGTGTTCGACAGAACACACTCAAATTTATCTTTAGATCCTGCCTGGCTCCATCTTCCTGAAATCTACATAATTTTTCTGGACTAGGAGATGAACACACTGTTGTAAAGGTCACCTAATAGCCTCACAAACAAGTCCCATG
Source organism: Chloroceryle aenea (assembly GCA_013399075.1). Lineage (NCBI taxonomy): Eukaryota > Metazoa > Chordata > Aves > Coraciiformes > Cerylidae > Chloroceryle > Chloroceryle aenea. The sequence goes on along the minus strand of VWZY01002632.1, from coordinate 83,417 downwards.
CCAGGAGGGAAGCTGAAGCACTCCAGAGCACTGCGCTGTGTGATTTAACAGCAATTACTCCTACCAGTCTTTTCCTGAGGAGCATGCAAAATCAAAACACACTTGTGGAGATTTTAAGAACAAGCAATAGGGAGAGAGAAATATTGCTCATTTCATCTGCCAGCCTCAAGAGAATACCTCACTTTTATGAGAGTTCTCCTTTAACTTTGAATCACATGTGCCAAGCCTGGTAAATGTGCTGGTTTTTTTTTTCCTTTTTGATTTCTGGGGTTTTGTGGGTTTATAATTAAAGAAATTGTGCCTTTTCACTGCTTACCATTTCCCAGTGTCATGCTCATGGAACCTGTAATTGATATAATTAAAACTTAAATTAGGTCTCAGGTGAACTCCTAGACATCTCTTTACCTAGACTGATGAAGCTTAAGGAAAAAGGACCTTTCCATTTGTGCCTTTAAAGCTTATCCCTTAATTTAGTCACTAGTGAATGTGAATCAAAAGTTGCAGAATTCATTTGTGCTTTCTTCCCATAATAAACAAATTCAGTAATGCGAGCAAACGTTAAAAGGAAAGCCTTTTGATTTCAGCAGAAGCTCAGCAGCCTGAATATTCAGTGTGTCCAGGCTAAGAATTTGATGTGTAGAAAAGAGACAGGGAGAGCAAGCACCATCCTGTAACACTGATACTGACATGGGCAGCCTAAAAAATACCACATCAGACCAGGCTATTTTAGTGTTGTCAGCATCCCTGGTGCATTTGAGTCTTGGAAATGAATTCGGGGGTAAAGCTTTGTGAAGATTTAGGGTGAGGGAGCAGTTTGTAATGCAAATATGTTTGGGGTTTTTTTTTCCATGTGGGGTTTTCATTAGAACAGTGCACAATTAATAAAGCCTGCTCCAGACACTGGCTCCCACTTCTGCTTCCCCAAGACTGGGTACCTTACTGGTTATTCTTCCCTTACATTATCGTGAAGCAGGATTCTGTAACATTTTGTTCTGTTAAAGGTTAGGGATAAAAACAGAAACTGTGTTGAGCAGACGTGAGCAGACCTGAGTTGGTGTAGGCATTTCTACAGATTCTGCCATCCTTGTCCCAGTCCGGAAACATATGATGTATCATTTACATATGTTTTGTCTTATGTGGAGCACAAAAACCCATCTTCCTGAGCAAATGTGAGCCTTTCAGTACTCACTGATCTTTCTGTCCTCTGCTCAGTATCTGCGTTTTGATCAAAAGAATGAGTAAGCTCAAAAGAAGGTAGAGCTTTTAGAAACAAAAGACACCTTCCTGCTTACATGTAAAAATGTGATCCCTAAAAGTCAGCACCATTGTACCTGATTTCTCGAGTTGTCTTGAACCAGATACCTTTGTTCTGAAAGTACCTCTCATGGCAAGGGCTACCCAGAAGAAATGGATGCTGGAAGGGACGTTCAGAAAAGCCCCTTCATGGTTTTCAGTCATGTGAGTTGTTATGCTTTAGTCAAAGCCACTCCCAGGATTTCTTTTTCCTAGCCTTTGTTTTCAGAGGTTTATGGAAATGGAAATCTAGCAACATGATCTGCAACCACTGTTCAGCTGCCTTGAACATATGGATTATCCCCCATAATACTTGGCCCCACAGAGCACGCTGCCTCCGACATTGTCAAAGCATTTGCTGTTATCAAAGTAAGGTCATTTTATAGCTCAGTCATCAGGTGCCACCAAGTTAATACTCTATCTTTGCTGCTTCTTAGATGAGATACCCCCCACGTGAAGGTCTCTCCTTTGAGATAGACCAGCATTAACTAACAGGGCTCTATGTTAATGTCATCTAACAACACATGAGGAGTCCAGCCACCAAGTGCCTTCCACAGCTCTGTGCTTCAGTTTACTGCAGACAGCCCCAAGCCCACTTCACATCAGAATTCACAAGGAGGCTTAGATTCTTCTCCCTTTGGGCTCTAGAGAAAACACACAGTCTGGTTCTTCTGCAGGACCAACAAGAGTGTGTAGGTACAGCCTGAGACTTGCTGTGGCACGGGGTGGTAGCACACAGGACCCTTCCAAGCCTCTGCTACAATGGCTGGGATTCACTCGGTGGCAGCTGTGGTGCTGGTTTAGCTCTCAGACTAACTGCTAGCACTCTGTCCACGTGCCAGGAAGATGGTAGATACCAACTGTCTTTGGCCTGCTGACATCCTGGTAAAGGTGTTTTCCTCTCGAGAGCATCTTCTTTACCTCTTCAGTCTCTCTGCCTCCCTAACAAGAAAGGAAAGTAAAAAAAGTATGTCAGACAAGACTCTGGTTTAGTGGAACATCTCCTGTATGAGGAATGGCTGGGGGAGCTGGGTCTCTTTAGCTTGGAGAATAGGAGATCGAAGACTCATTAATGTTTAGACTCATGTAGAGGGCAAGTGGTCAGGAGGATGGAGCCAGGCTCTTCTCAGTGACATCCAGTGATAGCACAAGGGGCAATGGGTGCAGCTGGAACACAGGAGGTTCCATGTAGACATGAGGAGAAACTTTTTCTCTGTGAGGGTGACAGAGCACTGAACAGGCTGCCCAGGGGGGTTGTGGAGTCTCCTTCTCTGGAGTCATTCAAAACCCATCTGGATGTGTTCCTGTGTGACCTGCTCTAGGTGACCCTGCTCTGGCAGGGGGGTTGGACTGGATGATCTTTTGAGGTCCCTTCTAATCCCTAACACACCGTGATTCTGTGATCTTTTCCAAGGAATAGGCTGGGAAAATTAATCCTGTTGCCTGGATTTGGGGAGGAATTTCACTCAATCTCAGTTCCACCCTTCCTCTGGGCTCCAGGCACTTTGTTTAGCTCAAGAGTCATCTTGGAAGGATGCTGCTGAAGATGGTGCACAGCAGCTGTTTGCCATCCATGCCACCAGTTTGAATTGGTTAATGGATGTTCAGGAGTACCACAGGGTATTTTTATGCCTGGTAGCTCTATTTTAGGCATAGTTTCTGTAAATCAGCTGTTAGGAATTACAGGCCCTTCCTAAGCATTTCAAAGTTAAAGTTATAATGAGATGCTAGAATATCTGTTTTCAGAAAACATCAACATTTAAATATTTGTGTTTGATCTCGTCTGAAATCTAAAAAAAAAGAAAAAAAAAAGAAATATTCACAGAACCGAATTTCTTCAGAAATTTGTTTCGTAGGATGTTTTGGCATTCTGCATGAAACGTTAGATATCAACATACCATGAGATGAAAGCATGACAGTTGTAATAAATAAGTTGTGTAGTAAGGAAGGTTGCTATTTAGAACTGACTGAAACACCATCGTTTCTAGCTGGAGTATTAGCGTGTCACATTACGATACAAACACCAGATAATTTGATCATTTAGGCACGTGGAATGGTAACCTGAGCTTTAAAGGCTTTTGCCTAGACCCGGGAAGTATAAATGCATCTCGTAGAATGAAAAGAAATCAGGCTGGGGAAGAAAAGAAGGAACTGGGGTATTTATTTTTAATAGACCTTCCGAATTAGACTACAGGGAGTAGTAGCAATTTTTGCCTAGTCTAATACATTCGAGTAAAGACAGATAAATATCTTGCCACATCAGTTTCATTTTGCTGATGGTTCCACTTCTTTTCACTGAACACATCTGCTGAAACCCTCATCTCACACGGATTGTCTGAGCAGTGCAACATAACCAGTCTTTCTGTCCCTCTTTACATGGAGGGTACGAGACGCGTAAACCACTAGTGACAGAAAAGTGTGACTTCAGAAGAATGGAAGTGGTTTATAGCAGGTGGGAAATGCTGTGGAAGGTGCAGCATTTCGAATATCTTCTCCCACCCTCCTGTCCATAGAAGCCTTTCTCTGCAGTGAGGAGAATCCCAGCCTTGGCAGTCTGAGGTGCACATCTGAGCAAGCAGAAGCGCTCTTAATAACTCCGGGTTGAAAAGCAGCAGTAACCTGCTTAGCAAGGTGACTTTTTACACACTTGGGCTGTCATTTTACCATGTGCTCATGAGCATTAAGTTAGTGTGAAACTCTTTTCCTGGAAATAGCACAGCTGTAAAGCAAATGTGCTATTATAGAACCAGTGGCAGTGCATTTGAGACTGCTATCAGCCCTGAATCGAAATGCACTTCTTTGCCTACTGCTGCTGTCACCAGCCTTGGCTGGTTTAGACAGCGTTACATAATGGCAAAATATTTGTCAGGAGGAAGGAAAAAAAAAATAAATAAAGCTCTCCCTATGGTTTTAATCTCCCTCTTTTATTCTATGATTTAAAGCTGTGTCAGGTGTACATCAAAAACACCCCCTCCCCGGGGGATTTAATTTAGAATTTCATTTAATAATGGAAGTGTACTTCAATCTAGCTAGGATGGGAAAGGATTACATAAAAAACGTTGTTCTAAAATCAAGTAGCACAAGTCTAGCCTGTCTCTGTGCTCTGCAAATGAAGTAGCCATGGAAGGGCTTGGTCTATATATTAGTCTATAATATCAAAACTGATCAACTATTAGCGTTGGGTCAGGCATGATAGATGCTGAACATTTTCCTCTGCAGATTGCCTCAACAAGAACTGTGACTGTTTTTAGACACATCTGGCACTGCGGATTTTTCTCCATCCTGCATTTCAGTGATTTAAAGGGCCTTGGCTGGGCAGAAGGATGTCAGCTGTTTCGTTTAAAATACTGTTAGAAGAGTGAGTTAACATTTAAAGAGGCAGTAGGTAAAATTCTGGCTTTACTGAAACGAGTGGGAGAGTGACCATTGAGTTTAAAGGCTTTGTAATTTCTCTGTGCAGCTTTTTCATCCATTTTTATTCTTAGTAAATATTCCATTTCCTGAAATTGCCCTTTCTTTTCCATTCAGCTTCTCCCACTTTGAATATTAGCTCTGGGAGTGAGCGCTGAGATAAAATAGCAGACCCTTTATTTACACAGATGCCATCTGTACTGCTCACTTCTGTGGCACTTCTTTAAGACAGTAATAATGGGGCTGGGCGTATAAAAATAGTAAATGCAGGTATTCATTTATAAAAAAGATGTTCTTAATGGACATTTCTGGCTGTGCTTCAAAATGGGCTGTGTGACCAGTGAGGAATCTCAGTGGTGTAGAGAAGCTATTCTGCACTTTATGGAAAGAAACAGCAAGACAAGCTCTGCAATCTCATCGTGTCCTGTCATGCCCAAATACATCGACGTGTAGAGGCAGAGGGAGCCAGGGGCTCTGAAGAGTTTGGGGGGAGCTGGAGAGCACAAGGCAACCAGAGTCCATAAGCAGTTAGCTGATTTCAGCAGGCAGAATCTGAGCTGGGTCCACGGAGAAGTCACTTCAAGGACATTGTGCTCCTGGAAGAGTTTGCAGTTACCAGACAAGAAGAGGTGTTGACGGCTCCGTACCGGTGTCAGAGGGATGTGCACCCTGGCAGGGTCTCTCTCAGCTCCTGACCGGCACAAGGTGAGCTCTGCAGCACTGGGTGAGCTCTCCGTGTCTCAGAGACCGGTTATTGCTCAACAGACCCTTGGCATCTGAGCTGTAGACAAAAGGCTTAAATAGGTACATCAAGATTGGATCCTTTTGTTGCAAAACCAAGAGCATGCAAAGGTTTTGGCTTTGCCCTGCCATTGCAGTTTCAAGACAGGTGGGGGAAAAAAAGTGTATCTTTGGTAAATTAGGTAAAAGCCTACAGTGGGTTTTGCTGCAGTGGCATTTTGTATTGGGTTACCTTTTTCCCCTAGGCTTAGAACTGGGGCTAGTGAAGACTATCTTTCCAGATTCAGGCATGGGAAAGGAAGCACAGGGAGCTCTTCATCACCCAGTAGGAATGTCTAACATAGTCTGCTAAAAAATGATCCTCTGAACAGCCACAAAAGATTGTTAACATTAGAGCTAGGCAGATTCAGAATGCAAAGTTGTAGAATATGTGGACCCGTTCCCACCTCAGTTTTACAATGCAGGACTCAGGGGAGACAGATGAGCAAAAATAGAGATAAGCTGAGCAGGATTCATCCCTCAGCAAGTGTAGAGCTTTGCTTTGTACAGAGGAGTGATCACAGTTTTCCAACACGCCAATAAAATGTATTTACTTTTCTGAATAGCCTGAACAAAAGCAGTGAAAAGAGTGGCTGAAACTGTGCTTTCAGCCAACAACAGATACATCTCTGAGTAGTCACAGGCCAGTCAGGGTCATGTTCTGGCATCTAAAATGACCAAGATACACACAAGAGATTTGCCAGGCATGTGATTCGGAAAGCATTCAAAAATACTCCGTGCAGGAGTTACGAATTTCTATTTCAGTCTCCTAGTTTCTTACACACACTTCTTACACACACACATCCAAATTCTGCATCTCTTTCTTCAGTTTCCTGGATGAATCCTCTCAGGCAGCATGTTTTTACAAGCACAGATGCTACCCTGGAAAAAAGGGAGGGAAGGGAGCCAAGTGGGTGTCACACTCCAGCTTGGCAGCACCTTACCGACATGTGCCCAAAAAGAAAAAAGGAAAACCAAAAAGACTGCTTTTAGTAATCAAAACCAAGTGCAAAATTAGTGCAAATCTAGGGCTATAAAACCTTCAGGTTGTCAAAAGGACTGAAGGAAACGCCCTGTGGCCAAAGTGACATCCCTGACCTACTTGTCCACACTGTCACCTACCTGGGTAACCTTTCCATCTCCGTGCCTTCCATCAGAGCTCTCTGACAGTTTTGTCATTCGTTGCTCTCAGTTGTAATTTTCTGAAGTTTGAAGCATGCAACCAAAGAGTAAACTCTCCTAGCATTGTGCTGGCAGGCCCATAGAGAAGTTGGAGACCTTTTCAAATACTGTTTCTCACCATCCATTGATCTCCATAGAAAACAATCCATTCAGCCCCAGAGTTGCTATTGGAAATTAGGGGACAGGCTGGTAATTGGATTAGGGTGTGCTTTTATTTGCAGCAGTTTCTCAAAACAGAGCTCCTGGTTTGTTTCATTGATCAACTGCCCGATCTTTGTGCCAGTAAAAGCCACTCACATAGCTGCAGAGACAGAGTGAGGATTGATGGAAAATGCAGCTCTGTGTTACCTAGCTCTGCATGTTCCTCTGAATATGATGAGGTAGATGCAAATGAAAAGTGCATCTGCATGCAAACGTGGAAATGTTTAATTGCTTAAAAGCAGGTTTTCCTCACCGTAGTCCTTGAAAAATGGAAGAGCCACTAGTTGCATCAGTACTTCAATTCCTGCCTGCATAGGTCCCAAAGAGGGACACTGGGATTGCGCGTGTGACTTGGAGACGTTTGGATTCTACATTGTGGTAGGGATTGGAGGGGAGATATATGTGACTTCCACAGTTCCAGAGATGGGTTGGAAATAACTAAATTAAGTTTGCAGGTGTACTCCCAGAAACATTTTGGGCTTGATCATGCATGGAGCACATCAGCCTCGCAGCAATTGCAAGGCCCTAACTTAGGGCACTTCAATGCCCTTTTTCAGTGGTTCCTTCAGAAAAAATCTGCACCATGATTGTTGTTTATAAATCTCAGCCAATCTGGAGTTTTATTCCATCAGAATGTACGTCTATTTTATCCCATTCTGTTTACGAAAGATGCCCTTAGACCATTTCATTCCCATATAGCCCTTCCGAGCTGTACATCCCTGGCATAAGCCACATTGCCAACCAGCCACGCGGAGTCCCTCAAGTCTCCGACAGCACTTGCACCCCACTTCTCCCATGGAGGAAAAGGTGCATCCTATGTGGGCAGAGCTGCACTGGCTAGCTGAATCCCATTCTTCTGGCTGGGCAGCCCTCCCTGAACCCCCTCCCCATACACCCGTGGCTGGGAGGCAGAAGACATCGTTAGTCATGCGCCTGTCCCCCGGGGCAGTGCCAGTGAAATGATCTTGTTCCCTCCACGCATCAATATTCTTGACACTTGTCTTAAAACTTAGGTCATGCATATCCATCTACACTTTGAAAATTGTCAGAAGGGTACAAATATCCTTCACTATTTTTAGGGCCTTATCAAATGTATTTATCAGCTTTCTGGCACCTCGTCCCATTTGTCATGTTCGATGCTTGGTGGGGAAGGAGAACAAAGTCCTTTAGGAACGCAGTGGCGGATGGGTGAAGTGCCATAAGCTAAGACCACAGTAAGGAAAACTCCCGAGGGGTTTTGTGACTGTGGTCACAGTCAGGAAGCACCCATCCTGGTCCCCAGGAGGAGGGCTCAAGGAAGCAGCTCATCCTTACCTCTGCATTCACCCACCCGTGGGGTAGTGGGGGTGTGGAGGAGGTCTGCTCGCAGCTGTGGAGCAGGACTGAGCCACGAGGGAGGTAGACAGCTGTTGGCTGCTGGCTCTGCTGTCACTCCGCGTGCCGCCAGCACTCCCACGCCTCCTGGTGATGCCGAAACCCCCCTTGCTTCAGTGCACACCCTTGGCTGTGCATCCCAGTGCTAATGCTATGAGGATAGGGATCGATCTGTGTGCTATACATAATTCATACTGCTCACGCTAGGTGGTACAGGAGAGGTGTTGAGATGCTTGGTTTTCCATACACAAGTTGCCAACGGGAAGCTCTTCCAGCTCCTCCATAGCACACACCTCAAAGCCCTGCATCGGGTGGCTCTTTATTGTGCAGGTAACGTGTTCAGCCACCCAGTGCCACAAAACTGGGCTGTTGGTTTTCAGAAGGCAATGTATTCAGGTTGAAACTTTGCCCACATACCATCTGCTTCGCCCTTCTCTTTCTTTGACAAGAAAGCTGCATATATAATGGCCACTTGGCTTTCCCAGAGTTACATAAGGTTGTGGTTTTCTGATAGTTTTGCACTTTTGGAGCTCCCTGTCAGCTCCTTCAACAAGCTTCTGCTCTTGTTTTCAAGTGACAGAAATCAATACTCTCTTCATAGCTATAATGAATGTGACCCCCAGCCTTTTTGGGGATGACCACAAGCTTCCATCATATGTCTGAGGCCTATTTGCAAGTATTGATTTGTATTGCAGATTATCTGTAGCCATTTCCTATGAAATCTTCAGGTCTTGCAGTTTTGCTCTCTGCACTCGGTTTGGTATCAAAGGTTTAGCTATAAATCAGGACTGCCCACAGACACTATTGATAGCCAAGGGTGCCAAGTTATGAAAATGAGGTGTTTAAGCCTGAGTTCTTTAAGGAGGATGGTTCTCAGAAAGCTCCAACTGAGGGAAAGCACCACTTTGGAGTTGCAGCAGGCTGTTTACTCGAAGAGGGGGGAAAAAAAAAAGTGGAACCTTCATATGCAAATGGATGGCATTTGGAAATGTCATATAGCTGCATCTACATAGAAATAAGCTGCTCTCTGAGTGCTGCACTAGCAAGGCTGCTTTGATATAGAAATTGCATAGTAGCACACAAAGCAGAAACAGCAGGACACCGCACTTGGTCGAGTTCAGGGAGTTTTGTTCCTTAATCACCACTTAACTAAGCTGACTAATATTGCTGTGGCGCTGCGTGTTAGGCTGGGAATGGTTGTGAGTAGCTGCTCTTTGGGTTTGCTGCTAGGGAGGAGCGTGTGTTTGTACGTGCTGCATGGGCTGTGTGGTAGGGATGATGCTCTGGCTCTTGTGCCCCAGGAGATGTCCGTAGAGATGCTTCCCATGGCAGCATCCCTCCTGGTCACCCTCTGCCTCGGGTTGTAGATCCATGCCTGCTTGCTCTGAAGGAGAAATTATTTGATCATATAAAGAGACATCTGCTGCTAACTTCCACATACTGGGATGGTATTTCTAGCTCTGTTTAATGGGGTCCTAAAGAATAAACTGCAGCTCTTAGGATTACTTCTGCAGAGGAGGGGACATTGACCCGGTTGCCACTGTCCATTGTTGAACCCCTCCAGCACTGGCAGTAACAAGTAGCTCAAGGCAAGGCAAATGGGAAGGAAAACCAGCCCTCGGCCAGGCTGTTGGGAGGAATTTCTCACAGAGAGCTGACACCACTCCACTCGTGCCGTGCCACGTCTGATGGATACAGCACTCACCCCTCTGCCTTCAGGCATGCAGCCTAATTGGAGGGAACCTCACAAATCTCTACACTGACACCAGCTTTTTTTCAACCCAAAATTACAATAATAATAATGTTAACTCATCCTCTAAGGGCTCTGTCACAAGCTGTCTAAGGAGATCATGTGCAAGGAGGAAAAACTACAACTTCATTCCTTTACGTGGCTGGTTTGTGAAGGGGGAGGAAGCTGCTCCCACAGGGCTGGCAGTGTCTCTCTTGGACGGGGGGATCTGAGTGAAGGGAACGTCAGCAGCATGACAAAAACAAAGACTAGCTGAGTTTGCACAAAGAGGGATTTCATCTATTCTAGGAATGGGGTTAACACAGATTTATTCAATCCTGGCACAAAAGAAGAAAGCACAAACTGTAAGGGCCCCTTTATCCAGGACTTTGATAAATCCACAGTATAGCCCTGCATCATTAAATCACATCCATAGCAGTGACTGCAGCCCTCCAGACCAGCCCCCATGGCGACGGGCTCAAGAGCTTCATCTGGGTAGTTGATCCACAAAAGTCTTGAGAGGGGACTTGGTGACAGGTAACAGAGAGATGACATGGGGAGAGGAAGACCTTTCCAGTCTGCTGGACTGGGAAGCAGGTAGGTGCCATTCCCATGCAGCAAAGAACTGCTCCATGAAGCTGCTGAAGGAAGAGGTCAGTGCATCATCTCTTGGTACCCTCAAATCAAGTGTGGAGATGCTCGTGCACCATCTGCTTTAACCAGCAGTGACTTCTGCTTTAACTGACAACCTCAACAGGGGTAAGTGGATGAAATGTGGTGGTGAGGAAGCAGAGGAGGTCAGACAGGGTGACACAACAGCCTGCTTTACTTCCCTGAATGACATGGTCACTGCAGGGAGGAGTTATGGCTAATGTGAGCACCTGAACACGGAGAAAATACTGGTTTGGAGCAGCATTTGATTTCTTTTCTCTTTCAGGTTGTCTAATATTGCTGGGTGTTCCTGTTCAGATGTGTGAGCAGTGGCTGCTAGTGTCTACCTGTATCTCTTTGGGCTTGTGTTGCATCTTGCATTGCAGTAGCTACTTGGTAGCACCTACTCATGCCTTGGCTCTAGGGTAGAGCATCTGGGCCTAGCCACTGAAAAAACAAATGAAGGTTAAAAAAAATATGGTTACATTTGGAGTAGATAAATGGTCTTGTTACGTGCAGGGAAATGATTATAACAAGTTGCCTGCTTTTAAGCTGTGTTCTGAAATAAGGAAGATCTGTTCTTCACAGATGTTGTAAATAAAAGTGCTTCTCCATTTCAAAAGTTCAGAGATAGCTTTAACATATATAGCATAGCCCACATATATATCTGCTGACAAGCTGAAAGCATTTTGTTCTCCATTTGAACATCTGGGGATTATTAGTGTCTTAATTCATTGGTTTCTATTATTAATTATTGCAGCAGGCTGAATAATTAGGATATATTGCTGCAAAAGACAGAGCACAATATTTTTTTCCAAGTGCAGTAGGACATCTTGCCATCATCTCAAACATAAAAGGCAGTAGATTATTTTTAAAAAAGAAAGTGGATGTTATCTCATACCAGGGAACTCATTTGCATAGGGACATATAAAATTAATAAATTACTGTGTTGAGCAAGCCTATTTTGAGCCTGAGAAAAGAAGTGAATATAATTTAATTCACAAAGTTCCACTTCTTTTTTTTCCCCTCTTGGTAAAGTATTATCAGGAGGGTGTTTTGAGGGCAGTTTATCCAGAAAGACTAGCTTGAAGTTTGTACTTGGCGTGGCTGCAGGATGAATTTAGGCTAGGGCTGCAGCACAGTGGTGCCAGACATTTTCAGCTGACATTTGGTGTCTCACTTTCCACTAGCTCTTGGGGAGAGCAGGCTGGCAGGCTCCCTCTTGAGTGGCAGCGAGCACTCCCTTCTGAATTCTTACTCCCAACGCCCACCCAAACAGTGATTTTCAGGCTAGTTGCTTGCACACATTTTCTTCATTGTGAAGAGGCTCTGTATTTGTAAGAGGAAAGCTTTAAAGGTTTTGAAAGAGCAGAATATAGTGTGTCAAGATAATGAATAGGTTGGATCTGAGCATCTGTGAATGGTGAGGAATGGCTGTGTTGGTGGCTGGCAGCGTGGCTGCTGGCAGCTCTGTCAAGGGCAGGGTGTCTGGAGCTGTTGAGTGAAGACTCGGGAGAAATCAGGGTCTGAGCTGGGATTTATCAGCGTGGCTCTTCATTACAAGGAAGTAGGAAGCCTGCTTAACGAATTCATCCTCAGAAGTTTCTGTGGGACTTCAGTTCTGTTAGACACTGCTAGAGAGTGGGGAAAGTACCAGAAAACCTGTGAAAGCAATTCTGCACTTCCAGAGGGATCAACACCATTACCACCCCATTCCTCCTGACTTTGTGGCCTCAAACCATTCCTGCAAATGCTCCTGGGCTGAGGAAGCTCCGTTTTACCCCAGAAGAGCAGTGGTTGCTGACTCTCTGAGAACTTCAGATGAGTACCTTAATCTGTCCCCAGGCTCACGCACAGACTCCCACCCAGTCCATCACTGAAACTCTTCCACAAAACTCAGGGCATCCTCACCATCTCACCCTTCCTTTGATTAACTATATGCATGTATATGTATTTTCAGGCCCTCCTGCTCCAGTGATGTCTGTACACTAGGTATTAACGCTGTACATGAGCCAATATTATCTCATATGGGCATAACCTGTTAGTTACTATTTCCAGAAGCTCCAACACTATGCTGTGTACAACAGTGGAAATGCTAACATGAGAATTTACAAGCTGTGGCCCTCTGCTTGCCTGAAATCACCTGGAAAGGCTCACTGGTTCAAACATAAAGAACAGCAGAATTCTCTGCCCTGCAGAACTGATTGTTGCGTGCCTGGCAGTTAATTTTTGGACATAAGAATCCAGTTTTTGCCTAGATTTTTATCTAATTTCTCCAAAGTGAATTGCAGGAACTTATGTCTGGAAAGAATTTTCTGGGCACTCCAGACAGTACTTCATATAATCCCCATCAAGGGCACTGATGGATTTACTCATGTGTCAGCGGTGCTGCTCCACATGTTCAGTTGTGTAACAGAAGCTCCACGTTTGCTCAGCTGGGAGTTTGGGACTGGTGAGGGCAGCCCAGAGAAGAATCTGTCTCAGTTCTTGTAACCTCTTGCCCTCAGGTCCTGCAACTGGGCAGGCTTTTCAGCTTCTGAAAGCTGAAGGAAAAGCATATAGCTAACCCAGGAATTAAAATAAAAATACTGCAAAATATATCTGAAATAATTCTTCTACTCCTTCTTAACAGAGGAGAGAAACAAGCCATAGGTACTAAGGAATTTAGACAAGATAGCTTTAAATAATTTATTGAACATTTCAGAAGGGAATCCATCAGGAAAAGCAAGATCACTGAGCGGTCAGTCACACGAGAGAACTTTCCAGGATCCAATTTAGCCCCATCTCAGCATCTCCCTGCCATCCACAGACAGGCTGAAGAGCGACTGTTCAACGGGGAGATTCTTCTAGTAAGCAAGAGGATAAGCTGTTTCAGTCTACACAAAGTAGCATCTGGCCTCAGTGCATTTAAAAATAATCTGTTTTGACTAGTACATCTCATACGATAGGCTATCGTGTCGTGTTCTGGCACTAACAAAAGATGTGAACAATATGAAATGTCATGTTAGGCTAAAGATGCAAAAAAATTGCAGAAATGCAGAAGATGTTGGCTTCATCAAACTGGCATTTTCTATCAGGAAAAAAATGCTTCAAGAAAAAGATTTCTGGATACAGTTGGAGGGTGAGGGTGGATTTCTTTTTACGATAAAAAGGAGAAGCATTTTGAGAAATGTGGTGGGACTTTGTCCAGAGATGGGAGAGGTTGACCCGGTCAGTCCAATTTTTGTCTTTAGGCTTTACAGCTTCTGTAGCCATCACACAAAAAAAAAGGTACAAATCTGTCTTTTTGGTGCAAATAAAACTTTGATGCATAACAAGGCAGCAAATCTGCTGGTTGAAGAGGAAACCTGCCTGACTTTGGATTTGGTCTGTGTCATTGCTTTATGAATACTGATCTGCTGTGCTTGGGAAAAAAGCAGGGAACTTTGCATTCAAGCTTTGATCTCTGTAGGTGTAAGGTTGGTAAGGTAGAGGGGCTCCTTAGTTTAGTGATGCCATGATCTGATCAGTGTGGATTGCCTTCAACAGTGGATTTATAAATAATCCTAAATTATTATAAGGGGGGGGTGGGGGGAAGTCTTAATTTGTTTCATCTAGTTTTACTTTTTTGAATATTGTGCCATTCTTATTTTATTTGTAATTTAAACGTTTTTTATTCACATTGTCTCTTTTTAGTAATGATTTGTAGTTCTTGTTGTGATGCATTCGTGGCAGTGTCTCATCAATGGCTGGGTTACTGGAAAGGGCTGAGATCTTTCAGGAATGAGAGTAGCCAGTTCTGACGTGAAGGAACTTTTAAAGTGTATCTTGGTGTTTGGATCTCTTATTTTGAATGTGAAGAGATGTTTTGTGTAGTGAGAAAAATAATGTGTTCTGAGGCAGGGGCGTTATTTTGGGTAAATTCAAAATGTGCCAGAGATGGAGGCAAACTCTGAAGTAAAAGATGCTCTCTTTGTCTTTTGAACGACCAAAATGGCAGATCAAACTAAAGGGAAGCTTTTTCCCCCCTCTCTGCCCTTATGTTCAATCCCTAACTCTTCTAGAAGAGTCATCAGGCAAAATGAGAGGCTACAGGCAATCCATGCCTAAGCATTGTGGTTTCTTCCAAGCCAGATGACAACTGTTCCTCTATGAATTGTTTTTCCTGTGAAGTGCTAACAAAGCTTGGGTTATCTAATTTTTGATTCAGTAAAGCATTTTCCATCATAACATTCCACTTCGAGGTGTAATTACAAGTTCTGTGGGATCCTAGATTTACTTTCAAGTATGCTGTAGACCTTTTTAAAGACAACAGTTTCTACCCACGTGATTGCAGGAGGAGGAAAAATCATTCCTCTTTTTACCAGCCCTGCATCCTACACACAGTGAGAGCATCTGCAAGTCTGGGAGAGGTCCTGGTCCCCCTTTCAAGTCCTAGCAGATGAGTCTGTCCTGAAAGTAACAATTTCCCTCACCATCTTGAAGCGTGCCTTTGGAAAAAACAGAAGCCAAATGGTATCCTACCTTTTTAGCAACACTGCTAGCTCATCTGAGAGAGGAGATTCTCAGACTGGTTGGAGGTGGTGCATGGAGATCTCAGGTATCTTAGTACCCGAGAAGGAAGGAGCAGAGATAGACACACAAAGACACAGAACAGTTCATCAGAAAGGAAGCAAAGTTCCTCTTTGTAATGGAAGATCTGAAGGAAATGGAATATTTTCCATGACAGAAAAAAATGTGTATTAATAAGGATCCCATATTTCTTGCTGCAGTTTCTTGGAGAGAAATATATTTGAGTGTGACCCATAGCAGAGGTCCAGCACCCCAAGAAAGCACTGGGCATGGTGCACAGATGATCACTACATGGGTATGGAGACAAAAGAGTCCCGAGGACATTGGGATCTACCTGTGTGCACTGGGGAAGCCCATTGATAGCTGACTCACATCACATGCAACGTGTGAGCATCTAAAAAGATCTTCAAATTCATTTCATAGCAGCGACAGCAAAGACATTAATTGTGAAAATCTGAATCTTGGATCTGCCTGACAGACTTTTCCCAAAGGTGGGATAATACCTAAGCTTCCCTACTGCCAGCACAACTGGCTTGGAGGCAGAACACAAACTGCAATTGTTTCCTAACACTCGGGGACTTCCTTTGGAAGATACAAATGCTTCAACTTGTTTGTGTGCAAACTACATTTCCTCAGACACCAATCATGAGACTTTTTTTTTACATCTGTTTTTTAATTAACTGTGGCTAGATGATTTTCTCATAGAAAAAGGGTTTTTTTACCATTTGTGATAACGGAAATACTGGATAAATGGAAAAATGAGCCAAAATTACCCAGATTAATTAGCACTTTGGTAGCTTACAAGATTCACGTGTGTTTATTGCAAGTAATGCTCTGTATTTCAGCCCATGATGTAAACTAAATGTTGAGCACATCCCTGTTTCAAATCTAAATGAAGTCTCCATTTGCCTGGCTACATGGAAGGAAGTATTTTCCAGGATTTGCACTCCTGTTTAGCAGAAAAGGCACAGAAAGTTTAACTAGTTTAAAGGTACCCGTGCTCTGGGGCATGGACCTGCAGCACTGATAATAAACTTCAGCTCTGGACTCCTGCTCCTTTGCTTCAACTATAAAATGATCTTTCTGTATGTGTTGTATTGAATGGCCAAATATATTGCACTGGTGTATGACATGGAAATGTCCAGAGTCTTCCTCCTAGCCTTGCCTGGATGTGCATCCCCAGAGGATAATGGAAATGATTTGGTATTTTTCATCTGCTATTCTGTAATCAAATGTTGAACAGTCAGATTACTTTCTCTGCTGTCTCATTTGCTGTAAATTGGCAGGATTTAAA
This sequence comes from Chloroceryle aenea, assembly GCA_013399075.1. NCBI lineage: Eukaryota > Metazoa > Chordata > Aves > Coraciiformes > Cerylidae > Chloroceryle > Chloroceryle aenea. The sequence continues at coordinate 66,951 of VWZY01002632.1, read as the reverse complement.
TATGCAAAGAGAACAACAGAAAACCTTACAAAGCTTTCCATTTGCATCGACCTACCCGTTTCAAGGTGCAGACCCTTGCTCTTGCTTCCCATAAACAACATCTTCCCCATTTTCTTCTTCTGATTTTCCTTTCTTTTATACGTTGAGCTCTTTCCCTCATTTCACCCCATCCTGCACTGTCAGGTTAACGTTCCCTTCACCTGTTCCATTCACAGAGAATGCAAATAAACTGGAAGAAAGTGCAAGAGGGATCTACATCCCTTGTCCAGAGCATTACAATGGCTTCTGCATGCATGGCAAGTGTGAGCACTCCACTAACATGCTGGAACCGTCTTGCAGGTAAACCCTTCTCCTACCAGTGAGGAAAGGCTACACACATAGAAGTACTGACTTAACAAAAATGCTTTCTCTAGGTAAACTATAGAAACTAATCGTAACCATGGCCTTTGGGGCTTCAAAACCCATTAGACCTCAGTTCTTCAACAAAGCCCCCATTTTATGTGGCAAAAGCATAGCGAGTTATGTGCAGTGTTAATTGATTGTAAACACATTTGGTAACCTTCAGTTCTATTTAGATATATTCTAAAAAGCACTTCACAAAGCTCTCTGGCAGCTACTAGGTAGCCTCCTCAGTCTGAAGGAGACAAGTGCCACCAGGGATACGTCCCCACTCTGGTGGGAGTGATGCTCGTGGGGCAGTGAGCTGGGGTGAAGGTGGCTCCTTCGTGTGGGAGGTGGCTTTGGAGGAACTCAGGGCAGGGAGGAGGAATCATAATGAAGGCACGTGTTTTTGCAGTGAATGCCTCCCTGCAGAGGTGGGGATATTACTTCTGAAGTGTAACCAGTGGCCTGGTGACACAGAAAAGGACTATTATGCATCAAGAACCATGTTCCTGGGACATTGGACTGGGACAACGAAGATAGGGACCAGATTTAACCCCAGGGCAGATCCTTAAGCCAGCTTCTCCCAGCTCCTGCAAACAGCCAGGGCACATTTTGCTCTTTGCAGCTGCTGAGGTTTAGGTTCTCCATTCAGCTGGAAAATGTCCTCTCCTCAAGCTACCGGCTGCTCTGGGAATGCAGGAGAGGCTAAGGGTGGAAGCTTCAAGGCTTAACCCATCAGGGTTAGTGCTCCACTTCTGGGAGGGGCCCAAGCAATCAGTCTCGGTGTCTTCAGGTTGATGCTGCCATTGGCATGGATTTTTGCATCTTCTTCTTCGGCCTTTTTAGGGGAAATGGGGCAAGAGCTAAAATGGGAAAAACAGTGTTTGTTCCCAAAAAATTGCAGAGGGGAGATGTCAGGCTGCAAGCAGCACAGCAGGCAGCACTGGGGTGGATGGCTGCAGCATCAACAGAGGGGTTTTTTATAGCAACGAGACAAAATGTAAATGATGTATCCACTTGCAGGAACATCTAATCACGTTTTATATGGAGCTTGGATGATTGCTTATCACCTCCTTAGGGGTAATCTGCATAAGGAGGCACGACTAGATGGCTTTTCACCCTTCCCTACCTCCCCAACGAAAGGGGGAAATCTAAAATAGGTTGTGCAAGGAATGAAATGGATTCTCATCACAATGTGCAAGTAGTTCCTCTTGATGCTAGATAAGTCCCAGGCCCCTGGGTGTCTCCTGGCACTATCACGGCGTTGTTCACTCTCTCAGACTGTGGTGATACTGAGGACCCAAAGTCTTCCCTCTGACAGGTCGAGCAGGCACTGAGTGCTCTCTCTCGGGCAAAATAAACCACACAAGTTTATGCTTAGGCCACTGACTGTAATTTTCAGCTATAATTTCTTTCTGCATTCTTTGCCAGCAGCACGTGTAACCAGCAAAAATCCTTCATGTTTCAGATGTGATGCTGGCTATACTGGACAACACTGTGAAAAAAAGGACTACAGCGTTTTATACGTGGTTCCAGGCCCAGTACGATTTCAGTATGTCTTAATAGCAGCTGTGATTGGAACCATCCAGATCGCCATCATCTGTGTTGTAGTCCTCTGTATTACAAGGTCAGTATCTCTGGTACTTTGCAACAGAAAAGGAAAAGAGTTTGGGTTTTCCTCCTTGGTGCTCTTTAAGTCACCAGCAGAAGATAGTGGCTGGGCCAGGCACCCGGTGCTGCATCGTTACTATGACTGAGTTTTTACTTCCATCTTAATCAAACTTAGGTAGCAACAGTGCCTGCAGCAAATGAAGGTTCCTATTTTGTATTCAGATGCTTGGACAAATATTGTTCATATAAATAAGGGGAATATAAATACAGCAGCTGGATCAACACTTAATAAAACTAATCAGATCTCCATCTGGTTTCCTCAGGGGCCCATTCCCTTAGTCCTAATCAGGCAAGGCATACAAACTTTTAAACCTGTTTGCAATCCTGTTGATTAAATGATTTCATTAGGCTTCTGTACATGTTCAAAGGTACTGCACGTGTTTAAGGTCTTCACACCAAGCCATATATGATTATGTTGGGGTTTTTTTCTTTGATAAGGAGGAAAGGGTTGTTTAAATGGAAACAACAGCCCCAAGGTGGTTGAGAACAAGAGAGGTAAATGGAATTCTTCCTCTCCTACACATACTGCTCTGCTTCCCACTGAACTGTGCTCCTGTCCCTGAGAGGGCTTGGGGTGGCTTCTGAACTTCAGGCATCTTCAGGCTTCTCTCAGAAATCACAGGGCTAAATTAATTCAGCTGCCAACACTGACAAATCACTCTTTTAGAAAGAAATTATTTTTTTTTTAATATATAAAGCCAGGTATCACACCTCTATAGAAAATAACATCTCTAATAGATTTCAGCCTCCATGTCACACTACTTGGCTGGAAGACAAGTGTAGCGTTTGTCCCAGGAAAAGACAATAAGAAAAATAATAAATCCTTCTCCGGCCTCGAGGCGTCTAACAGACAGCACCCGATGAAAGGCAGCTGCTTTTTTGGCCAAGTCCATCAACTGCCCGGTAAATGGTGAATGAGGCAGCAGATGATGGTGCTTTTCACAGGAGTGATTCAAACAGCCTCAAGTGTCACGTGGGGTAGGGAAAAGAAGGCGGTGTAGTAACTGCTAATGGAACAAACGCTCGGTATCATTTTGTCGCGTGACTGGTGCTGTCACCTTGACGCGGTAACTCGGAGCACTTCATCCTGAAGAATGAAGGCGGGGTGCTCTGAGTGATCTGGTGCTGTAATGCAGATTACCCATCACCCTGTTTTCATACATAGATGGTACCTTTTCCCTCACACCCTGCCACCAAGTTCATTTATGATCTTTTGACTTTTTTCCCTGTAATGCATGTAATTACTGCAGAGCATCCTCCATCCCAGCATAACGATCCGAGATGCATTTGCAAAAGTGCACTTGTAAGAGCCCTAAGAGAAATCCACACGACGAGAGCGGTGTGGCAGCATATGCATAAGTAATTGAGGTTTTGAAGTCGGCTGCTTTGGAGAACCTGACTATACTGGTTTGAACTCCACAACCCGAACTCTTGGAAGTGCTAAAACCACCCTGCCGCGTTCCTGGGAGAAAGAAGGGAAGCTTCACTCACAGAGGCCTCTGCGGCCAAATGCTTTGCCACTTGTTTCAGTGCAGCTTCACCTAATTAATTGATCAAGTTAGTTTGGTGCCCTGTGTCCAAACCCTGCATTTGAGCCACGTAAGACTTGTAAATCCTTTAGCTGTCATTGCTGCTGTTGCTCTTAAAATCATACCTGTACAGCAGTGCAAATCCATGGGGATTTGAAAGGCTCTCAGCAGTTCCTGGGCATTTTAGGGCCATTGTTGCACAGACACTTTAATCTGACTTAAATGAGCTGTGCTGCTGACAGGGGCAGACCTGCCCCTTCCCCTGGCTGCTGGGCACTTGGTCCTGCCAATGCTCTGGAGCCGCACAACAAACCCAGTCAGGGGATGGATTCAGCTGAAAACTCAACCGACAGAACTGATGGTTTGTTTTTACGTGGCTTGAATGAGGTTGGCTGCCTGGCTGCACATCACTAGTGCCAGCCATGGGAATAAGCATCTGGGGCCAAAGAGTAGGGAACCAGAGGCAAAGAGGGAAGGAAGTAGAGCAGTGAGACATGGTCCCTATGCCCAGGGACTTTTAGCTTGGGTAGGTACTATAGGTATGGCTTAGTGTCATCATGATTCTCAGCAGTTCTCTTTACAGCTTTGCATTTTTAGTGCTTCCCTAATGTCTAGTCACAGCAGCTTATTTATGTGAAGAAATAACTTGATTAAAAATGAATGCATAATGTGTTTTACCTGCTATGAATCACATTGTGAGTAATTCAAGCTTGTGAACAAACTTCAATGGAAGGAGGGCAGGCAGCCGGCGCTGCAGTACCTAGTTTACATTGATATAACTGCTGTGTTCACAAATGAATGCATCCCACACACAGAGCGCTACAAAGAACTTTTGATTAAAGACTTAAGGACCAAGGAAAAGCTGTCACTCAATTTTAGCAGATGATTAAGTCTAAAAAGCTGGTTAAATGCCAACGCCCCTCTTAGGAAACTCAGATGCACTTTAGAGACGAGCTACCTGTAACTGCACTAGCATTGCATTTAAGCAGTCGTGGTGTCAGTACTTGTCCCTGGGGCTTCAAGGGCTTCCATCAGTTGGCAGCGTGGTGTATTATGCCATTAAAACATGGGATTTTTTGGTTAAAAGATGCTTTTTCATCATCTTAATTGGAATTATCTCTGCTTTTGAATCGATTTCACTCGACCTTGGACTAAGTGACTGTATAGATACTGTCAGGGTCGGCTTGGGGAAGGTGCCTGTGAGCTGCTCATCCCCTTGATTCTAGCTGGAGCAGATCCACCGCTCTCTGGGAACACACGGCTGCATCCCCTGGGATTGCTGGCCATCCTGGTCACCCCCAGCCACCTGCTCCCACTGGGTTCCTTACAGAACCAGTCTGGTTGTGCCCACTGCAGCTTCCCACGCCTGGTTACCCAGCCCTGCTTTGCAACGCTGAGCACTGGGTCAGAATAGGGCTGCACCTTCTGGTGGAAAACCTCATCCTCTGGAACTCAGGAGGAACCCCTGGCAGCTCGGTCGTCCCGCGCAGCTTCTGGCTGCTGCAGCAGGATTCAGCAGCGTGTCGAGGTGTCAGCACTGTCTCCCGTGGAGCACTGCGAAGTCCTGCTGTGCAAGCTCTGGCTGAATGGGCAGGAGAGGCCGCTCAGGGACAGTCGGGGATGGGAGGTCTGTCAGCGTGCACATGACAGCAGCCCAGTGAATCAGCCCTGTGTTTGCTAACAACAGCTCCCTGACTGACTCAGAACGTTTGATCGCCTTTATAGGAACACGCAGTGAATAATGAGTTGGTCATGAAATTGCAAACCAGTTAAAGTCTGCATTAGTTTCATAATGAAAGCTCTGCCGTGACCTCTGAGAGCTCTTGAAGACACAGCCTTATTTTTCCTGGAGTAATGATAGCAGCCTACTTTACTGCTTCCAAGAAAGGAACGGGGTGAAATATAATGCACAGCCATACAGTTTCTCATGAGGGGGTGGTCCCGTTGGCTTAAAAGTGAGGCAGGTCAGGACAATCTGACCCACATTTTGTTAGGCACTTATATAATTGTATTTCAGCCTTTCAAAATGCTTCCTAAGTCCTTATGCTCTTGTTTAGCCTTTCAGTTGGTGTCACAAAACTATAGCATCACTCCCATTCAACAGGGAAAAAAAAAAAATGGCCTTTTTCATTTTAAAGGCTTAGTAAAAATTTATTTCATCCAATTTGGCTGTGAGTTTTTTGAGACAGAGCTGAAGGCTTTGAGCTCTCACTGCACCACAAGGTTGGGCTCTCCCCAGGGCGTAACCCCCAGGGTTTCACAAGGTGCCACTGCAAGCCTTCCTGTAACAGAAAAACACCTAAGGCCACTACAACGGGAATTTCTTTCCTTGTCAGTATGGTGCTATGTATCGTGGGGCTTTCTTTATCTCATGCCACTCCAAGAGGGTGTTTCAGTCTTTCTCATGTAGCTGCCCACGCCAAGGGCGGAATGAGGCACGTACTGGCTAAAAACTCACACTGAGTTTCAGCTGAAGGGAAAGGATAAACATGTGGCTGAAGTAGGAATAGCTTGTTCCTCCTCCCCTGCAAAATGTTAACTAGATTGCCCTGGGTGAAGGACTGCTTTTGTTGATACTTGTTTTTCTGTAGCTCACCATTCTCCTACTGGTACCACACATGCAAGAAGTGGGAGCATTTTTAGTCAGTGTTGGTCACCCTGCTGTTGTTCTGCTTGCCCAGCAGTTTCTGCCATAACCTCCTTGGATTTCAGCTGCTTAGAACTTCCTGTGGCCTCCACCTGCAGCTAAACTTCTCCATGTTTTCCGTCTAAGGGCACCTTTCCATGGGAAGAAACCAGAAACAGGCTATTATCTTTCCGTTAGGGGGAAACACTTCATAGCATCCCCATAGCTGCTGCTGCTGCTGCAGGTAAAAGGTTGAAACAACACACCCAAAGGCATTTTCCCAAAGGAAAATAAGATTTTGGTCTTTCCAGTGTGACTGCTTTCCACAAGCAGCCATGTGAGGAGCGTAGCACGGTGCAGGAACCTGTAGGTGAAGTATCTGCTCACTAATGAGCTAAGCATGGAGCATTTCCATGGAGACTAATAGGGACTGCGGATGCTTAGCTCCTCAGAAGGCAGCCCCCACATCCACTTTGTAAATACTTCACAGACCTGGGACACTGAGCAGGTGAGCGTGAGACCATTCTAAATCTTCCACCTGCGCCTCGCTGAAAATAAATCTGTTCTTTAAAGATGAGAGACGCGGTGCCCTTGGGGCTGTCGCTGCTCAGCAGTCGAGAGCAGGAATCTTAACATTTTTTCATGCCATCATTTTGTTTACCGTGTATTTTGTGGGGTTTGTGGGTGGTTTTTTGTGGTCCCAATGCCATCAGCCAGCCCATTTCATTTCACCGAAGAGGGAGCGCGCGGAGGGCCGGAGGACGCCGCTCTCGCTCTTGCCTCCCCTGCTGCCCGTGCCACCTCTCGAGCAGATGTATTGTGAAGAGCTTTGTATTCTCACAACTCTCTTTTCCAGGAAATGTCCCAGGAGCAACAGAATCCACAGACAGAAGCAAAACACAGGGCACTACAGTTCAGACAACACAACAAGAGCATCGACAAGGTTAATTTAAAGAGCGCATGTTTCCACAATGGCAAAACTAACTGCAGAGAGCTTGGACTACAAAATACAGTATTATAGACAAAAGATTTAAGACAAGATCTACACATGTTGCCTTGCATTTGTGGTAATCTACACCAATGAGAACATGTACTACAGCTATATTTGATTATGTATGGATATATTTGAAATAGTATACATTGTCTTGATGTTTTTCTGTAATGTAAATAAACTATTTATATCACACAATATAGTTTTTTCTTTTTCATGTATTTGTTATATATAATAAATACTCAGTGATGAGAAAAAAATTGCCTTTCTTAAATTTGCTGTATCTCATAGCTGTGTATAGTCCTGGGATATTGTATATGGACACTAACAAATGTCTTCTTTTTTTTTTCTTTTTCCAGTTCTAGTGGCAATTTTGAGTCTACTGAACTCAGTAGTAGGGTTTTGAGTTGGTCCAAGATCAGCGACAATTATGGATGTGGGAAAGGTGAAGAATAATTTAACCTACATTGAGGAGGGATAAAATATTTCAGATCCGGAGTCAACTATATTTCATCAGCCTTCTTCTCCCATACCATCTATCTTTACTCTCCCATAGCTTAGGAAGTCTTTGCCTTCTAAATTAGATCCTAACCGAAGGGGAAATGGAAATTCTCGGTAACCGTGATGAGAGTGTTGGGGGTAATGTTTCCATCTGGGAGGGAATGAGGTGTCCGTCAAGGTGAACCCTATGAGGACACGTTGCAAAATCTCCAACTCTGGTCACTGGAGTGAGTGAAAATTGCTTCTTACTGTTGATTGAAAATTATTAGGTTAAAAAAGTTAATAACATAATAACAGCTGAAATGCCAGCACCATTTGTACCTCATGAACATGCTGATATAAATTATTTTTTCAAAGAGAAGGTGAAAACCACTCAGAAAATACCTTATGAATAACTTTATGGGTGACCCTGCTCCATTAAATGTAATGAACTCAAATGTTGCCTATACCTCAGGGAAATAAGGGCATGTGTTTTGTCACATCCGCATGATGGACAAGATGCAAAGTTATTTCCATGGTAGCTGAAACTCTCCAAATATAATCCAAGCTTCTCTTGAGAAGCTAATATTAGTCTAGTTTGTGCTATGAATTCTGAAGATGACAGAGACTGAAGGGCAGAGTGTGGTAACATTACTCCTGCTGGGTAACACCCACTCCACTTACGGACTACCCGAGTACTAGTCACATTAAATAACCTAATGGAACTAAAAACCCCTTGTGACAATATTCATTGTGCTGTTTCTTTCCAGAGAGACTTTGCTGAGGCAGAAAGTACTAATGACAAGAGTTAGGAGTATTTCTCACTGTCATCACCATGTAAGAAATTGCATTTGGGTCAGAATCGGATCTGGGGTTACCTGGGATGCTGTCCCATGAGTGTGTTTCCATTTCCTGCTTCAGCATCAATCTGATCACTCACAATAGTCACCATCGACCCCACTGGTGACAGTCCACCCAATCTGGCCTTCAGACACGGGTGAAGCAATACTTCTACTCTAACATGCCTTTTGGTCTCCCTCCCGTGCCCCAGCCTGCTTTAAAGTGAATCCATTGCATGATGTTCACACGGTCTCAAGTTTTTGTCTTGTTCTGGGTTTCTTGGCTTTTCAAAGGTAATAAAAGGTGATTGGCAAGAGATACTTCCAGGCACCTGGTCTGTGCTGATTGATGGGAGTGGGAGTGCGGTGCTTTTGCAGGCAGCGGGGCAGACAACGGCCCAGGGCAGCTCTGCTGCTGGGCTGCTAGCCCTGCAGGGACCGTCTGCTCCCCGAAGCCATGGGCTGGGGCACGGCCAAGGGAGAAAGGGGCTGTACAGATGCTGCCTGCTCCTCATCTCTCCAGCCAGCAAGGCTTATTTTCAGATTAGAAGAGTCATGGTGCGGGGTAGGAGTGCACGGCAGGGAGGCGGCAAGCAGGCGTGATCCTGGACCACAGGGACATTTCCATGCTCAAACCCACTGTAAAATACTTCTCTCTGTCCTAGTCCTTGTCCCACGCACAGGCTCTGCCGGGGTGGTACGACATGGAGGGGAACCCAGGCACAGCAGTGCTGGGCTGCACAGGTTTGGTGGCAAAAGATCCCTTCTAGGGAGAGTTTGCAAGCTCTGGTAATTAAACTGGTACCCAAGTGGCATTATAATGCCTCTCTTCAGATCCTTCCATCAGCTGAACCCAACATAGCAATGGCAGCAAGCACCTCCAAGGAGCACTTTGGCATGAGGTAGAGGATTAGGTTGGGGGTGGCAAACATACCTCTAACCTGCAGTCATTCCCCCCGCCGTGCTTTGTGCTTTCTGACTGAGGTGCTGGAGTCTAACAAGCATCAAAACCACAGATTTTTGAGCCGAATCCAAATGTCAGTCCCCCCCACTGGGACTATCAGGTCTGGATTGTTTATTTCAGTCACTTACATTAGATACAAAAAAACCCAAATGTTAACACATACACACTGCCATGTAGCCATAGCAATAAACCTAATTAAAAGGAAAAAAAAAGCCAAGGCTTGGCCTGGCCTAAAATAGCAGAGCACTGCTTAGAAGTGCTAATAGGAGCCTGACACACTATCTCTAAACTTCCCAACGTTACTTGACTTGCTTTTACTGTGCAGTGGCACATTTAATCCCTAAACAGCCTGCGTCTGCGAGGTGTTGTTAGCAGCATCCCCAGATGCAGCAGCTGTCACAAAGCCTTCACACCTCTGAAAACAAGGCCAGATTTTAAGTACCTGCTGCAGACGGGAGGGCAGAGAGGGGAATGTGATTCTGGTTTTAATGCGCAGAAGGCAGGTCCCATTAGACCTCTTTGGGCCTTTCAAACTTAACCTTCAACGTGCTGGTATGGGCACACAGTCTGAAAATAACCGTGTTTTGGGGTTGTGCACAGAGGAATGGAGAAAACATTTGCAGAACTCGTACCAAGCACAGCAGTGTATTTGGAGATGTGGATTTGGGCTTGGCTTTTCCTTTTCTGAAGGGACTGGAAAGTGCACTTGCTAAAACCATGCATTGGCCAGAACTAGACAAGGGAACATCTCTGTGCAGTATAACTTCACTGGGCAGAGGAGGACTTGCCGAGGTGGAGCCTTGGCCGTGGGGAGAGTGCCGTGCATGGCAGCAGAGCCCAGCTCCTCCATGGGGAGCCATGTGGAGGGCTGCTGATGTGTTTCCATTTGTCCACTTCTCAGTGCTCTCTTAGCCAGCAAGAACAAGGCCCCTTGAAATGCCAGTGTCTGCGCTTGTTCATTACCCAGGTGGACAGTAATTCACTTATTTTGGCTCTTTCACTGGCATCTTTTTTTTTCTTGTCACGGCACTGTGGCATCTGTAAATAACCTCAAATACCACCACACACTTTACAGCCCACACAAGAGAAGACTAGATGCACAAAACCACTGACAACCAGCAGTACCAATATCAGCACAATTGCTTAGAGGCAACACTGACATCCCAACAGCCTGAGGTCACTTGCTGACCTGGCTGCGGTTTTACTGAGGCCAAGCCACTTAGTAAAAATAGGACTGCTGGCACACCCGTTCCCCAGGGCTTTTTCTCTCAGCCTGGAGCAAGAAGACGGGTGTTTATTCTGTATGTTTAACACAACAGCATCCTGACCTCAGGCCTCAAAATAAAGCCAGGCTTGCTATTGCCGTGGAGAGCTCCCCTACCATCCCTAGCCTGGGATGTTCAACCCCTTGGTGCCTTCTGATGCAGCCTGACTGAAGCAGGTGGGTAACACATCGCTCTTGCCTTCTAACACCCCGACTACTGCACTACAGGAAAAGGCACAATTTCCACACCTTTCCATCGTGTTTTTCCTTAAAATAATGTCTGGTCAGATTTTCATAATTCCTTTTTATCCAGTGATAGTAAGACAGGATTTCCAGAACAGGACACCCTAGTCTAGCTCCTGGTCCCCTTAGTTTGCCTGCCTCTGCACGCTGAGGAGCTGTAGTTCCCTCAAGTGAAAGGTCACCAGGGCAGGTTCTCCTTGCTGCTGTAGCCATCAGGGTCTCACCTGCCTGGGCAGCATCAGCTCAGCTCAGGTTGGCAGAAGTTTGCCTAGTGCTGAAGGCAGGGGCGGGGGGGAGGAGGGGTGTCCCCCACACAGGTTAACCGAGGGGGTGGGTGGATGTGGGCAGAAGGTGGGCGACATGTATTGTTGCCTCCCATTTTCCAGAAGCAGCTCTCAAAAAGCCTCATCTTCAAAGAGCTCTCTAAAGCTTCTTTGAAAACAAAATGATTAAAGGCTATCTTCCCTCTCATCCAACATCAGACAGCATCCTTGCTTTCACCCTTTATTATGCATGCAGCTTCCCCGCAGCTCCCGGTTTTGCGTGGGGATGGAAGTTAAAACCCTGAATTAAAAGCGAAGTTCATTACCACACATCAAAGTAGGCACTGCATCTCGACCAGGCCTGCCCTTTCTCTTATTTATAGGCATGTGGGCGGGCCACGGAGGGTTGGGGGGGTTGGCTGCAAGGTATTTAGTGATGCCAGCCACACCACGGGTTTGTAGGGCAAGCTGGAGGCAGGAATGCCCATGTCTGGTGGTGCTGGTGGAATTTTTCCCTGCAGAATAATCAGGAACCTCCACTGGACTTAAAGGTAGCTGGAGATATGCTGGGACATTATGAGGAGATCTTTAGAGACATTTTATTACTAATAATACTATTTTATCTAGAGTTCTGGTCTGGACCAGCCATGACCTGGCTAACTAAGGCTGTCAAATCTGGCTCTGTTTGACACGGGAGCCAAAAGCCCCCCTTTTTGCCAGCACACGGGCAGCAGCCAGGATGCTGCACCCTCCAGTGCCACCAAAGCAGCCTCTGCTGGCAGCTGTGGGTAGCGGGGGTGGCACAGCCAACTCCTACCCTGGCCAGCCTTTAGGCTGATGTTTTGTCTTCAACTGCTTTTCATATTAGGTGGGCTTAATTTATTTTAGTTTCAGTTTAATTAACAGTTTTGTGACAGCAGGAGGGCTGTTGAAAACAAAGATGCTTTTTTAAAAAAAAAAAACAGGCAGGATTTGTCTCAACTTTTCCTTTTTTTTATTTTTTTCCAGTGTTGAATGCAAGCCACAAAGCAGGAAAATATTCTGCAGTCTAACACAGCAGCCGTCAGGCTGCATAATGAATAAGCACGTGAGGAATCTGCTCTCTAATGCTAACTAGCTGGCATCAGCCATGCTGCATAAATAAAATGTGAGGCCCATTTTGCTCAGGTTAGGAAGAGTAGACCCCCCAGGTAGCAGCCTTGAGTTCAGTCTATCTCCCCTTCAGGCTTCCCTGGGCCATGGGAGCCATGAGCACATGTGGCTGCTCCTCACTGGATGCAAGGGGGACCCACCAGTGACCAAACCCCACGTATGCAGACATGACCCCAGCCACTGCCATACTCCAGCTCACTCCTCTGGGGTCACAGTGCCATCACCTGTTAGTTCGTCACAAAATGCTCCAGCACCTTTCCGTGGGGTGCAGTCCTTCAGGAACAGACTGCTCCAGTGCGAGCCCCACCATGGGGTCCCAAGTCATGCCAACAACCCTGCTCCAGCATGGGCTTCCCATGGGGTCACCGTGTCCTTCAGGCAGCCACCTGCTCTGGCATGGGGTACTCCATGGGCTGCAGGCAGCTATCTGCCCCCCTTCTTCTTTGCTGACCTTGGTGTCTGCACAGTTGCTCTCACATAGTCTCACCCCCCTCTCTGGCTGCAATTTTTGTTGCACAGTAAATTTTCCCCCCTTCTTAACTATGTTATTACAGAGGTACTACTACAAGAAAGTCCAAAAAGAGGTCCTGCTTGATGAACCTGATCTCCTTCTGTGACAAGATGACCCACCTAATGCATGAGGGAAAGGCTCTGTGTGTTGTCTACATGTACTTAAGTAAAACCTTCTGTTTCCCACAGCAGTCTCATGAAAAACCTGTCTGCCCTAGGCCTGGTTGGGGGTGCACTCTGAGGGGCACAACACTGTCTGGGCAGCCAGGCCCAAAGAGTGGTGGGGAACGGAGTTAAATCCAGCTGGTGGCTGGTCACAAGTGGTGTTCCTCAGGGCTCAGTGTTGGGACCACTTCTGTTTAATATTTTTAGCAAAGACCTGGATGAGGAGATAGAATGCACCCTTTAGTAACTGTGCAGATGACACCGAGTTGGGTGGCAGTGTTGAGGGTAGGGAGGCTCTCCAGAGGGATCTGGACAGGCTGGATCCATGGGCTGAGGGCTTCAACAAGGCCAAGCGCTCAGTCCTGCACTTGGGCCACAACAACCCCAGTCAGTGCTTCAGGCTTGGGGAGGAGTGGCTGGAAAGCTGCCCAGCAGAAAGGGACCTGGGGGTGTTAATTGACAGCTGGCTGAACAGTGTGTGGCCAGCAGTGTGCCCAGGTGGCCAAGAAGGCCAATGGCATCCTGGCCTGGACCAGGAATAGTGTGGCCAGCAGGAGCAGGGAGGTGATTGTCC